>JAVJGG010000002.1:8880317-8904054 GCA_035590195.1 Aviceda cuculoides | reverse complement strand
AGCAGCGCCCGCAGCAGCGCCCGGCGGCGGAGCGGCGCCATTTAGCGGGAGGCGGCTGGCATGCCCCGCCGGCCGCCGCGAGAGAAACCGGTCAGCGGGCGAGGGGAGGAGACAGGGGACGGACGGAGCGGCCCCGCAGCGCCCGTCCCGGCCCTACTCTCCGCATCTCGTCTCCATTGGCCTTTGGGGAGGAGAGGGGCGAGGGGCAGGGCCGGGCGGAGGAGGAGGAGGAGGAGGGAGGGACGCCGCTGGACGGGGCGGGCCGCGGCGGACAATACCGCCGGGCGGCGGGACCTGCCGGCCCCGCGCATGAGGGGACTACGGGGTCCGCCACCATCTAGGCCGAGCGCGGCGAGGAGCGGGGGGGGCGAGCCCGACCCGACCCGCCCCAACCCCCCCCCCTCCCGGGTGAGCGCCGGCGCGGCCCCGTAGACGCGGCCTGTCGGACAGCGGCGGGACCCGAGGGCAGCTCCCCGGTGGCGCACCGGGACAGCCCCGAACCGGCTCCGGTGCTTGGCGGGCAGAGGCTGAGCCCTTCCGTCCAGGGGAGGAGCTGCCGGATACACCTTCCCCCAGGGCGCGGGGTTCCCCCGGGACGCCACCGCTCTCCGCACCGGCATGGCGAGCATCTGCAAAACGTGCGCTGAGCCGGACCCGGCTTTACCGAGGGTCTGTGCCAAAACTAGAGCCGCCCGCCCGGGGCAGCCAAGGAGGGAGGCGCTCAGCCCGAGCCCCGGGCAGCGGAGCCTGCCGTGCCCGGTGCAAGGGGCGGCGATGGGCAGGTGGGGCAGAGCAGCCCCATGCCCAGGTGAAACGGGCTTCCCCTTTGTGGATGGGAACTGGTGGGAAATGGGAGTGCCGGTTGGTCAGCGGTTCTCACTGACCCCTTCATACAGCAATGGTAAAACCGCTTCCAGATGGCCATGCGGGGCAGCGAGCTGCTGCGGAGGATGAGCTGCCGTTTACTTATCTCCAGCGGAAAGCAGCCATCAAGTGTAGCTCGCTGAAATGCAACCCAAACTGCGAACATAAGGTTTGAGATCAGTGCTGTCACCACCCTACGGATGGTATCACCAAATCCAATGCCTCCGCTATCAATTTAAGCTTTCAGGCTCAGCCATGATTTTACTCTACGCTTGCAGCCAGGGACTTCTGAGCTCTTTTTTTTGTCTGTTCAGAGTTCTAGTTCCTAAAGTTACCATGTAGGAAGGCATCTTCTTACTCAGCAGATTTGCCCCCTGTTTGCATTCATTGTGGGAGCTGCTGACTTCAGTGACAGGCAAGTTTTTACTGCTTTTTGTTCCTGCCAGCACCGCAAAGCTCACAGAGCTGGGAGCTGGCAGCCAAACTTGGTCCCTTCTGCTGCATCATCACCGGGACTGGCTACAGCCTCAGTCAGTGACTCCTCTGAAAGCCTTCGGGAGGAAATCAGAGCTATCCAAACACAGCATAAGCCATAGTTTGACCTATATAACCTTCCTTACTTGTCAAAAATACATGAACAGAAAAATAGAGCTTGCTCTGATCTTAGCGTGAATTTTCAGGAAATGTAGTCAGGAAAGATTTGCTTTACATGCAAATCAGTTACCCAAAAGGCATCCAGACAGCTTCACAAGCCCTTTGCAGAGCAGAACTGCACATGCACCGCTTTGGTGTCCAAACAGGAGCAAAAACAGCAACAGGATCCACTTTACCCTGCATTTTTTAATTTTCCTCAGTGTTTGACTTTATCCAGTCACAAAAGAGTGAACTATGAAAAAAGAAAGTAGCACTAGCAATTTTGTTTATATTATTTTTGAGTATTAATGATTAAATGTTCATTCTTTCTTGTGGCAAACTTACAACTTCCATCTGGAGCTCATGCTGGTAGTGTACTCTCTCCTGCTAAAGTCTGGTTGATCAGAGTGACCCAAATTTGAGATTTCCTAGATGACCTCAGCACATCTAGAAGACAAACACACCAACAGGGAAGGCATTACCCAGTAACATTTCTACACCATGTGCTTTGGTCAATTGGTGGAGAGGCTGAAACTGTCCCTGGTTAGATGCAACGTTATTTCCCTGAAGCCCTTTGCTCTGCACAGCAGGGTGCTCCTTCCTGTGCAGCACTGGACACTATCCCACCCATCCCAGGAGGGACACCTCCTTGCTCAAATTCACCAGCCCTTTTTGAAGCAGGAGTTCGTCCTAGTGAACCAGGGGACAAAAAAAGCCAGAGAGAGAGCAAGTTGTACTTCTACTTGCAGGCTGGTTTCCATTAGCTGTGTCGTATATGTTCACTGCTGTATTCTGCTGTGGTGGGGAAACCGCTTTACCGACTCCCCGGACTATGCTGTGCCAGCAGGAGGTGTCGCCTCGTGAGATCAAATGCAATATTTGTCTTAAATGGCTTAACAAAGAAAAGTGCTTCCCACTGGAGCGCTCCTTATGCCTGGGTCTGGGCAGCTGCAAACACCAATATTTCCATTTTCACATTCCTGTTGAGCAAAACAAATAAGTTCCTTAATAGAATTAAGCAGCCCTTTAACTAGATGAGCATAAAACTCTCTCTCCTTAATTTGTCAGAAGTCATTATTTTAACACATTTTCCAGTAATTAATTGCATTAGAGATAGTGCGGACTTGCAATAACATGTCTAAATTCATACTTCACTGCAAGCTGATAGACCCATTGAACCACAATTTAAAGGCATTGCCAGCCATACCTTTGTCAAATACACCATGTTAGTAAATATGCAGCCAATAAACACAATTATCTACTTGACTGACCATCTCAAAGAAGCATTATCTTGAGAAAGCCAGAATGGCTGTCCAGGATGAGTACAAAATACTGCCAGCCAACACAAACAAAGCTATGCCTACTTTGTTCCAGGGCAGCAATTTTTCTTCTGTCACCAACACAGACTTTTTTGCTTGACTCGATCTGCATTTTTGGCATATGTGGAAAACTATGCAAGCTTCCCCAGTTTTTGTGGTTCTTTTCAGACTCATATAAACCCTTTTCTATGCTTTCTCTTAGATTTTGGGGTCTGCAAACAAGCTGCACACTTCTTTCAAAGAAATAATAACTGGTAATAATTCAGCAGTCAGCTCCTCAATGCCTTAAAACCCAAATCAGTAGCAAGAGCTCTCTTTGAAGTGCTACCAACAGCTGGAATAACAGCATGCTGTCCAGGTTGCTATCTGTAAATAACCTGATTTACCTTATGCTGCATTTAAGCCTCAGCCCTGGCAAGCCCAGTTTATATGTTTCCTGAAAAGAAAGATTTTAAAAATCAGATCGACGTGAAGAGATCTAAGCTCAGTGCTTTGCTCCTCTGCGTGTGTGCGAGGGCAGCTATCAATCTACCAGGACTGCTAAACTTGGCTGGGGCCATAAAATCCAGAGTTTTTGTCCCATTATGAACCAGCAAGGAGAGAGAGGAGCTTTCCAAAGGTGAACGGAGTCTCATGACCATGGTGTTTATACACTTTGTCTGAAATGTTACCAACACCTCTAGAAAGAGAACTAATAGGCAGGACTCTTCTCTGGGATCATAGAATCATAGGATGGTTTGGGTGGAAGGGACCTTAAAGATCATCTAGTTCCAACCCCCCTGCCATGGGCAGGGACACCTTCCACTAGAGCAGGTTGCTCAAAGCCCCATCCAACCTGGTTTTGAACGCTGCCAGGGATGAACGGAACATAGCAGCCTCAGGAAAAGGAAAGAAGCTGAAAATTCACCTGTCTTCCCAAGGTGAACTCTGTATTTATGAGATCTCTGCAGCCACAAGCCCAGGGTGGGGAATGCGGTTTCTTTCCAGGTTAATATTTTTCTGGTGTTAGACCACCTACGTTTCTTTCAGCTTAAACCAGAAAGAGTTCGGTTTGGTCTGTGGTTAGTTTTGCACTAAGCATTTCAGCTCTACCCGAGACAAAGAATAGCATCACATTAGCGCACTCATCCCTGGGGTCTAGGAAAAGCCATTACAGCAGCATGGGTAGTGTTTGGCATGGCCACAAACTGCCTGAACCGGGTGCCCACATGCTGCCGCATCCCACCTGACCTAACAAGCTCAGAGATGGGAAAGTGGCTTTGCCCACATGGAGCCATTCCCGTGGTTTGCCTTTGCACATCTCTGCTCTAACACCGTAATGTTGTGGGACAGAAAAGGATAGGGATGAGCACCCATGGGTGCAAAGCAGGAGAGGGGCGGAGAGAGCAGTTTAAGTGTCCCCATTACCACATGTGCAAACACAACACTATCCTCAATTAGCTGCAACCTGTAAGAGGCACTAGTAGGGTCCTGGAGCCCAACTCTATTTTCAACCAACATATAATCATCGTCCCAGTCCCCCCACTGCTCCCAGCCCCACAGGCTCAACCCTTCCCTGCTACCAGTGCCAGGTCCCAGCTCATCCTCTGGCTCTGCCGGCAGGTCACCACAGGAGCTGCCAGGTGTCACTGCTGGTGTGAGGAAAGCTGTAGCTACAGGCACTCAGGGCAGAGGAGAGGGTAAAATCACCATGGGCTGCTTAGCGCGACTGCGGCAGTGTTGGAGCTGCCATCATTTTTCAGGGCAGGCTGAGAGCAGTGGTAATTGCTGGAGCCCTATTAACCGCAGGGGAATTACGGCAATTTGCACCGGCTCAGCTCTGCCTTCAGTCGGTGGAGTCCTCAAAACCCAGCTAACAGGCTACCACAACTCTGCACTCCTGGCAGGGTGTCATTAACCCTTCTTCTCAGGGAAGCCCCTTTTTTCTTTACAGTTCTTGCTCTGCGTGTTTTTGATCTGGTGTCACTGTATGCATGTTTAGACACTTGTCTCTCATGCCCCCAACCCAATTACAACTGTATTTACAGATTTACAGTATGTTAAGCTAACTCTATTAAGACCCACCATACAAATGTTTACTTTTGGCACATTTGGTCACTTAGTGGATTCTTGCTTCATTTTGAACCTGTGTACAGTTACCATCTCTGTTGCCTTCTCAAAGGAGATTCACTCCTTCCATGAGCAGATGGGCAAACACACCTTGGGCTGAGCCCTTGGGATGCTAATGAACTTTCTCTCCAGGGAGCCTTCCTGTCCAGGAAAAGCACACCTCCTTGACAAAGGGATTTTAACACAGATCTCATCTGGTTATAAAGCAACAAACACTGAAGTAAAAGGAATACAATTATTTGCCACACTAGCTTCCTCCCTGCTGCCCCCCCCACTTTTCCACAGTAGTGCTCCACTAGCCCAAATCGGTGGGTACCCCTCAGCCAGGTTGTTTCACAGTGCCCTGGAGGCAGCCTCCAGCCATTTACTCCCACCCCTGAAGGCTCATCACACCAGAACGAAGAGGGACCCTGCCATGAGTTTCAGCAGGAGAAAGGACACCCCAACATCCTCCCCTGCTGCAGTTCGGAGGAGTAACCTCACAGGGATCTGGCAAAGTGCATTTCCTCACTCTTCCATACCCGTTCACTGCTGCTGGAATGTGTGAAAAATACCTAAGTATTTTTGGTCAGTCACTCTGCTGTTTCCTAGATGCAAATCATCAGGTCTTCTTGGTACTTTTAACAAACCACATAGCTACAGCTACAGGAAGAAAGAGTACACACCTGAGGGCATACCTCATCCCAGATGCACTCTTCCCCTTACACACAGCATAGAGCTCTTATGAGGTGGAGTTTGGGTTTACCACAGCTCCATGCTCTCTCTTCCAGCCCTCATGTCACAGCTGATGCTCCTTTGCCTGCAGTGAACTCCTCCAGACACATAACCTGCCAGAAAACTCTATTTTATTTTTTTCTTTTTTCTTTTTTTTTTTTCAGTAGAGCTTGTTTTCTCCTGGTTTACCTCCCTAACCTGACTCATTGTAGTGTAAAATGAATGCTGAAACACCAAGGGTTGCAACATGCAGCTGAAGATATGGCAATAGCGTGGGACACCAGCTGCCCTGACTCAGATTGGCCAAACCGCCATGAATGTTTCCCAGGCCAGGGAAGCCTGAATACCTCTGCCATGCCACCCTGGGTTCTCACACAAGGTGCTGAGCACTGTTTAATTCCTCTGACTTCAAGGATGCTCAGCACTCCTGGGATGTAAGCCCTCAGTGCTCGGCTGTCTCGAGGCCAAAGTGACAGCAGATGGGCAGCTGCAGCTGGAATCTGTGCACTGAAACACGTGGAATAACTTCATTAAGGTTTTATGTATATGTGGAAATCATAGCAAGGAGCAGGAACGGCCAGCAGGTGGAGAAGAGCTGCCCCATAACTTGCATTTGCAATGTATATATTTTTAAATTGGCTCAGTACAGTCCCTTCTCTCAACCCTTTCCGCAATAAGAAAACAAAACAAAATCTGGAAATGCTGCAGTACTGTACTCTTGATGTTATCTTCCAAAAATCAAAGTGTTAATACACTGGGTTGATACAATAAGTATCAGACCAAGAATAACTGAACAGAAAGAAAATATCTCCTAGGTTACCACTTTCTGTGTTTGAGTCTACAAAGGAATCTCTTGAATCTTCCAGAGAGGCAGCTTTTTGTTAGTGTCTTTCTTGCTTATCGTGACAACCCACTGTTTTGCAGCTATTTGTTTAGCAACAGGCATGAAATATAGTCTCCTTTCATCCCTGTATAATTTACCTTCATTCTGCTGTTACAACAGGAAATAGGCAAATAATTTCTGCCTCTTTTCCTCTATATGTTTGCAATCAGGAAACAATTACTAGAAATAAAATAAATGAAAACCAAGGCAAGTCAGATGCTGACTAGCAGTCGGACATACTACTGAATATACCATGCTACAGATACCTATTTATTTTTGCTCTGAAAGATCGCAGCCCCTTCCTTCGTCTTTGCTTTCTCAGCTTGTTAACAATGTGCTCTCTCCTCTTATCTACATTTACCCCAAGGAACTATGAGAAAGAAGGATTGGAGGAGGCTTCCTGCTGCTCTTGACCCATTTCATCTCACAGAGACATAAGGAATTGCTGGTCAGGGAGAGGCCACTTCGGCCAAAGCAGCCTGTGCCCCATAGGTTTATCTCCTTGCTGCCAGCACAGCTCCCTCCAGTGCGCTGCCCTGTCATGGGCGAGCGATTGCCTCTCAGGAGTGTGAAGATAAACAGATTTGAAGCCTTCAAGGCATGTTCCCAGCACCTCCTCCCTCTCACATGCACACAGGCTCATCCTGCAAACACTCCCACGCAACAACATGGCTTTGGGGATGGATACTGAGATGTTTGAAGGGCCACGCAAAACTGCGACTTACACCAGAATGGCTTTACCAAGAATTCGGCTGAACCGCTAAAGGCGACACCCCAGCGAAAGAAGTGAGCCCGGGGGGGATGAACCGAGGGGAGCCAAAAGCTGGGCAGCACGGGGGTGATTCCTTCTGATGCTGAAATTACTGCCTCCGTGAGCTGTAGTTGCTGAGATTTTATCTCAGCTGGGCTGCGGGAGTCACTTGGGAGCCCACAGGGATTTCTCATATTTTAGAGGCTCTGGAAGAGCTGTCTGCCTGGTGCTACACAGGACCTGAAGGCAAGAGGCATGGCTGGTTTCAGCTATGCTGCTATCCAGTATCTAATCATTACCCCAGGATTACGTTTGCTAAATGCTAAATAATATTTTGCTATTATTTATGTTCAGATATGTCTAGAAGGTCACAGTGGGCAAATGCTGGCACATGACAGAACTTGTATTGGGCAAATAATAACACGTATAGAATACACACCATGTGCACGCCAAAATGTTAATGCTAAGTAACCAGGAAAAAAAAGTGTGTGTGGCAGGGGAGGAAGTTTTATGACAAGTTAGTGAGTTAAACTGGCCTAATGTGCTCAGTTGAGGAGCAGGCCAGTGCAAGTCACTCGGTGGAAATCCCATCTGGAGAAGCTGGGGCCACAGAGGCATCCCATTCAGCATCAGCAAGCTGTTGCAGCATTTAAAGCGTGATGCCTTAGCCTAACTAGAGAAAAGAAAACCTTCAACATGCAGAGAGCAGTCCAAATCCTTCCCCGAGTATTACAACTCCTGCTGGCTTCAGGAGGGACAGAGATGGACAAATGCCCTTTCCAAGGCATCCTGAGCATGCTGCAGCCCCCTCACCATTAACACCTCCAGCGCAAGATACCCTGAGTCACATCCTGCAGCTCAGCTCCCCGTCACATCCCATCCCTGCTGCAGCTGCAGCCCAGTCTGCAGCCCAGATCAACTGATTTAGCTGTTCAGTCTTCAAGTTAGATACAGCGTGATTAGGATTAATTTCTTCCTACAGTGAGAGATCAACTGATCCAGCCTGTTTGCACCTTAAGAATCAATTACATAGCTAGACTTTTTCCAGTACAAAAAAGTATTTACATAAATGAAATGTTGTTCACTTTCCTAATTCAGGTTTACATAAGCATGCAAAAAATTACAACTTCACCTCTTTTTTATGTTTAAAAAATTGCTGACATTTATATAAGTGAAACTTTGATCTTAGAATGGTTTACAGTCAGACTTTGAATTGTCAGTGTGGAGAACAGCAAAAAAAATTATTTTGAAAAAATGCATAATTTTTAGCTACATGTTAATAGAGCTCAACTATATTATTTTTGCCTTGGATGAAGCAGCACCTCTTATGTTTTGATAGCTAACTTTTAATTACACTAAGAGAAGAGCAGTTGTAATGGTCTGATAAAGCACAGAGAATTATTTTTTACTAACCTGTGAAGTAATTATGCTGTGAGTCTTCAGCACAGGATATACATGACTGCTTAATAATTTTTGCACAGGATGCCTATAATTATTGGACTGAGACCCAACATATGAATGAACAGCTGTTCAATCCCCTGGTTTTTGGTCCATTTCTGTAAGACTACATAAAAAGGAAGGCATTTATTTAAAACTCTGCATTACAGCAAGCAATAGTGCATGAACAACTAATTAGGCATAAATCTATTAAGGATGGACAACTAATTTCTGGGCAGCAATTCACAGAACAGGGGAGACTCATAACTCCACAAAACACTTCCCACAACTGAATTTATTGTATAATATATCATCATGAGAAAATAATGTATTATAGCTATTTGAAGTAAAGAAAATATATTCACAGAAACCACAGCTTCAGCTAGAGTAATTCCTAAGCTCTTCTATATAGCAATCACCCAGAAACTCTATTACCTGGGCAAAGGAAGAAAGCAGGTTTTCAAGACAAAGGTATGGCATGGCATGGCATGGCATGGCCAGGGTAACCTCTATTAAAGTGGCACAGTTTGTCATATCTGACAACCCACTGAAGAAAGTTATCAGTAGTTAAGGGCCTGACCCTGCATTCCTTAAGTAGACAAAAATCCCTTTGAAGTCAATGAAGCATCCTGCTCAGATAACTGTACCAGGATTTGGCAATTAATGAAAACTTTTAATTTCCTAAGTGATTATAAAAGGTTTTCCCTGAAAAACAACTATTACATGTTACTCACAGCAACTCTTTGGCAGTGTGGGTTTGTTTCCAGCAGCTCTTGCAGCACAGTAACTGCTTCCCACTAATGAGGAATTACCAAAAGTCAGAACTACATTGTTTTCTATTTGCATTGATCTGCCTTAAGTGTTCTTCTCTAGCTGATGTCTACTTGAAGGTTTTGACAGCTCTGCCTTCAAAAGGTCAGTAAGCAGTCCTCAGGGCAATTTGATTTAAACCTTTAGCATTTTGCATACTCCCAAGCAGCAATGCATAGTAGGACATGCATGTTCACAGCCTCTGAAAGGTCATATTTCCCAGCCCTCAAAACAAAACCCAAGTCAGAAATATTTCAGCTTGTAGATTATGGAAACATTTTCCATTAAATTAAACTCAAAAGGGCTTAAGAGAAACAAATTGTGATGTATGTTTTTAGACTGTGATGTATTTCAACAGAAAGTTTTACATTTTGTCACATTTAGGAAGACTGCCTTATCTGTCTTTTCTCAAGAGGCATGCTCACTTACTTAAATGCCTGTTCAGGTTTTCCAAGCCACTTTGACTCCCTCCTCCCCGAAATCCCAAGCCTCTCTCTGGGATGAAAACCTGAAGCCTACAATGAAGAATTTGTTTGAAGTCTCATTAAGCAAGAAACCTTAAATTAAGGACAGCTCAGCAAAACAAAACATTTTTCTTCAGAGTCACGTGGATGTAAACCAAGCATTACATGGAAGTTCTCCCTCATTATCCCCTTTGCAAGCTGTTTGTATTCTGATTAGCATGCTAATGTTATATGTTCCACATAGAAAAAACAATTAAGTCTCCACTTCAAAGAAAAATTATTTAGTACAAGAGTACCAAAGGTTGTGCTTGCATCTTCTACTGATTTTGTGATGCCACAACGTAATGTGGCAGGTGTTAAGTGCTTAATTCTCATTTATAACAATGGAAGATGGTAGGTGTTGGTTGCCTTTTAAACATATAGACATTTCAATAAGGTGCTTCTATGGCACCAGAGGTACGCATTCTTGGTAGTGGTGGTCTAACCGCAGATAAATAAGTGAGCTCCTCTCAGTTCACATCATAAGAACTGCACATTGATTCCTTTAAAGAAGTCATTTATTAAAAAGTGGAGATATTAAAATAAACTGCCCTAAAAAAGCAGGTTCTCATACAAAGAAAATAATTTTATAAGACCGTATGTGAAGAACCCAAGCACCATGACAAACTAACCAATGAAAAACAGAAAGGAAGACACAAATGAGCAGGCAGCATGAAGAACGACAGACAGAAGAGCCTGGTCTCCTAACAGTCGACATTCTTTTTGACCACGCAAGAAATAACTAAAATGAAAACAGTATTTAAAACTACATATATTAAGTTTTAATTACTTCATATGCATGTTATCATCATAATTATGTAATTCCCACTCCAGGAAATTGGTAAAAGTATCATGTATTTGCTAAGTAACATTGAAGTCGCACTGAAAAAAGTACACAGGAAAAAAGGGAAAACTGTGCTGATCCAGGACACATTTCACATTGATGGCATGCCAGAGGCACCTGTGGATTTCAATGAAATACACAGAGTTTTTCGTAAAGACACTGTCAATTAGTGAAATAGCACCGAACTGCGCTATGGATTTACAGAACATATCAAATGCCAAGGCACTAGGTAGCTTACAAAGTAAGTTTATGTATGAAACAATGAGGTTAGAGAGGGAAAAATAGGACAGAGAAGGAAAATGAGTAGCCTACACTCATATATTTTGCCTGGGTTTGATGCATAAGTACCCAACCCTGCCTCTAGTAAAAAATAATTTGTTTAATATGCTACAGATGTGACTTACTAATAGTAATTAAAAATAATTTAAGTCATGTGTCCTTTGAGCAGCATAAGTGAAGCCTCAGTGGTACTTAAAAGAAATTCTTGTTTTACCTTCCTACTAACCCACAGCTATGCCTCATGATGCAACAAGAATGCTGAAGAATCGTGGGTACTGCCTCGAGAAGTAAGATTTGATACAAATAACACCCAGCCTAAAAATCTCTCAGTTGAGAGAAATTAATTTTGAAGGAAAAAACCACAGCCCCCACTGGCCCAAACCTCTAAGTTACTGTCGAATGCTTCTTGTTCATACCTACAGTCTCATTTCTGTAACACCAGACTGCAAAGCATTTCCACATGCATGATAACCTCTGGAGTAAATGAGAATTTTTAGAGAAAGACAGTTTCAGACCAAAACTCTTTAAGTCAATATAACTCAAATTATTGACCTCGATTGAAAAACTAAGCAAACCTCACCTACAGCAGTCTAAGTAGACCTTAGAATTATAAACCGTTTATACTGCAAGCCTTCGCTGAGGTTGATCTATATACTTTACCTTTTTTAGGGTAAATAAATTCACTTCTTTGACAGCATCGTACCTATTTATTCAGAAACAGAGACACCATTTGCTATATAATGGCAATAATTAATACGCAAATAAACGTCACCGCCGTCCTTATTAAACACGAAACAGAAACGGTTTAGCTTCGCCAGCAAAGTTAAGCCCCTGAAGATTTTCCAGGAGGTTTTACGCTGCCCAAAGATGACCGGACCCCCAGCCTTCCAAGAAGCTTGCTGCACAGCTCGCACCCCGCCGCTTCCCGCCCCGCTCCGGGTGACGGTAACCACCGCCTCTCCTCACAATTTTTTGCCGGTGGACCGTACGCCATTAACCGCCCCCCGCGCGCGCCCCGGCGCGGCAGCGCCCCCTGGCGGCCGGCCCCGGCGCCGCCGCTGCAAGGCGGCCTCAAGGAGCTGAGGCGGCGGACGGCGGGAAGACACCCAGGGCGGGCCGCGCAATCATGCTAAAAAAAACCCCAAAAAACAGCCAAGATTAAACACGGGACAGAGTCTCAGTCCTGTTGTTCAGGTTCCATAAAAGCTGGTTGGAATCAGTATCTACCTGCAGAAGCCGTAATGAATGGCAGGGAACAGGTTTGCTTACAGCTCTCAGGCTTGGAGCAGTCCAGGAAACTACTGTCAAAGACACCCGTGAATTTTCAGTGCAGTTTTTAAAGATGAGAAAAGAGAAACTGTTCCTGCATTAGCCAGAATTAGCATCTTGCTCAAGTCTCCCCTTAAAAGATAGTTTCTTCACAGATCTATGCGTTTTAACCAGATCTGCACAAAGTCTCTTACCAATGTCAACCCTCTATACTCCATTTTTCAGCAAACTGGTATATTTAGCTCTCACCTACCTGGGAAATTTTCCTGCCTTACCCGTCATATGGCACTGCTGGGCATTAAGAGAAATTACAGTGTAACAGAGATTATTGTTAACACACATGGAAGCAGCTGTTAAACTCTCATCTGTAATGCCATAGTAAGATGGGTGCAACTGGCACACAGAGCCATATTAGGAACAGTGTTTCTGTTGAAAAAAATAGGTAAGTGTTCATAGTAGCATCTTTGGAGTTGCCCCCCCAAAATCTAAGTGTATATGTTTCACAGAATACGGAGGTGTGATGTACAGAAAATAGAAAAAGTGCATTGGCACATGCAGCAGATCCAGAACATCTCCCTGGTTGGCCAAGCTTGTTTAGCTGTTTGTGACCCCCTCCAGAAGCCTCCCAGATTGCACCCCCTCACATTGCTCTTCCTACAGATGTCAGGGAGTTTAGTCTCCTGTAAGAGCCAGGGTCTGCAATTTTGGAATTCCTTGAGATGCTTCAAAGACAACTCTGCCCACTTCCTCTATGACAAATGGGTGGGCTCTGACAAGTCCTCACCAGGATGTTTCCCATACTGGTGTTTCCTGACCCGTGGTGCCTCCTCTGACCCAGACCCACAAAGCTCTGTACCAGCCTGTCACCCCTTCCACAGATCTCCCCACACCCAAGTGGCTCCAGCCATACCAGTCGTGTCTCTTGCTCCTCCTGGTCTTCCCCTGGCTGCCTGTGAGTGTGTTCAGGCAGATGAGGCGGGCCCCCTTCAACTTGTGGCGTCCTCCACAAGGGCTGCCTCACTCCCACCACCCTGCTCCAGTACTTAGCGCCACTGACCTCTCTTCTCTTACTTAACCACAAGCTGTTACCACCATTCCTCAACAAACCTAGTTTAAAGCCCACAGAAGGGACTCTGCACTCTTATCACCCACCACTTCTCAGTGTGAATGTCTGGTTCAGGCCCATCTGGCTCTGAATGCTTCCCTTAATGCAACTAGTTCCTTTCTTCATCTATTACAGCACCACAGCAATTTTGTAAATTCATATCCAAGGGTGGAGAAGCAGCCTTTCTTCTGATGCCAGAAGTCACAAGCTTCCAGCTTCACCCCTCTCGGGAGTCTCCATCCACCACCTGCCCAAGTAGTCTCCAGCTGTCCCTTCTTACTCCCACTGCATGGTTTGGCCTTTTGCCTGTACAAGGTCTCTGTGAAGACCCTTATGACCTCTTGCTGTTCATCCTCCCCAATGTTACAAGTCTGCTCACCTCTCCTGTAGCTCTTTCATGGGGCAACTCGGTGCCTTGCCCACAGCAGAGCTCCTGCGGGGAAGGCCAACCCTGCCCCGGCTCTAGGAAGTGGCACCAGGTACTCCCTGTGGCCCAAGACCTGGCAGCAGCATCCTTCTCCAGGAGCTTCCACCCACACACCAGGGCTGCTTCCCCCAGCTGGCACCAGGGACCAAGCCTTGCGGTGCATCCCCACCACTGCTGGGCAGTCCATGCTGCCTGGAGCAGAGTTTTGGGGCCCCTTTTGCATCCCTGCCACACTCACCACTAAAGTCTGTTGGCTGTGCGTCTGCCGACCATCTGAGAAGGGTGTTCCTACAGTAGGAGAGAGGAGCCTGACCCTCCCTCAGCAGCAGTCAGCTGGCATTCCTGTGGGGCCTCCACCTTCGCCTGTCTGCTGTGTAGCAATTCTAGACTGGCCATACAAAAAAGGCTCACAGCAACCTACAGCTTTTATAAAAACATAGTATTAATTCTTCAAAGACTGCATGTCTTGGGAGCAGAACACTAGGAAACAGCGCTGCTGTACCTCAACACCTACACAAAAGTAGCAGTGTATTGTGGTGGAACTGCTGTCCCGGTCTACCTAGGAGTACTAAAATTACTGAATTCTTGCTATTTCAAGACTACCAATTCGCACTTCAAAGAACTGAGTCACAACTTACTAGAATAAACTTTTATTTACTGCTCTCAGGATCCTTATTTTATGCTTTATGCAACAAAACCTGCTACATTCAAATCTATACAGATTTACTGATATATCATTCATGTTTTACAAAACTGCATATAGATTTGGGAAAATTGTATAAGTTACCTTTATTTACATATAATACTCTCAGCCCTAACAAACTAGTCAAAGAATAAAACAAAGTGGGATTTTAAATATCCCTTAAGACCCATTACATTTGTTACATAATTTACATATCTTTATAGAGAGATGTGCTACACTTCCTTCTTGCATATTTATAAAAGACTGTGACTAAACAGAAATTTGCTGGCCAAAGCTAGGTACTGTCATTTCCTCAGATCATATTGGTAATAAAATGTTAAAATTAGAGCAAGCCAGGTATATAAACCAATTTTTATTTTTAGAACCAACTCTGCTAATCCTTTTAACCAGCACTTGCTCAAAAAAAAAGTGTTAACATTAATACAAAAAATATCCACATTTACAAAAGAAATCAAACTAATATTTATATGACAAATTGATCTACAATAAATTGCACATTGTTGGTTATGACTTTGGTTGTACTGTATTAACAAATTTGGTTTCTAGACTAACAGTGGAGAAAAAAAAATATAAAAATGCAGCTATAGAAACTAGCATAACCTGTAAACATATTACGGAACCAAATTCTGCACCTGGTTACATGTGCATAACCTCCACCCAGTTCAGAGAAGTCTGCACATATCAGACTGCTGAATTTGGCCCAGAAAACCCTGTAAACATGTTCTTTATTGTTACGTAGTGCAATACTGCAAGAATGGATAATAAAGGCCTCTAACTACCAGTAACTAATACTGAGTGATATCCATACAAATTTCACTTTCAGATTACTTTGTTGCAAAAGGCTGAATTGAAAATATTATCCATCGTTGAACTACAAATTTATCAAGAAAAAGTGATGAAAACTCAATAAACCAACAACGGTATACAAGTTCAGACAAAAAATTGATATAATTTCTCATTACAGTTCAGAATTATGCTGCTTGTCTGTTTTATATAAAAATCCTGGGTTTGTTACACTGTTTTAACAAAAGCAAGTTAGAAAAAGAAATCTAACAAATGAAATGTGTCAGCAAGTCAATGTTCTGCAAACCTATGGCTGATAATGCAAACAAATACTTTCCAATGCTTCACCTAATATGCTGAATTATAAGGTGCTTTGGGCAGATCTGTAGCAAACAGCCTGAAGCAGCACAGATTATGATATTGCATTACATGAAGTTTGTTGGTTTTGTTTTTGTTTGGTGTTTTTGTTGTTGTTGTTGTTGTTTTAAAAAACAGTTTAACAATTTCAGTTGTTGTTCTTAAAGCAGCAATTCAAATTTACACCCCCGCAAAGATTTCTTCACAGTTTTACTTCAGTAGTTTACTGCAGGACAGTCTGACAAATACTGTAGAAGAGGCAACTGCTTAAAAACATTTTAGTTTTTTACTCACTTGGCACTGGCCCATCCAATGTGTATATTGTAGTTATTAGCAAAGTACACAAAACTGTGAAAATGGCAAAATACATTTTCAAAAGTTAGTGAATTTTTAATATTTACTTATATTACAAGTGATACTATCAATAACCATGTGACTAAATACAATGGTAGTCCCTGGAAAATTCAAATTTGTTTGTAAACCCTTAAAATGAAATTGCAGCACTGGACTGATACAATTCATGTCTGTCTTAATCAACCCCATCAAAACCCTGAGTATTTTCAATCGCTAGAAGAAGTTTATCCCATAAATCTTCAAATGAGTCATATGGAGGCAAATCCAAGCGATTAAAGCTGAAAAACAGATGAAAACTCTTAAGTATTTTATCACTCCTACTACAGGTCGTAATTTACCTAAATCAAATACTCACCAGGTATGAGCTCTTGGCAGTTTTTCAGGGGAACCCCACTGTTCAACTGTAAACAACTGTGGTCCATTTGAACCTGCAGAAAAGAATACATCAATTTTCACCCCACTATGAGATTCTTTTATAATTAGATATTCAAATTATGAAATATTTTGGAGCTTTGTAATCCAATTCTGACATTAGTAGGAGCTATCTGTATGAAGCAAGTACAGTCTATACTCAGTAATGGCCAATGATCCCAACTCACTTGTATTTTTCATTATTTCTTGCTATATCTTAATTTAAAGAGACTTTCACACCTTAAGCTCAGAAATCTAAGACCTAAATGCATATGCAAAGTAGTTGGCATTGAAAATTTTGTGCAGATGACAGTTTTATAGTGTATAAGTTTTGCATGTAAAAATTTAGACATGTTTATCACAATGTGCCAAGTTACATAACCTGGCAGAAAGTACTCAATGTCCACCTTTACCTATGCAGCAACAGAGTAGAGTAACTGAGAACTTTTTGAAACACAGTGGCCATATGTGTACTGCAGGGATGTACATAGGCACCCAAGAGAAGTTTTTTGGCTAGCAAGTCCAGCTCCAGGTATGCCTGTGCCTCCAGCAACTCTCTTACAGCATGTTTGTGGAAGTTTCTTGGACTTCTCAACTCCCACCAAGAAGACGCAAAGGGCATTTTGTAACCATTTCCTTAAGCTGTTGAAAGCATTTGTGTATGTCTGGAGATGACTGTGTAATTAAAAAAAAAAAAAAATTTAAAAAAAATCACTATCTTGTCAGAGAACAGGAGATGATCTCTGACAGTGGGTGTCCTCTGACTAGTCTACAAGATGACCGTCAATACAGTTAGAGAATTGTATTCCAAGGCAGATGGCTACCCAAGTACGAGTAGTCTTCTCCTTCTGAAATGGAAGATGTGAAACATGTTTCAGATTAAAGATGAGCAACAGTAATGAGAACAGGCTGATCTATGAATACAGCTGAGGTACAAGTGCTGTGTGGAGTACCTTTAGACTTATGAAATTAATTTGGCTTTATAATGCAGGCAGACACGTTCCCTTTTTTCATGACTCCTCCAAAATGTTGGTGGTTTTTTTGACTACACAAGTTATAACTGACAATTCAAAAATATTTCATCTGTGGTTTTAGAGAGCCATGAAAAAAAAAGAAATGTATACATATTCATAATAAAATGAAATTATATTATAACAACATGTAATAACACACATTGCAGAAGTAGATTTGGAAGATGTTAGCCAACTTACATAAGGGGCGGTTGGGGGGGAACAACCAAACCAACAAAAACCCCAAGACAATTTATCCCAAACGTGAAAATAAAACAAGAAAGGAAGAAAACCTTTCACAACTACTAACATACACAAAAAGGCAGGAAATACCAATCAATGCACAGAAACTATACTTCAGACAAGTCTAGCAAATGAACTAGACATATGAGAGCAAACACTGAGCACTTCATCCTAAAACATTATCAGTGAGACAGGTACGTCAGTAGTTGTGGGAACACTTTCAGCTCCTCTTCTTTACTTTCTTCTTTGGTGTTACATGTTTCTTCAACGCAGAAGGCTGGTTAGAAAAAGTAACTCGTAAGAATGTCTGGAACAAGGATGAAGCAGAGAAGTGGCTCTATGACTGATGGTGCATTCTACCACATGACAAGAAAAAAAACTCTCTTTTAATAGCTAGGTAAAAGTAAGTTTGCATTTTAGCTATCCAACTAATTAACTACAGCCTGAGAAAGCAGGGTGGGGGGAAGACAAGAAATAAGAAAGCCACATCTCTTCAGTATCCTAGCTCTCAAACTTGGGTGGATTTGCTCCCAGACACAAAGTACTGCCTTTTTATGAGCAGAAATTCCTCTCTGGGCCACAGGAGGGAGATCTCCTGCTAGAAAGCCAGCTCTAGGACTGCAGCCCGAAGGTGGTAAGAACCACAGGGGCAGCCCGGCAGCAAAAAGCCACATACCAACACGAAGCACTGAAGAACCACCTACAGTTCTTCAAATACAACCAGGTACTGGAAATGTGACTGTGTTCATTACTGGGGTTTAGTAAGGATGGCATGCTGGCCACAGTAAAGCAGAAATAACTAAGAGAAAGAAACAAAGCGCTGTGCAAGACAACTGCTAATTGGATTTTTCATTAATGAGTAAACAGAACTACAGCAACTGAGACCTGACCAGAAGACTGTCCAAGGATATCCTAATCCCTGGGAAAAAGGGAGCCAAGAGCTTCAACAGTTTCTTTCCCTATATCACTCCTTAGTTCTATCTCTGGTAGTGTTTTTAGACAAATAAAAAGCCAGAGGCAGCAGAATTCTGACTGGGTTCCAACGCAATGAGCGTGTGCTGTAACTCCAACAGTACCAAGGTTCAGGTGCAACAGCACACACATGGCTCAAGTCTGCTGAGGGCACTGTCCTTCCCATTGGAACTCACGACTCATTCACTGATGGATCAGAAAAATAAACTGAGTATTTACAATGAAAATGAAGAGATAGAGAAATGGGGACACATGGTGGGTGGTATTTGTTTACAATTCTAGTGTTTTAGAAACAAATTTCTGTCTTGTTTACAAAGAAGGAAATGTTTATTCAAATATGCAAGTCAGGCTATTCACTCATTTGCATAGGATCTCAAGCACTTTTAGCCTTAATAAAGTAGTCTGACAGAAAACATAATAGCTGATGGCAGCTGAAAACAGACTTCCCATAAGCAAAATACCCCCACACTTTGTGGGCTGTTCTATCTGCTTGCCCATGGTCTTTCCACAGTGGGTTTTCTGGCTTTGTTATTGAAGTCTGCTCCCCAGTGCCATCTGCTTGTTTCAGTCTCTGCACTGTAGGTTCACTACTTTTCTTTTGGTGTTATGTTTAACTGGTGTCATTTCAGTGGTCCTCTTCAGAGTATATCCTTACAAACAATTTTATCTGTACAACTGCGGCTTCTGAGCAGATAAAAGCAGTTGGGGAACTTAGGAGAATGCAAATAACTGCTGATGCCAGCATGTCTTTGCAATCAGATCTCAGACAAACTGAGAATTTTCTTCAAGCTCAATCAAGTGTAAACAGGGATTTTTTGCAGCTCTTTAGAACTTTAAAAATCCACATTCATTTGAGGAAGTCCTATACATCTAAAAACTTCCAAAACTAGAATTAATATGAAATATTTACAGAACACATGATCTAAGTGACACTTCTCTAGCTTTGCTTCTTATAACTGCCAGTATATACTCATTTTTAAAGCAAAATTTGAAAAATAATGTGCTTAAGTTTGAAGTCAAATATCACAATGTCAGCATGTTCTCTGTTACTTGTGAGCATGATCGTAAGTACTCACCATACAGCTCAGCAAACCCATTCATAGGTACGCGTGATGTGCCAGTAACAAATTGAAGTAATCTTATTCTCTTTTCAGAGTCCATCATTAAGACTGCCTATGTAAGGTAACAATTACAATTAAAGATTTGTTTTTAAATTAAGGTTTTAAGCTAGCAGATTTATGCAACATAGTTTCTATCTCTAAATCATTATCCTTTATATATATGCAGGTTTTTCTAGTGACACACGTAGTCTACTTCTCTGCTATTGCTAAAAGCTATGAAGTCAACAATTTTTTAATGGCACTGTAACAAGAGTACGGTTACTGGCTTAGCAAGCTGTTAAAATACTTCCCTTGAAGATTTGGCCCCTACTTTCTTTGAACTTTCCTGATGTTATGAACTAGCAGCCAAATTCCTGTAATTTATTAAACAGAAAAGTTTAACACCTCTTTAATGGAACCATGCCAGAAAAAACTACACAGAAATATTTTTAACCCCAGTCAGACATGGATTTTTTTGAAAAAGCAAGTATCAGTACCGTATTTACATTCTTACCATGCATCTCATCTTTAGTTTTCTTACTATCTTTCTCAGGAATTTTAATGGTCAAATATTTACCTACCTATTCATGAATCACAGGATAAACTAGCATAGCTAAAAGGCAGCAGCTTTTGAACAGGTTTTAAGTAAAAAAATATTAGAAATTCATGATACCTTCCAGAACCACTGTATTACTTGATGGTTTATGTTGTAGCCATTTTTGTATTTTGTATGTAGTTTCCAATCAGCCACATCCACATCTCCCAGTCCGCACATTAATAACTACACAGATAAAAAAAACACAAAACCAAACAACAAAAAAAACACCGCCAAAGTTTAAGTCAGTAACATTAAGTTTCAACATAATTTGTTTTCTTTTCCATGATACACTTACCTCTAGCTCATTTTCATCAAAAATTTTAATCAGATCCTGTGGTATTAGTTCAAAAAAGCCCTAAAAAGGAGGGAAGTTTTTAAAAATCAAGTCAACATTATTTAAGCATTTTTGCTCACTGAGAATGGTATTTAGATGCTTTAGTAAACAGAGCCAAAGCAATACATCAAATACAGATGTTTAGACACCAGCAGTCCCCAGTTTGGTTATAGTACTTTTAATTCTGACTTATCTCACATCTTTTTTTGCACAACACTGAATGGTGAATTTGTAAGTCTGAATATAGTACATGTAATATAATTTATACAAATAAGGATAAACCAGCTAGTTTAATTTAATTCTACTAGTTTAATTTTCATTTCTGCAGAGTTCATTAAATAGCTTGCGCTAAAGCTGTTAGCCAGGATTGAGAAATAAGCAAATTTTTCAATATGAATTAAACGCCACAGTAAAAACATACCAAAAATATTTTTACGTCTGAAATAATTCAAAGCTGACACTACAAACAGTATCACTGCCTTTTTTATACCTGTAACAGCATTATCTGTGGGTCTTCAGGATGTCCAAAAAAAGCTCGTCTTAAGATTAGATGCAACAAACTCTTAGTATTTCTTTTGTAATTAAAACTATACCTCTTTAAAGGCTGCCATTTGTTTCTGTACTCTGCTCACAAATCTCCACTGAATTACAAGACTGTAAAAAACCAAAACAAAACATTTAAAATAAAAGCAATTCATATACAAAGCAACAACTTCCTTTTGTTAATGCAACTAACACACCCCTATTACTAGAAGTGAAATCCAGTGAGATACGTTGCACAGTGACCACTACTTACTGAATGTAGTCTCTCTTGTTCTTGTTGGTGACAACTATTTCTGATCCACCACTTTTCAGTTCATGTTGATGGGTCTAAATGCAGTACATAGAATACGTCTTAAATGAGATAAGTATGTAATAGAATTCATATGCTAATATTAGGGAATTTAGTTAACTTTTGAAGACTGCAGAATTTGAAAACTATGAGAAATAGAACCAGTTTCACAGGTCACCTGAATAAATAGAATTCGGTTGATGCTTTTTAAAAAAAAAAAAAAAAAAGTATTATTCGGGCATGCCAGACTGCAATGGGGCAATCTCAGTCTTTTTTTCTGACCCGCTACAAGAGACTACATAAGTTAGCACACAAGTTCTCAGTAATGTGGTCTTTACTAACCACATATTCAGTGATCCAGCCTTTTTTCCAGATCTCAAGGAAAAACACAGAACAATTTCAGCAATGGTCCCAATAAATAAGTGAAACAATATGCATATCTGTTACATAATGATTTATAATACTAGAACCTCAGTAGACAAATATCTGATTTTCAGTTCATTACAGATGTACACTTTCATGCTCCTATTTAGGATCACTTTAGTTACACAAGACCACAAATGCTATTATCCTACTTAAATCTAGTTGGCACCGATAATTTGGAATTTTTATTCAAAACCTGTGGTATATCTACATGACTTATCTTGGATAGCTTTCTACACAGCAAAGAACTTGTTTATTCGATAGTTGTCTTGTACATCTTAGAGAAAAAACTATTATTATCTCCCAGTGAAATCTATGATTCCTACCACTTCCAAAAGAGATCATCCTTTCCAGCCAATCACATAAAACCAGCCTCTACTCCAGATTAAGTAACAGGACTAGGGATATCTTAGTCTCAATTGCATTCACAGCAACAGCTACATTTCAATACAAGTATTATTTAAGAAAAAAGCACGTGCTATTTTTTAAAGCTCTGCTTATTTCCAAGTCCTTTATCACATCACAGCCAGGCTAACAGAGCACTGCATGAGCATGTGCCAGCTAAAAGAAGCAGCTGAGTGAACAAACCAACATGACTGTGAATGAAGGGTTTTGCTTAATACCACAGAGATAAAATCAGCTAATTTCACAGGTCAAATGTTTTCTTTCATGTTTTGTCTATTCTACTTTACATAAACATACTAACCTGACCAAAAAGTTCTTCATCAACTATAAATCTGAGGTCCAGTTCTGTTGGATCATTTTCAAGAATCCATCTCAGAGAATTATAATATTCACTATCCTAAGAGAGGGAATTACAAAATAAATACAAAATAGAGTAGGCAACTTTTAAGCTACAAGCGGCTCCATTACAGCCCAGTGAATGCTGCTACCTAGGATAATCCTGTATTGGATACAGAGACTCTGCAATTATACACAGCTACAAAGACCTTTAAAGATGTTTGAAACCTGAAGACTCAGCAATCTCAGGACTAAAAATCTCTTACGCAGCAAACTGGTGATAAGATGCCACAGCATTATCTGAATTAACGTATTTTGGACTCTTCTCTGCCTCTCATCCTGTATTTATTTTCCATGTACTGTTAGGCATTACTACAAAGAGCCTTAGGAAATGAAAATTAAGATAAAGCAAATTGCACCCTGGGCTGCACCAAAAGAAGCATGACCAGCAGGTCAAGGGAGGCGATTCTCCCCCCTACTCCACTCTCAGGAGATCCCACCTGGAGTACTGTGTTCAGCTCTGGGGTCCCCAGCATAAGAAGGACATGGACCTGCTCCAGCAGGTCCAGAGGAGGGCCATAAAGATGATCAGAGGGCTGGAGCACCTCCCCTATGAAGACAGGCTGAGACAGTTGGGGTTGGTCATCCTGGAGAAGAGAAAGCTCCAAGGAGACCTTGTACAGGCCTTCCAGTACTTAAAGGGGGCCTAGAGGAAAGCTGGAGAGGGACTCTTTAACGGGGAGTGTACTGATAGGATGAGGGGTAACAGTTTTATATTGGAAGAGGGTAGATTTAGATTAGATATTAGGAAGAAATTCTTTACTGTGAGGGCAGTGAGACCCCGGGACAGGTTGCCCAGAGAAGCTGTGGATGCCCCATCCCTGGCAGTGTTCAAGGCCAGGTTGGATGGGGCTTGGAGCAACCTGGTC
>JAVJGG010000002.1:8856555-8869475 GCA_035590195.1 Aviceda cuculoides | reverse complement strand
TAGAATAAAAAGTTACTTGCATTTCAGAAACATTTAGAGATTGTTTTTACCTCAGGGGAATCTCTGTTGTCTAGATTTTCTGTATCCTCTGATATCTGTCGCCGATGAGTGAACACATGCTGGGCCTCCAACTGCACGCTACCAATATCTGCAGCAGCTACATTGTCCCTATTGGGGGGGGTGGGGGGAAGTCAGCATACAGTAGCCATATTTTATCTTTCAACAGTAAGCTAGGCTAACAGCAAAAACATACATTACAGTCATTTTGGCAGAAGAAAAAGAAACAGTCATAAGGTATGAAAGTTAAATGTAAACTGTTTAAAAAGAATAAGCATTCATGTCAGCGTGAAGTGTAAGTTAAACTGAAGAACCAGATAGCACTCCAGGTATTATTTTTGTAATTCACATGCTAAGGGGGAAAAAAAAAAAAATCAAATCTGAAAAAAATAAGGTAAACAAATTAATGCAGTCCCTGCTGGGAAGGAGGAACCAGGCTTAGAGCTGGAAAATAAATTCCTTTCCATTACTACAGTTATTATCTCTTACAATTGCAACCAGTTTCTATTTGAATGCGTACTTCCAGAGAACAGGAAGAGTACTGTGCAGTTAAAATGATCACTAGCCAGTGACCATTACCCATGGGCTTGAAGGTTAAGCTATGGAAAACTCTCTGCTAATTCTCAAGCTGTTCACTTTCCAGCTCCCCTTGCTTTCAAGATAACTACAGTTAACTAGTTACACTAGTTAATATAAGACTTGAATTTTCAGGCCAAAAGACATACTGAGCAGTTGGTCTTTTCCACTGTGTTCTTCTGAATTCATGATTGACGTAGTAGGTCCGGCCGAGGATGTCTTGCCTTTCTTCCCAGCCTGAAGGCAGTGGAGGAGATTCCTGCTGCTGCTGTTGTGGCTGGCTGGCATCATCTGGTTGGTCCAATATAATCCAGCCAGGCTAAAAGGTATAATGTTAACTACCTTTAATATTACCAAAGCTGAAGAAGTATCTCTATTTATTAAACCACCCCCCTTTTAAGGTACAGTCCCACTACATCTTAAGCCAGTAAGATTGGCTCCGGGTTTTATTGTGTATATTTCTCACGAAATGACAGAACAAAATTATCCATGCAGAAATCTTACTTTTAATTCAAGTTCCTTAAACATATTAGCATCTAAAGTTGTTTATTCCAGGAAATATGGCAAGTCAGTACCACAACGAAACCAGAAGTCTAATATCTGTTTTCTTTTTTACAAATACTGACAAAGCCACCCCTTTAGTTAGAAAAACTGCTCCAGGATTTTTATGCAGACTTACAACTTACACAAGATACAAGCAATTGCTTTTAAAACTGGTTTGTTTCTAAAACACTTTATAGCTTAGTGATTCCTAACATTCATTTTTACCATAAATACCCTCAATAGCTGAAGACATTTGCTACGTTTTTCAGCAATAAATACATTTTTTCCCACCTCTAATTCTTCAGCCTGTTCTGTGGTTTCTTCTTCAGACCCATTGCTTTTAGGTAAGTAAGTCATTTTTAATCTAAGGTGGCCTTTAACTCTTGATTTATGGCTGCAGAAGAGAAAATAAAATGTTCTTATTGTGCACTTGTGAAATTGTTACCTGGAAATAAAATAGCTGAAAAAGCACAGTTAGAGGATTATTCTTAAGTTTCTTAGCACAAACTTGGCTGTTTATATTTTAAATAAACAAAGTTCTATAATGGTATTGAGTTTTTAGACTACTGAATACACCTTGATATTGTGTACCATAACTTGAAACCTTTTTCCAACCCACCCTTCTGAAAACTTCCCTAGTATCTAATGCATAACATTAACAAACAAGAAAAGAATAATGACAATTTAATTCATATAATTACAATAATTTGACTGTGTGTAGACAATCTATCAAGCATTGTTTCAACCTACAGACTACTTTTCCTAAAACTAAGTTACAGCAAGCTCATGTACTTCAGCATCTGCTCCTCTGTATTTAGCTTAATGCATCATTAGAAGCCTGAAAATAGGATATTCCCATTTTGATTTTATTTAATATTTTCACTTGGTAAAGAAATCTGCCAAATTATCTCGTCTGCTTGACTATTGGTATAAAACAAAAGAAAATTAAAGTCCTGAAAATATCACTAGTGAGTCAACTGGATACCTGCACATCATCTTATTAAAAGATAAAAAAACCCCAACACATCACTAAAGTCTAATGCTTTGCCTTTTTTTTTTTTTCACGCAGAAAAAATGAATTAGATTTTCTGATATCCAGAAAAACACTTCATGTTGGATTATAAACATGTTCATTCAGATCGTATTTTGGTTTCAGAAAAGCCCACATACCTTTGAAAGAGGAGGAAACCTACTATCTTACTTTCCAATACAATAACTAAAGTAATTCATTTCAGATTATTAATATGTTAATAATTCTTACTCAGCTTGAGGTATTGGGAAGGTAGTAATCTTATTAATAATATTTCTGTCTAAGTAAATGCAAATATGAGCAAAATTGGAGAACATGCATGAATACTAAAGTATCTAAAAGTTACAAGATTTCAAGGCAGAAAAGTGCCTGAACCTGTGACAGTGTCTCTTACTACAAAGCATTGCCAAATTCATGTGGTAGTCACTACAAGAAGAGGTCAGATTAACAAGCAACAATTTAAGTTAGTTTATGTAGAGACAATAAATATTATTCTTCATTTGTTTACAGGATAGGAAATGTTACTTTCAGAAAAATAGGAGATCAAAATGAAACTTGACAGTCACTGTTAAAACCATTGATCTGGTAAAAATCAAATGTAAAATGCTTAAAAAATACTTCTGCTACCAACATGTCTGAGAAAGATCTACAAATCCCACATGTTTTGATGTTATTTCTAAACTGGAAGCTATTATCTGAAAAACATTGACATGCATTTTATGTATTTTATTTCTAATGTAAGTTGCTAAAACCTGATCAGATTTAGGTTAAGAATCTACATTTTAAAAAACAAACATGAAATGCATAACACTAATATGACTGTCAAAGTGTTACCTATCATTTAAAAACTCCTTTTTTTTTTTTTTTTTTAACCACAGGCCTTCCTAAATGTTAAGCAGCTTTTCAGTTCAAGTTTTGTTATGTTTGTAATTAAGGTCACATTAAACTGCTTACTTGAAACAGGCAAACAAAAGACACAGGAAGGCAGGAAGCAATTTCAACTTGAAAAGGGATAAATGAGTTATGGCATAACATTGGTCACTGATTTCACTGTTCAGTGAAATAGTAAATTGTTCAAACGAAGTTATAATGTGAATTATATCATGGCCTGAAGAAAAATGGTTTATTCTTACCAAACAATCTGTAAGTATCTAAAACAAATACTGACTTTTTAGTAGAACTACAAATATCTTACTCCATTGATGCTCAGATTTCTTTGATGAAAACATAAAAATTTAGACAATATTTATATATGTACAAGTAATTACATAACAGCGTTGTTTAGATATGAAAATTAAAATTTTTATGTGGCATTTACTAACCTTCTTGGATGAAGAACAAAATCCTTGAATGTATATGGTCTCTCCATACTTGGATTTTCTGTCTGGAATAAGACAAGTTTTTTCAAGAGAAAAACTGTATCAAACACTTGAAGTTAAAGAAAATTATCAGAAATTTGCAATGAGTTAAGCTCTTATTAATACAATTTAGAACTACTACATTCAAGTTGAAGTGTTCTACCTTCACTGAATTAAAATGCAGATCTTCAATCCCATAATGATATATGAGTTACATGGTGTTATCTGCAAGATCAGGTTCTATACTTTAAAAATTAATTGTCTTACAACTAAGGTAACTACTTCTTTGAAATTAAAATGGAATTAAGCTTGGCTTTTGGTTTTGTGGGGTTTGGGGGTCCCCGTCGTCCCCCCAACATTACATTACTTCTACCAACACACACACTAAAACACTGTAGAAATACATCACAGGGGAGAGAAAAAGAAAAAAATTATCTTATCTTATAATTATTTTTCTGACTTTCCAAAAACAACAGTTGCCTTAGATTCAATGCTAGATTACACTTGGATTAATACATCTTAGTTTTGGAAAGAGCAAATTCACATCCACCAACTATCTTACTAACTTACTTGCCAACTATCTTTACTAACTTACCTTGCAGATGATTTGCCCTTTTTACATGTCCCTGATTACCAGCTCTTTTTAGTTATGAACAGCCCGCATTTGCATAGTATCAAGCAAAACTAAAACTGCATGTAATGAAGAATTTATAAACTCATTTCATTTATCCAAGATATATTTACTTAAGTAAATGAAAGGCTTTAAAAAAATCCACCTATATTTGGGCCAATAAAGTACAATAGATTTATATGGCAAGACCAAGTAATTAAGAACAAGGAAAAAGGAAGATGGAAACAAAGAGTAGACAGGGAAAAGTCGATGTTTGAGGAAGGTTAAGAAAATAGCCATGGAAATACTCAAATGAGGCTTTATAAATTAGTTGGGGGGGGGGGGCCGGGGACGGGATGCCGGACGACACCACATGCCCCAACATCTCCCAAAAGACTCCAGGTATTGTTGTCCAGCTTATTAGAGGGAAGCGAAAACAGAGTCTTATCCAGAGGGACATTACAGCCAGTCTTTCCAAGCCACCTAACCGAGGGAGAGGAGTTAGTGTGATCTCACATCCCAGTTACAGTGGGAAACAGGACATATCTGTAACTACTCCTGACACAGTTCTTACCAGAATGAAAGAACAACTGCTCTTGGAAAGGTTTTGCTGCAGTTGTTTTCCTGTCTTTGCTGATAAATCTGTTAGTATTTGCTAATATTTTGAGACCTCAGAAGAAAATGAAAAGGCTTCTTATTTCAATGTTCTTGGTGATATTTCTTTAAAACTAACAATGTGCTTTGCAAAAGGAAAACAGAAACGAACAAACAAAAAATAATGTACACAGCAACACTAGCTCTATTTCCCACTCAACCTCTTCTGTATCTGTTTATGGGAATAAGGAATATTAAAAGTAAATTTGTAGACTTTAAAGAAAGTATTTGAAGAAATATGTAATAATTACAATCTCTTCTTGTCTTTATGACTGTTTCAAACCTTGCATTTTTATTCTTGAAAAAGCTAAAAGCACTCCCAACTCTTGTAGCAGCAGAAACCAATAACTAAACACAAGGTAACCTACATCTTTTGATAAAGATCAGCACTAAAAAACCCCTAACAAATCCACAAAAAAACCCCCAAACAAAAACTCCACAGAGCAGGAGACTTTAATCACCTATATTATCAGCACAGTTAACTTCCTTAGATGACTAATACAGTTGCATACAGAATCATTTTTCCCTTTCGCAGTCTTAAAACAAAAACAAACAAAAAATACAAACCGGTAACTGATAAAGAGGAATATCCACTTGCCCAAGAAAATCATCTCGAGTCTATAGAAAATAAAAACAAACAAACAACACAGAAAGTTTAAAGTTGCAAAGTGTTTTAAAAACATTGTTCCAAACCCTGATAGCATAGTAATGCTTTCTAAGAATTTGAAGACACTCTTAAATTATAGACAACAAAACTTGCTCTGTACAGAACGAGTTCTGATTGACCCAACACTCAGAGCCTCGGACAGTTCTGCCTTCCTCAAAATAAATGAGGTATGAGGGAGCTGGGGGTGGTGATTTAGATTGGTTTTTTAAATCATATAGACTAATGGTAATACAACCAGGAGAGAGTTGTTCAGCATCAGGACTGACATTTGTCAGCATCTCCAGTAGAAACATCGTCCTAAAGGGCAAAGGGTAAAGACATTTTTTCCCTTAGCTGTTTCAGTAAAATAATTGTCTTGGTATATGCTTAGGCAACTAAACATTTATCACAGATTAACACAAAACTAAAGACTTTCCTCCTAGGAATGCATGACAATTTCTAAAAGCCTAGGCAGCTGTTTAAAACAGGCACATATATGAACTTTTTTTCTTTTCAAAATTATACAGCTACTGTCAAAAATAAGACAAAATAAGCAAAAATAAGTTTCATCTGTGATAAGTGTTTTGGAAGTTGCAGCAATTCCACCAGTCCCAAGTCTGGCAGCAGGAGCTTCAAGTTTGGCATTTCCCCTACCCCCTGCCCAATATTCCTGTTGACATCTGAAAACGTGCTAAAATTCATTATATCTATGAAAAAAAATACCATTTGCCTACACACATTGGGGAGTTTAGCTTTAACAACTAAAATCTGAAAGATTCTGCCCCGACTTGGATGTCTGGACTGTCTGACTACGACCAGACTACGAATGCAGCAACTTTGTAGCCTGATTCCCTCCAGCCTACACTGTAGTACCAGGGTAGGGACTGACAATACATGGCATCATTGTACAGTTTACTTTTGACCATTGATTTTTGCCTGCCAAAGAAATTAAGGTTTCAGTAATTTACTTAATTTCAGGATTTGCCAATAATCACTGCCAACAGTCAAAGTACTTGACTTGACTACTTACTGGATTACTGGAGCATATGCGGAGTTGTTTCAAGTTCATTTGTGATTTTAAAGCCTTTGCGAAACTCCACAAAAGCAAGAAAATTTATTATATGGGTCATTTAACATGAAGATGTATCACTGCCTGTATGCTAAAATCAAGAGGGCGTGAATATTTTAAAAGGTGTTTATAATCCAATGGCATTTTTCAAAAGTCTACACTATAACAAGGCTACACTTTTTTGCAGAGACAGAGCAAGGAACTGCGAAAGTCTTCAACAGTGTAGCCTGTGCAGCCGCTGGATTTCTAGTCGTCCTGATTTTTCCAGCTAACAAAAGATTTGATGCCTATTCTTTCCTAAATCTGTTAGTGTACCACAAACTTTTATTCGAGCTCATCACCCAAGGATTTTGATGGCCTTCTTCCATAAAACTTTCCACTATGAGGCTCTGCATCTCACCAACATCTATTCCCCTCACCTCAGGGCAAAGCCATGTGTTTCACTTTTCTTCTAGCAGTCCAGTTCTACTCATTTTTTTTGTCCCATTGACGGCATTCCCCCTTCAAACAGCTCTGACATTAATGGTTACAGGTATTTCTTGAAGCAATTCCTTCTCCCTTAATAATTCTGGTACTCTTTTTCTTTAGCTCTGTTGTCCTAAGTTTGTCCATTTAATTTTAAATCATACATGGATATGGAGAGCCAGTGCCACACGCTTGTATAAGCTCTAATTTTTACACCTCCAAAAAGCACAAGTAGACTGCAGAGCTTGTCATAGATGATAACACGCTAGAAACCTAGAGATACACACTACAAATTAAAGTTATATATGTCTTGTATTCATATTTGAAGAGGGTGGGGGGTGGAAATAAAAAAAAAAAAAACTACCCACCTTTTTAGTTCACAAACTCATTTGAGACAGAAAGCATCAACAGGTTTTCATACCTGAAGAGTCTGAAGCTTCCCTGAAGTACTGAAGAAAAACTTTCTGTACTATTATAGACCACAAGCTTCTGGAAAAATATAGCTATCATTTTTGCCTATAAGGTTCTTTTTAAAATGGCACGGCACATACCGTAGACATGTTAAAAGGCTTAGTATTTGTAAAGTTCTTGGCAATCCTCAAGTGGAACATGCCTTTCAAATAAATTACTGGAATGTGGGACAGAAGTCTGTTGTATTTTAGAAAACCTCAGAACATTGTGTTTGTTACCAGCATTATTTTAGTACAGGCTCCTGTTATTCACCTTATTATTCTGCTGTCTCTCCTGCTATTTTTAGCACAGCTAGCCTCGATAACCAACCTTTAACAGTACTTTCTCCTCCAGCCAGAGAGTAAAATCCTCCAGTGGAGATTTTTTGTTGACCTCCAAACAACCAATACATAGATCAGATAGCAGGAATGCTCTTTAGCAATGTGCCTCAATATGACAAGCTGACTAACTGCCTTCAAAAGAAGTGCCAAAGAAGCTTTGAAACAGACATCAAACACGTTAACAATTAAATGCCAGTGGAGTTGAAACTGTTTGGATCTCTGTTTCATGAGAGCAGGCATCCCAGTTTTTTCCAAGACAGACAAGTGGGTCAGTTGTTCTTGTCAACTTCTAATTTCTCAACAGCCAGAGAACTCAAACTTTCTGCTTGCCAAACCATAAGTGCATAAACCTCAATTAATGCTGTAATACACTAACAAAGAGGCCTTTTATTTTACTGATTCATTGGTTTAGTCTATAGAAAGTTATTAAAAACATGTGAGAACAGACAGCTGCTGTATACAATACATTTAAAGAACTCTAGTGCAATGCCAAAGTGAGTGCTCAAAGAGGAAAAGCACCAAAAAGAAAGTAATCCAGTCCAAAATTCATTTGCATCTATTTTATGACTATATACTTAATAAGCCTTAACAGTTAAGATGAGATTTTTTTCTGCAATTCCCATCGGAAACTGGATAGGAGATTTTAAACAGACATGCTTATCCGAGTCACACACTTAAAAGCAGTACTGAGAACATTACCCATAATTTACCACGTTTGAAGACAGTTAACTGAATTTAATGCCTTTCTTAATTGCTGGATTCACCACAGTGCTTTTTGAAACAGCTCTTGTATAAGACCAGGGTGTTGAAATAACAGGTATTTTCTCTACCAACTTCTGTGACTAATTTTTCTTGGTGTTAGTGCAAGTATATTCCCAGTCTTTTTCTAACTAAACAGACAGCTAGTTGTGCATAAGTTGGTCTTCACACAGAAATCTACAACTGTACGGCAAAATGAGAAAGCATACAGCTTTTACTGGAGGGAATACAAAGTATCAATTGAAACTGAAAAAACAAACAGTGATCCTGACTATCGCTGCTTAAGAAAACAAGAGCTCAATAGATCCCTTATAAAACCAACATTCTTCTTGCTTAAACATCAACATTAGTTACAAGCTTGATGAGAATAAAAAAAAAAAAAACAAAAACCAACAACCCAACCCAACCCCCCGAAACTTTCCTGAGCTACATTAGCAACAAAGTTTTTTTTTCATGCTGCGCTGAGTATATTATTTGGTTCTCTAGTACTCAAAATCAAGAAAAGTGAGCTTTTTTTCTTCCATAAAATACTGCCAGCATATGCTATTCATGACAGGAAAATAACAGTTTAAAACAAACAAACAAAAAAATTCAATTATGTTAAGATCTTACCAAATTCATAGATTCTAAAAGTAATGTTTTCTCTGTCTTGAAAAGTAATAAATACTTCGTTGCATGTATTTTTAAGGGGTAGAGATAGAGTGTGAGGAGATTTTTTTTTTTTTAATGACATATAGGCATTTCTCTTTAGTTGGCATCTATGATCAACTACCTATGATACTGAGATATAAGAACCTACCAGCATTTTCAAAATAGAGAAGACACATACTGTTAGATCAATTGTTATTACGCAACATATGTTTCTGCAGGACCTTCAGCCCTGCTGGCTGCTTCAACAGCAAAGTGTCAGCATAACATGCCTCAGCAGTTTTACCATCTGTTTAACAGACAGCATTTAGAAATGACACTGAAGTTATTGTCACTAATTCTCCCTCGCTTCCGAAGAACTGCTTCTCTAAAAAGACCAGAGCAAAAGTGTCATCTGTTTCTCCATTTACAACTTACACTTTTTATATAGAACCACAATCTCATAGATAGCTTCCTTAAAAGTTCATATTTAGTCTACAGTAATTTTAGAACAACATTCATACATACTCACCTCAGTGTTTGCTAGTTTGAGAATTTGTGCTTAAAGTTCATTAACAAAGCAATTTAAGATAGCTTTTTTATTTTGCATACAAGAACTCATTTTCACATAGGTGACAGGAAGACAAGAAGTCATCTAATATAACAAAAGCATACTTAAGCACAACATAAACAGAGAACAAGTCAAAAGTTAATAACATGTATATTTTATTCATCAGGAATTTGACTTCCTTTCGTTTTATGGACGGATGTACCAAATAAGCTGCCATATAAAAACCAGGAATACTACATTTTTTGAAAATTCAAATGCCAATCCAGATTTGGCCTCCTGTGTTAAACCAGCCAACACAAAAAAAAAAAAAAAAAAAAGAAAGAAAAATCAGAGAAGAGTACAAAATTTAATTAGGCACTATTTCGACAATCCATTACTTACTTTTGCATCTATTTGTGGAAGCTTTTGTGCCAAATCTGAAGACTTCAAATAAAGTTTGAAAAACAAACCCTTGTAGTAACAATTCCAGCTGCACTTTTACCTTCACCAATTAACACCACAAAGCTTAAAACACTCAAAAAAATGTAAAACCCTATCAAACGTTAAACTGCACGTGTAATTTGGCCCCTGAAATGAGCAACAGACAAACCAGATATGACATGTTAACCACACTGGCTAATCAGTACACTCAGCCAAAGGACTCAGAACACAGTCAACTTTTTATTATTCAGAGCAAAAGGGAACAAACAGAATTTAAAAAAAAAAAAAACACCCAAAAAAATCCAGCCTCCACCCCTCACCCTCCCAAAAAAGAAAGAAAAAAAACCCAAACAATTTGGCTCCAAAAGGCAGACAGACAATCGGAGCACCTCTGCATCGGTCTCCCTCCTGGGAAGTTCATTAGGTCCAGTACAGTGCCACACAGATGCACAAAATAAGGTTGACTCTGGAAGCTGATTTTTCCAGCCCTAAATATAATCTTGAACAGTTGGCCCCAGATGAACAGGTAACTGACCCCTTCTAAGAAATTTCTGTGAACGTGGACGGACAGCAAGGCAGGATGCAGGCTGAATGGCCTCAGCCTACCGCAAAGTTAGTCCGGCAGTTTTCAAAAGCATTCTTAAGTCTACTGTTCTCAGCTACTGTTGATTCAAATTCAACACCAACACTAACTCAGGAATTCCCTGCGCCTTTTCACCAGCGCACAGCTAGCAGCTGCTGCCAGCCACACTGCAGTTTTCCACGCTCTTCTGCACGCTGCATTAGTCCTCAGCCACCGCTGACCTGCACGGGAGCTCCAAGCCCTACTGACCTCTCCCAGCTCCAAGCCTAAGCCTACTGCTGCTAGTCCTAAATGTAGACAGATGACCTGGCTACAGCAGTACTTACTGGTTTGTCTTAGCTGTGCTATGCTCAGGTTATAAATCCTATCCGTCCAAAACCAGTCTGCATGAACTGACCTTGGATGCCTCAACCTCTATGACACGAGGCAACTACAACACAAATAACCCCCCCACAATTACAACAAAAGCGGTATTACAATTTATTTCAGATAAACTCAACAACATTTCTTACTAAAGTTACACTATGCTTCCCACGTTAGACATCGATTTTATTGGCCTATAATTTGCCAGACGTTAATCACTGGATTTATTCTTTATAAGCTAAATATTTGTCCCAAATCAAACTTACTAGAACAATGATTACTACAACAACTGGCTAAGGTAGAAACTCTATTAAAAAATAAGTAATGTTCATAATATATTGTGGAAACCTTTTTCTTTGAAAAGCCCTTGTGCTTTCACATTACTGAACAAGACCTTCTCCCTCACATTAGGAAAATCACAAACTGCCAGAAAAATCATCTAGGTCTATAAGAATCCGGTTGTATGTTTCTTCCCACATTCCTCTTACTGAGTAGCTGGAGTGTCTCATTCGCATTTTAATATGCCCTAATGTCAATGACTCCAATTCAAATTTGTATGTAATTTCAGCCAGGAACTTGCTGATGTCCTTCTTAAATTCTGTTTGCTTACATTACAGTTGATACAGCTGGAAGTGGCCCAAGGTCTCAAACAATAATTGCATCTATCTGTAGACTTTTTGGTTTACCGTAAACTGCCACGATGGAAAACAGTTATGTACTATCTTGAAACAGAGATTATTATAGATCCATAAACTAACACTGAAATGAGCTACAAACATTTTGCTGGCTGCATTCCCAAATCAGCACGTTCTGTTCCTCACAGGGTGTGAGGAAGAAAGTTCACTTGAAACAGAGACACTTAACAGAAATGCAGGGCAGTCCCCTTCAGACAAGGGTGAAAGTCAGTCGTAGGCAAATGACTCATCTGAAAAGGCCAATCAGTTTTCTTGCTTGCTCAATCTGTGAAATTCATCCACTTCTGGAAGATGAGAAAACACATGTTGGAACACAGAACACCACTCTCAGCCCAGGGTGAGGGGAGAACTTGAAAGAGCACTTCTACCATTTGATCTTAGGTGGCTGCAAGGGCTGAGCAGGCACCAAAGAGCCTAGTAGTCAGACCAACGCTCTGCGTAGCCTTGCATCCTTTCCCTAGTAATGGCCAAGAGCAGATGCTTAAGGAAATAATAAAAGCAGCAGTTAAGAATAGTACTTCCTCTAGTATATCCCCCACTTTCTAATGAGCAAGTTGTTATGGACTTCTTGATCCTGACATAAGAATACATATTGAGAATGTAATACCCTTTGATGGATCTTTCTTCAACTTATCTAACCTCTTCTTGAAATCCTTTCTACTTTTGGTAGGCACAACATCTTCCAACACTGAGTGCAGCAACACATAAGAGAACGTATTTGTTTTATAAGAGTGCATTCTCTGTTTAAATTCACCTCCCCCGAACCATAGTTTTATAAAACTCCCTTTACATGACTTTTTTTTTTTTCCCCAAAGCTGAAAAACCCTTGGTCTACTTAGTGTCTCCTCGCATAAAACTTAGCCCAATCTTGTGACCCTTCTTGTTATTTCTCTAATTCTGTTATACATGCTTCCTGAAAAAGGATGACCAGAAATATGCATGCATGCCATGCGCATATGTGGATTTGTACAACTCCATAATGGTGTTTTTAATTTTGTTAGTTTATTTCTTTCCCAATAAATCCTAATGTTCTATTTGCCCTTCGACTGTCAACAAGATTTGACCTGACATTTTCAGCAAATCACTCACCATGACAAACTATT
>JAVJGG010000002.1:8835426-8853545 GCA_035590195.1 Aviceda cuculoides | reverse complement strand
CTGAGGGGAGACCTCATAACTCTCTACAACTACCTGAAGGGGGGCTGTAGTGAGGTGGGTGCTGGTCTCTTCTGTCAGGTGGCTGGAGACAGGACGAGAGCAGCACAACTCCTGCCCGGGGACATGCTGCGCAGAGGAGGACGCTGGCGAAGGGGCTCCTGGTTGTGTCGCCGGCAGGAGTGGGACAGCAGCACCTCCAGGACACTGCGGTTCTGCTCAGGCAGGGGACCTCCCAGTCCCAAAATTCACATGGGACACAGTTCTCATTCAGGCACTAGCAGTGGACTCAACCCCCAAAGATGGAGGAGGAAGCTGTCAATAACAGCAAGGAGTCCAGTTCAGCAAAATTCAGGGGACAAGTGGAGCCACGATTTATTGTTCCAAACATCATAATGGTTTGACTAGGTGGTCAAACCCAGGAAGCCCAGAGTGATTTTTGCATTTTAAGTTTCATACCACCAGTGAAGTTGCCACAGATACTCTGTATCCCCTTCAGCCCAAGACTGCAAATAATCTGCCTGAACTGGAACACCCTCCAGAACACAGCCTCTGTAGCTGTGTTTTGCCTGCTTGGTACATTCTGGACAGCCTAGGGAAAACATTATTTCTGCCAAACCCTAATGCAATTCATGAAATTTCCATCACTGCTAATAGCTGTGCCATACATCAAAAAGACAGGACACAACTCGTGACCCAACACCAAGTTCCCCACTGCAGGGCTCCCAGTTTCCAGTACTCACACATTACATTATCACCCAATATACAGGACGCAGTAAGAAAAGTTGCAACTCTAATGGAAAACCCCAGTGCATAATTACTTATCATCACCACTGTTAACTAGTTATCATCTCAGATGGTAAACCACCTACCCTCTCAGACAATTAACAGATAGGGGAGATTTATAAAGTTCTAAAATAAGCTTTCTTCGGAGAAGAGGAAAACACAAACCAAACCAAAAAAACTGTAAGTTTTTTTCTCCTTGAGAGTTCAGCACAAGACCAGCAACAGCTCAGCACAGCTCCGGGGGAGGAAGGGGAGCAGGGGCTGTTCAGGGCCCCAAGAAAAAACCCTCCCAACCGCCCGCTCACAGCCCACGTGTGTGACCCTAACGCTGCTGCCTCCGTATTTTCACTCGGGTATCTGAAAACAAGTCTTCTGTCCAAGAAGGATACCCACGACAGTGGTTAGAGCTGTCTGCCAAGGAAGAATTATTTTGGCCACATGGCCTTTTAAAAACTACTCAGGTCTGAAAAGCCTCTATTTCCCACTGCATCAGTCATTCCTCCATACAATCTCCGAAGGTTGTTTGTCAAGCTAATTAACAACAGGGTTTACGGGTAGTCTTGAAAGGCTCCGCCTATGGGGAGCAGTATCACATGCGCACTATTTGCCAGGTCTGCATCTCCCAGGCACAGCAGGTATCTGGGTATTCACAGCACCCAGGAGCTTCTTCCAGTGCAGTGCCCCGCTGCCTCTTTGCCTCCTGCAAAAACCCAGTTAGCTCCCGAGGAAAGCAAGTAAGACTCCACTACTAAATACAAACAGTGACAGTTTGGGCAAAGTCATCTTTCTGAAAGCCATGTTAAAATAAAGAGGGTCACTATTAAACCGACCACACATCCTTTTGGAAAGATTTTGATTATCTTTTCCACAAGTCTGATGACACCATGTGACATGTAAAAAAACCCAAAAAACTAAAAAAACTACTTACTCTACATGCTGTGAGGAACCACTCAATAAAAGGATTGCCAACCCTATTACAGTGAGTGCTACTATCAGAAAAGTACTATTATCACACCCTCACAACAAGCACTGTGTCCCAGCGGTACCTGCAGAATTCAGCCCTTAATTCTTAAACTCACTGAATTAATGCTTCTCTTTCTTAGACTAACAGCTCTAAATTTATCTTTATATAACCTTCCATTCAAAAGCACAAAGAAATGTTAAACTGGAGCCAAGGATCATCTAAGTAGAAAATTACAAAACAGCCGCCTATGTGTGCTGCTACTCAATTAACATCTTAACATATGCCATGTTACATTGTCTGGCTTGGCTCACGTTGATAAAGAAGTAAAATGGCTGTAAAAGCATTTCAATTAAATATTTAGAAAGCAGAGCTGCAAAAGGTTGAAACATGTTTGAATTAGTGAAACGACAACTATATATACTGCTCAGCTAACGGAGTACGAGCTTTTCCTAGCACAGGTTACTGGGAACGGAAAGCACGCCCAAGCTGGGCATGTCCCCAAGCCAACCCTGGCACCCCCAGAGCTCAGGACTGCCCTCCCATCCGCGCCCCTCACCCTCTGGCATGCCGGAGCCAAAAATCAGGTGGCTTCGGATGCCACCTAGGGGCTCTCTCCCTGCCTGCACTTCTCTCTCCCCTGGGGACAATTCCATCATGCCCAAGAGAAAAGGCACTTGCACCTAGCACAAACACACGCAAACAGAATCAAAACACTCAATACAAGGCAAACTAAATCTTCCGGTGTTCAAGCGCTGATATATTCTTACCCCAGATAAAAGCGACAGGGGCCACAACTGCATCTTGGAAGCACATGAAGTATTGTTATTTCCCTAAAGCATAAAAACAGCCACAGAGTTGTGTCCACTGGAAACGTAGAAAAGTGTCCAACTCCCAGGCCTCTAAAAGTAAACCAAGCACTTATTCACCCATTTGTAAATATTGGCTTTTTCAGCTTGAAGGCAGACTCCTCCTGAATCCAAGTCAAACCACTCTTCTCAGCAAAATAAGGAAGCAACAAGCACAGCAAGCCGATAAAACAGTGCGACAAGGGCGAGCTGCAACCATTTCATCTTTCCTGTAACCTAATCTACCTCCTTCCACTGGCCAAAGAGAATAAGCCAGACCAGTTTTCCATCAGACACAAGAAGGAACAATGCTGCATCACAGTGCTGAAAAAAGTAGTTCAGCATGCCACAACATTTTAAGTTATCGCAGGTTAAAATTGGTCAAATGCTTGGACTTCAACACTTGTTACTAAAATAAATGCAATTATAATATTTTGTATAGGATAAAAACTTAATCCCTTCACCATTTCTGACACTATGAGGATTCTGTGAGTATTAAATAATGCCAACTATACAAACAGCTGAACAAAGGAAGAAGATAAGGCTGCTAATGAAACACCGAAGTCTCAAATGTAGCCCATTGTAATAAACTGCCAAGAAATAATTAGCCAGCAGACATCAGAATACCTACATCTGAATTTTAGGTCTATAAGCATCTCTTTTAGCTCTCTGAAGAAATCTAGCTGTATTCAACACTAAAGGCTTGTGCCACAATTCTTAAAATAACTGTGAAGAACTTGCAACAACCACACACTGCCAGGTGCTCTATTCCAGCAACAAGACAGTCATTTAAGTTCCTGGGGTTTTTTTACATTTATTTAAATACAGTATTTTGCCACAAGTTACTTTAATGAACTCGTAGAAGAGACAAAGAAAATCCTTTTACACAGCTCTTACCCTGGTTCTTTCAGCACTGCTCTGAATTAAAATCAGTGCATATTGTTATATTCAGGCAGGACTCTCTATTCCAAGGATGCGATGCCCTCCATACATTATGTGGGAAGATAATATGACTTCAGAGGAGCTGCATCCTATATTTATTATTAACAATCTACATGGGGCACTGCAGGGCATTGTTCTAAAATCAGTCTGCAAGGATCGATTGCCTAGAAAGGCTAAATACAAAAAGCACAGGGTGATCTCAAACTGCCATGAAAAAAGACTGCTCAAGTAGGAACCTAACCTAAAGTATGTCCCACTAAAAGCAGATAAAATGGATACAGTCGCCAGATAGGCCGGTTTGTGGCTAAATGGCAAATCATCTATCACAATGGCTCATGTATTTCACAATGAAAACTTCTGTTTTTAAAACTAATTATGAAAAAAAACAAATCAATCTTTGGCTGCTTCTAAATTCAATCTATAGATAGCTAAAAGATCTGCTGTAGTATTTTCAGCTATGGCTAGCAGAAGACTAATCACAACATTATTACTTAAGGCTAGTATTTGTAAGGGGTCTGAACTGGAGATCCTATAAAGCACGGTTAGATTTTTCTCAAGCCTTTGTCCCACACAGCTCTAAGAAAAGATGCCTAGTGAAACTAAAGGGGTGACACTCCTCAGCAGCACTTTAAGGAGAAAAAAAATAAAAGCGGGGGGGAACAACACACATGCACAAAATCATTTCATTTCCATGCCCACAGAGCCAACGCGAGAGGAGGAGAAAGGCAGCACCTTGCTGTGTATCACAGCCTGCCACAGGACACAGACCTGGTCCCCCGCTGCCTTTCCCTTGAGAAATGGTGGCTACAGGTGGCTGATGGCAAAGCAGAACAATACTCATACTCACGAGAAAACAGGAATGGTTCTACACTCTGCTTATGTTTAATACTTGCCCATAAATGTACAAATCTGTATAGGGCTATGTTTATTGTACATGGTTACACAAAGCTCAGCTGAATCCAGTATAAAAGCTTCCAGTGTTAGCAGCTCTACAGCAATGCTTTCCTCCCATACACATCTCCCAAGGCTGGCGCAGGTGCCCGGATGGCAGATTTAAGCCTGCTGATAAAAGGCACATTTCTACTTTATTTCGCACCATTCCCTTCAATGTTTCCATAACCCACAGCTATCCTACTTACTTTTTGTTAACCGACAGGTTTGCTACTGGTTGTACTTCTTCATTACCCTATTCGTTTAGTACCCAGGGAGGTATCATCTGGTCAGCAGTGCCATAACCCAGTCCTATACAAGCTCTTCTGTGGTTTTACCCTGAGCGAGCGCCAGCCTGCAGACCAGACCAGACCAGACCCTCCCGCACTGCCAAGCCCAGTGCTGAGCCCCCCACACGCCACTCCAGTCCCACCAAGAGAAGCCGGGACTCAGACACCCCACACAGCCGTCCCCTCTCCAAACCCTGCAACGTCAGCTGCTGCAGGTGTCCCACTGTCAGCCCAGAAAGGAGCCCCAGCCTTCACACTACGCTACCGTCTCAGTGCTACCCGGGGCCTGACACGCGCTAGGAAGCAGAGAGGCATCTCAAGGGCTGCAGTGGGGCTGGTTAGCCCTTCAGACACCGCGCTGGGGAGGATCAGCTTAACCCACAGGGCCTCCCCAACACACGCTTTGCCCCTCCTCCATGCTGCAGACATCCATCTCTCCCCTCTACCTGGAACAGCTCACCCATATGCATCAGCCTGTCTTTCTGCAAACAAATACAGCTTTTATCTAGCTCCCTCCTCCTGATGCTGTTTGCAATGTCTTATTACCTACGGTTCTGCCCCGATCTCTGGACATCTGCATTCCTCCTCCTCCTCGCTCCCTTTCCTCTCATGGCTGTCCACCACACAGATCCTCTGCACCCTTTTTTCCACTTGAGGAACCTGCGCCCGAGTGCTGACCTTGGTAACCCCCAGGGAATGCAATCCTTGCAACCTCTTAGGTTTCCCTGTGCTGAGTAATGCCCCGAGTATCTACATGCACTCTCCCAGCATCTGCCTACTAAAAGGGTCACTTCTTTCATGCTAGATGGGCATGGCCATCCTGCCACAGGAAAGGCAGCTTCTCTCCCTGATCTGTGCCACACAACTCACTGGCACATCCCATAACCCTATTCCCATCCTTAACTTTTTTGTAGAGGTGAAAATGTAAAAGCTGAACGTATGCAGGATGAACATGGCACTGCTGCCTGATGGTGACAGCCATACAACCTCCCATCTAAAAAAATTCCTCCTTCTTGTTCAGCTGCCACAGATTCTTTCAGGCCTCCATCCTTCAGCCTTGCACCTGCACCCTGGGGCATTCCTCACTCACCTCTACTTACTGGCTTTGACCCACTCCAGACAAAGAAACTGTCTGGTCTCTGCAAATAAAAAGCTGCAAGTAGCCAGAAGTCTCTTGCCCACCTCAAAGGTCAGTTCACTGAACACTAAAGCAGTATAACCCATCAGTTTTCCATCCTCTGTTTCTGGGGATATTAAAAAAAAAAAAACGTAATTAATCTTTTAAAATGGTTTTAATCCCTAAACTAGGATCTTCAGAAAAGTTACAAACACGTGCTACTCCACTTCTCAAGGATTTAGTTTGGAAAGTTTGAGTTCCCCTAGCCTGCAACCCAGGTGAACTTTAGTTTACTTGCAGACTCAAGAGCTTGTCTAAACCTGTAAGCTACACTTGCTTAAAATCAAAGCTGCACAAAATTTAATTAAGCTAAAGCCGTCTATTTCAGTCTGCACCTACAAAGCTGGGTTTGAACACAACTGCATTCACTCCTAGGTGGTAGCTTAACAGCGTCAAACGAGCATCTTACATGAGCCTGCACTGCAGGACTAGTTGCTCCAACCCAAGATTACATTTACCAGCTCTCAGGCTGAGGCATCCATCAGCCTGTACAGCTTCACAGCAGCCAGAAGAGCCAACGCCACTGCCAGCACTGCATAAACTACAACCGCAGGGCAGACGAGCATCATCCACGCACTCACCTTCAGTCCACCCGCTGCCTCCCTCACAGCTAGGCCACCTCTGCAGCCGTGACGGATGAACAAGCAAGTCTATCAGATCATTTCCCTCCTCTAAAACCTAATTTATGAATGGAAATTATGAACAGCAGGCACCTGACCAGTACTTAACACCCTACAACTTTAGGGTTCGGTACTCCATCTCCTCTGAACAGAGGACGATGTATGCGGCCAGTTCATTGCAGGCAAACTGCTACACCGGGCGCTGTCACCCCATCCTTCTTCTGAAGGCAGCTGGGGGGGCGGGACATAAAAAAAATGAGAACTTAGCCACTGTCTAGTCCAGTAACATACCTGCTTTGCAGGCACGGCATTGTCCATAAGCACTTTGATATCTATTTTAGAAGTTTTCATATTGTCATGGTTTTCTTTTAAAAACATAGCAGAGGGCATGCAACCTGTCCTAGTACAAAGTACTGAAGCCACAGCCACGCAGTCACTGAGTTTAGCACGCTATTAAGACAATTTGCAGAACACCTGCATGGATTCATTATTCATAATGTGTCCATTTCAAACATCCTAGGGAACTGCAAAGTTACACCACAACTTACTTAGTAAAATAGTCAGAAACAGAAAAGGCTGCCCTTCATTAAATCTAGAACAGATTTCAGAAAACTTGCATTAAACTTCCAACTTGCCAAAAATCATAGCACCAGAGAATTATATTTAAGAGAATTATATATTAAGAAAGTCACTAAAGCAATATTCACTAACTGCACTGTTGAAATTCACCTGTAGGCTGCAGCACGTAACTGCCTAACATCTTTCAGCATCTAACAATTTACTGAACCATGCTTGTATACAAGTCTTTCACTAATGTTACCCCCAACTACTTGCCTGATGGGTCCTTCCAGAAGGAGATTGTGTCTAAGAGCACTACAGAACTGATCGGTCTAGATTTTCATTCCTGTGAACCACATCATGCATAAACATGCCAGTGGGAGAGCGGATGTCTGCATTAAGGGAATGAAAATGTCTTTTCCTGATTACTAACACAGTTTGATTTCAATCTTCAAGATGAACTATATGCCGCTTTGCCACTCCCTTACTGAGCAGCTGAACTAATCAAGCCAACACTGCAGCTCACCTTTCTGAGTTTGACAAATTTAGTAAGAACCATGTCTTCCAGAAGAATACAATGTACTCAAGCTATCTCCTGATCTTACACTGAGCCTAATCTGCCACAAAGCTACTGGTATTTGAAGTATTCAGTGGTAACTAAGAACTTTACTGAAGAGACAAGAATCACTGTGAAGTGACAAATAACAATTATTAGGTCCTGCACTGCAAACACCCATTATTAATATTTTCACCCTGAACATCTGGAGCTATTGGTTGACAGCATCCCAGTACATACATACGTGTCTAAGTGTTCACAGAGAGAGGGCTTCCACACACTGAACCACTGTGCACACAATCTAAGTTGTGGTTTTTTTCAATTAAGCTACAAGTTTCACCGACTTGAATGTACAAACCATGATGGTACATGAACCTCATGTTCTTAATACCTCCAAGAGAAGTAAGCTTCTAGCAAGAAAAAGATGCAGTCCATGGGGATATGTGCAATGAAAGCTAAATGGGGACCGCTTAAACTTACTGGTACTAAACAGTAAGTACAAAAATATTATCTTGTTTTCCATTTTTATTCTCAGCCTGAAAGATCAAGAGTATTACCATCTTTTTAGCCATTATTAACCAGGAAAGCTGACTATTCATAGCGTACATTCAGGCATATATACACATGGCAATCAGACACTTAGCTTCTACTCAGAAGTAATCAACAAGAGACTGTTGTCTGAGTAAATCTTCAGGGACAGCATTTTAGCATTTTTTGCATGATATAATTTACAAGATTAATTTTCAACTGAAATTTCACTGTAAACTGCATTAAATAAACTTTTGTCCGATGTAACTAACCACACACAAACCAGCATTTTGAAATTGCTGTTAAAAGAAAATGTCTTATGTGCTTATGTCTTCAATACATTTGTTGATCACTTCAGATTTTTTTGACTCAGTAAGCTATCTCTAGTTATTAAATACAACTGATGGTTTCTGTTCAAAATATCCCTTTCCATATTTTTAAAACTAGATCTGTCAACCTCACTTCATTCACCTGTTGAATGGAAGAGGCAAATAAACTCTTCTCTCAGCTGCCAATTCATTTCTCAATTTTTTACGAGTTAATCATTGAACTATACTACTGGAATCAAGCATAATAAAGGTAATTCTGCAGAGCAGGCTCCTGGAGCCAAAAGCTGGCTTAACTTTTCAGCAAACTGTGGTTCCAGGTGTGCAGCTTGAGATTACTGCCAGTGAGTAATTTGACTGTCTTTTAAATATCAACCAATTTATTTAGTTTACATGACCACTAATAGCATCTGTAGGCCCTAACACAGCTCATCATTTATAATCCTAACAAGCTTAATAAAAAAAAATAAAAATCAAACGGTAAAGAAAATAGGCAAACTTTTAATGTACCCTTAATGAAAGAAACACCATACTTTAGTGCTTGGATAAAAGGTTCCCGCGGCACACTCTCTGACTCCTGTACGATTATTTCAAAACAATTTTTGGCCTTTGCTTCAGACAGTCCCATCACAGCAGAAAGAGCTGCAGCTTTCACGCACGGGCTGAGCACCCGCCAGCCGGCCTCGCTCGCGCCTCGCTCGCAGCTACCAACTTTCCTATAATCAGCACAAGGACCACGGAGCAATCGTTTACCTTTGGTTGAGACAGACCACGAGAAGCAGAAAGCATCTGAACGCGGTGTGGGAGACGGCAGCGGTGGGCGGACGAGGCTGCGTGGGCACCAGCCATCACAGCCGCCTTGGGCAGGGCACCCGTCCTGCAAGGCCGCCTCCCGCCAGGGAGCCGCAGGGACGCCGGCAGCCGTCCTCTGCCACAGGAACTACTGCCTGCACACCACCAGCACGGACAACACACCAGTCCTGCCAGAGGGTGTCCAGCCCTGAACAGGAGCCTCGAGTCCCACTTTCAGATCGCCTCCGGACACAGCACTCGCACAGCACCCAGAACCACCTCGCCCAGTTGTTCCCCCATCTTAACAAGCATCCAAGCCTCTCGAGTACTTTTCTCCACTGAATTAGCAGTAAAACTAGCATGTGGTTCTGGAGGAAGGAGTAGTCACGATTTTTCAAAGCAGATGAAGAAAGGACTTCGAATTCCATCCACAAAAAATATTAAACAAACATTAAAACGTTTCAATTTACAGGCCTTCAAACAGTTACCGCTTGTGATACTTACTGAGCACTTTAGTATGGTAATGGTTCTGAAGAGGAAGGGAGAAATCACACAGGAGTATTTCACTGAAGTCACAAAGACTACTCCAAGTACTTTCAGGTGATTTCTAAACAGGGGCAAGAAGGCGGCGAGGAAAATGCAGCAGAACAAATTGCCCATCCTACTATCCAGCACAGCTTGCACAGAAGCTAATTCTTGTTTGTCCGAGGGACGCCTGAGGCAGCCACTTCCAGGCAACCTTGTACCAAGAAAAAGTTCCAACGGTCTGTATTGCTGACAGCTTTAAAAATAATTTATTTCACTGCTTTATAGGCAACCAAAGTAATGAACTGTCCAGTGCAATCTAACTTCTTCACTGGCAGGAGTCCCAACAATCTTATAATGGCACTTAGGAATCTTTGACTAAGAAATACAGATTGCCTCCCTGCCTGTGAGACCATCCATCAAAAAGGACAGCCATGTATCATGGACCTTGACATTTAACCACAAATTTCCTCTCAGGGGGAGATACGAGTGTGCCTCATTTAATAAATGAGCTCTTCCCGGGAACAAGATTTTCTTCCCAAACTTGAAGTACCTGACAATCAGTAAGCGATACCATCTCCAGGAAAAAGCCAAGCAGGACCTGCCGCTCGGGAGGAGCACAGGTATGCCCCAAGAAACCCACGTCCACAGACACATCCACAGACACATCCGCTACCTCCGCGACCGCCACACGGCGTGGTTATAGTTTGTGGTTAGAAAAAGGTAACAGCTCACCTAGCCCAAGCGACAGATGAAGACTAGACCACGCACAGGCTGCAGTACCGAGCAGGTCCAAAAGGAGAGCCTGGAGGGTCTGCCACCCACGGGAGGCCCCTCACCCATGGAGACCATCCCCAGCCCCAGTGCTGCCAGCAGCAACACCCGGCCTCCCCACCCTTTGACTGGTACGATGTCACTGCAGCAACCACAAACAATTAAGAACAAGCAACAGGGAAAATATTCGGGAAGTTCCGAATGTTTTTTTTCCACTGTCTTAATGATTAAACATTCAACAACAGAAAACACTTGCCAGCTTACTGAAAGCCTGTTGATGGCACAGCAGCCAATAACAAGCACCCTACTTGATGACAGATAATCCTTTTTCCATTAAATCAAGAAAGCATTAATATTGAGATACTGGCTAACTCCATCTAGAACCAAGCAAACCAAACCCTCAAAACTCCCAAAGATCTGAGGCAACACAACAAAACACCCCAGCACTTTCACAGTTTTTAGACATATTTAGGGATTCTTCTCACTGGCTTGAAAGTACCAATTTCTGCTGGCCTTCTGGTTGGGCTCTTTCTGGGTGACAGAGCACAGCATTTTCATCTATTCAATTTACCTTTTGAATAACCTGCTAATAACTTTTCAAACATACAGTCCAGCATTCTACCTGGACCACTCCAGAGGCAAGCTAGAAAGCTACCTCCGTCTCCTCATCTTCACAGTTTAAAAATAACAAGTTCCTTATTTATACATGAGGCTTTGTAATATTAGATATTAGAAAGGCTTGAACCAAAAATCCAAATTTGGATCCTGATCTGAATTTTGCAGCTCTGGCCCTTCTCCAAATACTTCTGTTTGGCAAGCAGCAGAGTGGAGTAACAAGAGAAGGCAACATACATAAGTTAAGGGATCTGTATAAAAACATTAAGCTCAACCCCTGCTCTCAAAACTACACACACACACAAAAAACCCAACTAACAAAACCACCCCAAGCCCCAGTTAAATAAAAGATTAATCAGTGCTTCTGTATAAATCTGATCACCCAAACCTGAGCAGTACTGTCATCCCACCCAGTCACAGTATTTTTTCCGATTTATACAGCATTCGGAAAATTTTAGGGTAGGTTTCTAAGTGTTCCTTTCAGATAGAGATTTGGATTCCTATTTGCCAATGGCAAAGACCCCCGCAAGTCAAACAGAACTGCCCCAAACAGCAACCCACCCAGCTACAGAGGCCTGCGATGACACTCCTGCAATTCTGTGCTTATTAAGAACTCATTAGAAATGCTGCTCTGAATCACAATGTCACACCATCTGACTTGCTTCAACGAAGGGAACTCCTGCGGTGGAAAGTAAAATGTTTACGAAACAAGGAATTACATACATTCAATGCTGTTAAGTCAACAATTTAATGCACTTCTATGCATTTTAAATGAACAGCAGTAAAACTTAGTCAAATATTGTATTACTTGAATATGGTTTTCCCCCCATATACTTTATTAGATCCTATTGTTTCAAGGAACAAAGACAAACAAAACCCACAAGCAAGAGTGAAAAATCCACTCTTCCTAAAAGCAGATTTACAAAGATCCTTTTTCTGCAAAGCTATTCCATCCAACTCAGAGCCAGGATATTCAATAAAACCTCAACTCCATTCTCAAAAGGTTACATAAAGGTCAGCATTCATTTTATGCAGGTTTATTTTCTAACCTTGTAAAAATGCCTGCAGACCAAATTGGCTTCCACACCTGCTGACCTACAAACTCCACCACTGTGGTGGCCAGGCCCCATTTTGGAAAGTTCCTTCTCCTCCCACGCTGATCTGGCACCGACTGCTAGTGACACTGACCTGCCCACTCCTGGCCGTCGGCAGCCTGGGGGAAGGCTTTCCCAATACCAAGGGGATGCATTTCAGCAGAGAATAGTAAATTTTTTTTTAAAGCCCCTCTGGTGAGAAGGAATTCTTCTAGGGGCCTTCCCTCCCCAAAAAGGAGGGTTTCCTGCATATAGGAATGTGTCGTAATAGATAAAGGATGTACCTGTACCTCATTCAAGGGAACGTAAGATCTCCAAAACAACCCACAGAAGGGATGGAGCAGCCATTCTCCAGGAAAAGAAGTCAAGTTCAAAAAGTGACAAATGCTGTAGGATTTATTTCGCTCAATTCAGGAGATCTGCACCACAGATGGTTACACCCTGGCACACAGTTTAAAAATTTGTTTACAGTCTAAGAGAAATAGGCACATAAAGTGATCAGACAGATTGTTTTATGGAAACGTCTTCCCTAGGAGATGGCCCTCACCTCAGAAGTGCATTTTTCTCCACAATGGCTTCGAGGGAGCTACCCTGACCAACTCATACAGAAACAGACGGAGTCAAATGGAACAAATTCCACTTTCTGTTCCTATCCATTTGGGGAACCAGAGTGTGAAGAATGACACGCTGCTAAGTGCTTTGCCCAAGGAAGACTGACCTTCCCTGAAATCATCAAGAACTACTCTAAAATATGGTTTGCGGCTCAATTTTTTGCTATGTATTTGAGTGCTTATACACCATATTGGGAAATACAGTCAGGACAGGCCAGTCTCACCATCACCTGTGAACAATAGAACCATAGTAGAGTCAGTGAAAATTGGGCTAGTGACAAGAAATTTTTGCAGTTTTACACAGCCTCTCTTAGCTGAGGGGCTCAAAGTACTTTTTCAAAGGAGGTAAATACACTTCTGATGTTACACAGATTTAGTGAAATGAGTGCAGCCTGTACACCTGTCAATGATAATTATTAGCTCCTGCTCACAATAGTTAGTAATCTTTTACTGAAGAATTTTTAAGTTTTGTCTCCCACCTCCAACAATGAATTAACCAGGACAGAGGAGGGAGTGGTGGCTTGTGCATTTTGGGCTGGGGGCACAGAATAACCACAAAGAGTCTGTAATCAGTTACAGGAAATCTTAAGTTCTCCGCTCAATCTTGACAGACCATTTAACAAAATACAGAGGATTGTGGTTTTTTCCCCTCTTATTCCCTGCCTCCCTCTCCCAAGCTACAGAAAATTGAAAAAGAGTAAATATAGATGGATTGGTCTACAGATTAATCCAACCTGACTCAAGAAATCTGTGTTTTAACAGAATACATAAAGTGTGTTACAGGAATTTCAACTGCAGAAGAAAACTACCAAAAAGGTGTTTGCACCTGCATTTGCAAAGAGCCTGACACACATACCTTGAGCTTCCCTCTTCATTGCCAGGTATTTTATTAAAAATATCAAGACCATCAGTCATTTTTTCTGCTGACCTAACCATACAAATAAGTAGCAATTCCTATTACGAAAAATCTCAACATTTCCCAAATTGCAGAACGTTTGCTCTGCCAACAGCTAAGTGACAATCCACACTTGCTGACAACGCCTAATGAGGAGTGATGGATGCAACTGCAGGAGGGAGCAGGAATGATGTAAGTCGTAAGAAAGAACAGAGCCTTCCAAAGATTAGAAAATATTGGTGTTACGATCAGCTAATCTGGTCTTCTAGCATGATAGCAAGAGCCCAAAACTAACAAGGGCACAATTCACGTCCTACTGCCCTTTCAACATGAAACAAACTAGGCCTTAGGACATAATTTTGGCACTGCCTGGCCTAGCTCATGTGGTTTTCCAATACAACTTCTAGCTGTAAGAGTGATTTGAGGACAAAAATTACAGATGTGAAACCCACACCCACGTCCAACTGAAATGGCTACAAAAGCAATGCTTTGTGTTTGCCACTCCACACCGCCTGGTCCTCAGCTTGGTTTACACATGAGCTATCAGGGAGGGGGAGGAGAGAAATTAATCTCTCAAGCAGAATTATTATATTCAAATCCTAACAGATGCCGTTAGGACAAAAAGACCTGAGACACAGACAAGGTGAAAGAAGCTGGGGCCAAGCCATGCACAGATGCAAGCACCAAATTACTATTTACAACAGTAAACAAGTACTCATTGAAGAATCATCACCAGTTATTCGCAACAGTGAACAAGAAAACAAACCCATCCGTTCCTTCGATGCTGCTACGGACTGGATTTTAGATTAATACAGTGAGCAGAGAGCGATTAAATTGCCTAAAACGGTTGTTCTTTCTCTTTCACGCCAGCAAGAACAGACTCTCAGCTGACACCTTCCTGCCTTGGTCATCTCCACATCTCAATCCTTGTGCCATACTGCTTTCACATAAGTACATTGCAGGCTGTCTTCAGCTATAGGATATTCTTTGGCAACTTAATGTAATATTGAGTAGATTCTGTCTTCACCACCATATGTTGGGGTACAGAAACATCACACACAGATAACACACATTTGGTAATACAGGACCCTCACCCAAAGAAAATAATTGAAACCCCACTAGCCTACATGCTCAGACAGCTGACTAGGGAGGTTTTCCTGCCTCAGGCTCTAACGTCTGGACAAAAAGCTATTAATAAATATGAAAGCTTTAATGAATCTAAAGGGAAATAAAAACGGGCAGATTAAGGCCCAGTGTCCAGCGAAGACCAGGGCAATTCAGAAACCTGCCCAACTTGACACCAATCAGCCAGGCTGGGCTCCCAAAGACATGTTCTCCCCATCTAGACTTCTAATCCGTCAGTGGGAAAAGACATCTAGTATTATTTCTGCCCGTTTCATCGACACCGTAAGAACACATCCGACTGCCTCAGCGACTCACACACACAACGCGAAACAGAAACGGACACCACTTTGCTGGATGCGTTCAAGTGGGGCAGACAGGAAAAAAATGCAGTTAGACAGTGATGAACTTTAATTATTGTAACCAAACAGCAGTTAAATACCTGTATGTGATGTTGTAATGCAAATAAATACTTCCTGATTTGTTTTTAAGCACAGTTAAGTAACTCTTTTATCTTGCCCTCCTCAGTCCAATCTAATGGTCACTTTATATGCAAAAAAACAACACCACCACAAAAACCCACACTGGACTCCTAATAAGCACATTTTTAAGTCTACAATACATACATTGACTGTGCCTGCAATTTTAACCAGCAGGACTTAACCTATTGTTTCATTTTAAGGGACTCCATATGTTCACAATTACTTGAGCTACTTTTGTCAAACTACATTTTAATTTAATAAACAGAATAAATTAAGTATGAGTTGAGATAATGAATAACTCATTGTCCTGCTCAAGGCCTACTTCACACACTGTATTTATATTTGTCTGTATAGTGGAAGGACAAGCACAGACTTGTTTGTGATCCTCAAGTCCAGTATTTCAGTAGCTGCTATATTTTGCTATACTACTATTTTCATTGACAACACAATTTGAAGACTGAAACTTTTTTTTTTAAAACAACAAACACAAACAACTAGAAACATCCATCCACTATGCATAAACATGTAGGAGAAAAGAGGCGGGGGGGGGAACAATACAGAAGAGTATTAATCTAGATGTACTAAACCCTTTGGGAAGCAAAGGCGGAATTGAACGCATCAACCTGCCAGCACACACAACCGGCATGGCAGAGGAAGAGGGGAGGAAGAGGAGGGAAGGCAGAAAAGAGGAAGCTCTCTTCTCAACTTTACACCTAGTTCTGTTAACAACAGCGCACTGCCATTTTCACAAGCAGCCTTCCACAATCTCTCCCGCTGTTTATCCATCACCAGCGCACACAGCACCCACTGAAGAGAACAGCAGATCCGGGGCTGCAACTACAGAAGACGACTTTCCACTCTTTACTCCGAGTGCAGTGTGCATGACTTCCCTGGCCACGCTCCTCATCCTTGCTGCTCAAAAACCACCACCGCATCTACGAGAAGATGCAAATTAACATTAAACTCCAGCCTCAAATGAAGACTGCTTGATCGCAATACAGAAACACAGAATTTCTATAGTCCCAGACCAAAGATTTGAAGATATCAAAGAAAAGGTTTTCTTATAAAAAACAACCGTATCTCAAAATACTGCACTTCCACAGCATAACCCGCAGGAAATGGATACTGCCTGAAAGCAGCAGGGAAGCCCCAGCCCAGGGCTGGAGGAACAGACAGAAGGAACGTCTGTGGAAGTACCAGGAGACAGGGCTGCAAGGTGCTGGCAAAACCTCCGCTGGTCACAGCCACTTGGCACCAGGCACTGGGCAAAACACTGCATTCCTCTGTACCAAACCTGGGCTCAGGCTATTCATCAAGTCTACCTGAATTAAATAAGCAGCCTTCATTTAAAAGGCCAACGTATGCGCTCTTTTTCCTTGAAAAGAAAACCCATAATAAAAGCAGAGGTTTTACTTAGTAGCCATTTTGTCTTCAACTTGGACATGATACCTAAACCTGAATGCAATGTAAACATGCTCTCTGAGGCTCATTTCCAAACAGCACGTTCATGGAAAGAGATGAAAATATAAAAAGGCCATCACTAAATACCACAATAAATTAGGAGGGTGTGAAGATTTTGTGATCTAAACAGACAGGAAATTCTGCATTTCGTATTCCTTCTCTAGGTCACATTGCAGAGAGAACCAAAACAAAAGGTAGCAAGTGTGGCTTGAGGACAATGAATTATTATTTACTGTTTAAATTAAAAAAACAACCAACGAGAAATGCAATTTCAGTATGCCATACGATAAAAGAATCTGAAGGTAAAATTATATTAGATTCTCCTCATTTTGCAGCTACATGAATTCAAACCATAAAACCTAACTATAGTATGAAGTAATAGGCAAGCTAGATCAGTACGTTTTTATCAGGATGAGCACATGTATATAAATATATATACAGTGCATACATATAAAGAAAACATTATGTATGAGTAACCTATATTTACAACTCCCAACTTTCACAATACTTTATCAACTTCCTCAACCAAAAGCAGCTTTTAAAAACATACACAAAATACAAATGCTGCAGGTGACAGCCTCTTGCAGATTTGAAAAAAAAATAATTATTTGCAGGGCAAGCTAAAGTTAATTTATCCCCTTCCCCCAAATGAACACAAAATAAATATTCTTAAGTAAAATGTTGGTTTACTAAGAATTTTGTTTTAAACTTCAGGGAAAAAAAAAACCCAAAACAAAACAAACAAAAAACTGGATTCCTGTACAGGAACTTGCAAACCATCATCACAACTTTCAGCCAAAATTGCACTTCAACCACCAGACTGGAAACTCAGAAGAACAGAGGTTCACAGGGAGGCTGTAAAAATGCACCCTTACTGCAACGCTCCGCATTCCCTGCTGCATCAACATTCTGTGCTGGGCGTCTCGTGTGAACGTTAGAAAAAAAAAACACAACCCAGACGTAAGAAGAGAGGGCCGCCGTGTACGATGCCGACCGACACAAACCCCTTCGGCAGGTGAGACGGTACCCATCCCTCTGAACGCAGCCGCTCCGCAACTGCCGCTGCACGCAAGCGGGCAGCGCCACGCACCCACCCCGGCTCACGGCAGGCTGCCTCGCTCCGGCAAAATAACAACCACCGGGCACGGCAGCGGCCACGAGCCTCCCAACCGCCGCACCTGCCCACGGCCACGCGTGTTTTCCGCACGTCTGGGGACGCAGCCCCGCGG
>JAVJGG010000002.1:8808136-8827792 GCA_035590195.1 Aviceda cuculoides | reverse complement strand
CTTTAAAGTGATGAAACCTATTTATTAACTTGATTTAAGTAGAAAGCAGAATTACAATAATGACACTTAGATTGAAAATAGACAAGGTGGTACTTATAAGAAAAAACCAAGGCCACCTGTGTTGAATGGAGATAAAATACAACGGTCAGCTATCAAAGCAAAAAGAAGCTGTATGTGTACATTTAGATTCTAAAAAAGAATGTTCAAGATATTTAAAGAGGGAGGAAATTCTACAAGCAATATTAATTGATACAGAATAAATACCATCTGTCTTCTATGTACGGAGCAGTCTGGTACATATATTTACGGAAGCATCTTTGCCCTATGAACATAACTTAGGTATAATACACATGCATTTATGATGTTACACAGACTTAATTATTCAACATAATACACATACCAGTAATTGTGGCTGGACTTAGTGCAGCTATGTGGAGTGAGGCAGGACATGAGGAGGATTTCCTCCATCCCAGAGCCCTGGAAAAAGGCTAGGTACAAATCAAGAGTGGTTGCGCTTGGGGAATACAAGGATGGGACTTGTCACTCTACCTACTCTCCCCTGAGGCAGAGGTGGGAGCTCAGAGCTCAGCACATCCTTATTAAGATGCAGGTTCTTCTCCCCACTAACCTGATCCATAAGGGATAGTGCCCTTCAGGCATAACCCATTTAAAATGTACCTTGTTGTGGTGAAACTCTGGATTGACCTAAGGTGCAGCAAGTAATAAACATTAGTTGGCTCATAGTGTTGTACAGCAATAAACATACTGAAGAGCTTGTCAGTGCATGCTTCGGGAAAGAAGTACAATCTGGAACAACAGGGTCTATGCATGCACTTGGAATACAAATCTTTTGCAGGCTGTGGACTTCATTATGAAAACCGTTTGTGATTCCAGTTAAGCCATGAGTGAAGGCAATGCAAAGGCTTGTCCAGTATTCACCCCACTGTAATGTGGAAAGATAAACCAGCCTTTAATAATGGAGACAGTTTTAAGAATATCTTTGTTTAATAATTAACATTATTTTGCACTGAGATTTGTCGTTGTAACCACCGTCATGGACTGGAACCTTTGTTTTGTACCTGTTCCTATTCTTCTTCCTTTGCTGAAGAACCAGCGTGAGCTGTTAAACACGGCTTTGTATGCACAGTTTATATACATATATATATATAACATAAAAAGGCTCAAGAAGGGGGAAGAGGATCTTTCTTTTTGCAGAATATCACAAAGTGCAGGAAAAGTAATCTAGAGAGCTCCCAAGGATACTGATTTGTGAACAACTTTTTTCACATATTACTCCCACTACTTCTTGCGAGACAAGAATATTATGCATACAGATCTGGTTTGAGTTTTCACACTGGCAGTTCCTCCCAATATTGCTCATATATCAAAATCGCTTTCACTTCATAATTGATCATAAACTCTTCCAATATAATCTTTGTCTGCTACTCTCTAAATAATTAACAAAGGTGCCAGGCAGATTTGTGCTGCATTTGATAAGTAGCAGGAAAATGTTAGTATCTCTGCAACGATCCCACTTCCAATAGCTGGCAAAGGCTTATCCTGCAAAGAATCCCACTGAAATGTCTTCCTCAGCATGAATATGTGATTGCAGAATTACTCAATAAGGACTGGTAGACTAAATCTCATTCATTTATAATCTGAATCAAGTTGGGAAAAAAAAGTCCTATTATCTATTTGCATTGAATAGGTTTATACACTTCACAGGGAGTTTTCCTCACCAGCACAGAGCTCAGTGGAGCATGGACATTATTTCTTCTTATCAGGGTGAAATGTAAGAAGTGGAAGGCTGATTTATGATACTATACGTAAGTCAAGATTCTTAATGCCTTCATCTACCTTTGTTAGGAAGTTTGCACTGTGTGGTCCCAAAGCCAGCAGCACATCCAGATTTCAGGTGCAAAACAGAAGCTCGGAGTGGAACACCTGTTGTATGGAACATACAGGATAATTACATTGCATGCTAAAGTAAGGCAACTGGCTCAGCCGCCTGAAGGACAGGATTTTATTCTGTTGGGCTGAAGTGGGGTTGGAGCCAAGAACATTGAAAAGAAAATGTCGTTCATAATCCATCTGGCTGAAATCTTACACTTATCCTGTCTAGGCACTGGATCTAGCTCAGAGCCAAAATTAGGCTATCAGGAAAGGTACCACTGAGGTGAGGATGAAGCCAGAGAGCTGTTGAGGGAACCCACTCCATGGGCAGATAACAACATGTGAATGAGGGTGGGAGGGAAATGTTGGGTAGTGGTGCCCATGTCAGATGAGTGTGGCAGTGGATGAGTCAGCAATGGTGGTTATAGTCTTCTCAGCACCCACAGGGATGTCTGCGGTCTTAACCAACGTGTTTAGGTTGGATGCTCAACCTAGCAAAAAAACCAACAGAAAAATCAGTTTAGATAGGAGAAGAATGGCATCCTTTGTCAAGATGCTTTATCAATGTCTTAATTAGTTGAACAGTTACAACATCACTACTCTCACAAATCAATACTGCATACAGCGAAGAAACAGCTGTTCCCTTACTATCAGGCTTCTAACATTTTTCTGACAATTCAGAAGAAAAACAAAGTAAGGTATAAACTTCAGTATGAGAGCACACTTCATGTCCTCTGCTATTTTTAAGTGAACCTAAGCGTTGATTGATGTATTTAAATAGCTTCTTAATAAATATTATGTGTGAAATTATGGACATTTACATAAAAGCTGCCATTTTACATCTGATATCATCTGGGGATAGGAGGAAGGTGTGGGGATTATAGTTGATAAAATCCTGGACTTCACTGTTCGGGATGGTGCTCTGAGTTTTTCAGCAGTTTTAATCTGAATAACCTCTAGTGGAGCAGCTCAGTTTACAAACCAGTGCACTTTGCAGCTGGATGTTTTATACCACCATCAGAAGAGTAACATAAATAAATCAGTAGGTCACCTTCCTAACTTGATTTTCCTGAGGCAGATTATTTTCTTTCCTTCATGAAGCAAGAAAGAGATCTCTTTCAATGTCAGGAAGAAAGGAAGTAGCGGCAGCTTTCCCTCTAGTCTTCATTTTCGCTTTAACCCCTAAAATAAGTTGATCGCACCTTGTTCATTAAAATTTCCCATATTGGGAAGGATGGGGCATTTGTTCGTTTGTTTGCCCCTTTCAGTTTTTAAAAAGTCTTCTCCCCAAATTTTAGCATATCCCAAGCTCAAAAATCCGACTGTCTAACCCCAGTTTAAGAATACTGCTGTTTACACAATGTTGTAGTGGCCAGTTAGCCAAGTGTGACGTCAACCCAGGAATAAAGCCTTTTCTCAGATATACGCTGTGTTCTGCCCACGTTCAGGAGGTAGGAGAAGTAACGTTTAGTCCTTTTATTAACACAGCAGGCACCCAACTTAAAGCTGTGCCTATTTAGGCTTCTAAAAACAGTTTGCACTGAACATGCCCTCTGGCTTCCTGGCAGGGCTACTCCCATACCAGTAACTTGATATATGCGCTCATGGTCACCATAACACCAGCCAAGCACACGGAAATAAGAGCATCTTTAGAAAATACCTCAATGGGTTAAAAAAACAGCAGAGCACAGCTACCAAAGCCATGTCTGAGATTCTTCCCTCTGCAGAGAGGGGGCTCAGTACCTTGTGGCTGTTTGCTACTCGAAGAGGAAAAGGATGATTGTGCAGGTAGCAACTTCTTGCACGGAAAATCTGTTTTCAGAATTGCAGCAATTGACTAGTTTGAGTTGCTTTATTCCTCCAGCACTGAGGTAGGAGAGGGGGCAGAATGGTATCAGCTCTGCTAATGGCACACAGAATGATTAAATGCTACAGGCCCAGATTCTGCCCTTATTGTACTGGTGCAGCTTATAGCAGATGATGCAGTTGCACAATCATGTTAGAGGACAAACACTGTCATGGCAGAGATACAGAGCTTTATTACTAGTAATTTAACTGTCGAAAAGGTAACAATATACTGCATAAATGCCTAGTAGGTGGTTAGAAAAGATTATGTTTTTAACCTTATCCACGGTGTATTTAATCTCAAATTACAGATGCAGACATAGAACACACTGATGTTACTTTTAAACATACCAGACTTGCCTCACTGTGAGATATTTTCGGGTTTTTTTTCTGAATTTTTCTCATTTTGAAGGATTTCTTAAATAGAAAATTCTACAATCACAGCACACAGTTGCCTGTTGTAAAAAAAAAATACTACTCTGCTTTTCAAATTTCCTCCCTTCCTTTCTAAAAGCATAGACAAATTAACAAAGAATAACCATAGTTTAGTCATAAAAACAATCTGTCAATATTTACATGGTGCTCCTTCATGAAGCTCCATTTCTTGGTCTTTCTTTGCTGGCTTGATACTTCGACTAAGCCCAGTATGCATCATCAAGCCCTGGATCTAAAAACATGTGAAGATGATATTTTGAGATGCATTTGCATTAGCAAGTGAAAATCCAAAGGGAGTGAGGAAGTGTCCTCAGCATGATTCAGAATAATTGTTGAATGAGAGGTCAGGATATAATAGGATGGGGGAAAAAAAAAAAAAAAAAAAGAAGAAAAAAGCAGGCAACTAGACTCCAAGTAGGGAATTGAGCAGCTATGTGCAGTGATGAGAAGGCCTGTGGGTGCATTTGCAGCTTCCTCAGACACTGACTGTAAAACTTTAAATTGATTTATACTTCTGTTCAAATAAAGATGCAGCTAAGACATAGTTATGTCAGGTCCATTTTAAACTCTTTTGCTCCTCTGCAGGTTTTTGATACCACTTTTTAGGGGTCTAAGGAAATCCTTTTGAGAAAGAAGAGAATTGGGGCTTGAAAACTCCCAGCTACAACAGCTGGTGCCCTAAGCACCCTCTGGAAGAAAGAGCAGTTTAAGAGCTATCAGATTGCTTTTCCATCTCACTGGCATTACAACTTCATAGTTCTGACTTAACTGGAGATCCAACTTCGATATTGATAGATATTTCAGCATAAATATAATTTCTCACACCAGAACTGGGGGCTTTTAGTGCAATAGGAGCATGCCCGCTGCTTTAGCAGGGACATCAGTGTGAGGCGAGTGAATGCTCTGACTGTTTCTTTTTCATTGCAAGTATATAAGCGCTGCTGTTTCTGAAACCCAGTTACTATAGTATTGCAAAGAATAACTCAGAGCAAGTATGAAACCAAAAGTACTGCCACATAGACACAGCATACTGCTACCCAGAAGTGTGATTGTTAGCTATGAAAGTCTCTCTCATGCTTTTTGCCTTTTTTCTTTTTTTCCCCATCATTCTGGAAAACCTGCAGTTTGGGGACTAATCAAATAAATTTTATACCGGGAGCAGCTTTATCACAACTGATTAAATGACCATCCTTTCTGTTTCTTCACATGGAAAATCTCTGGAAATATTTTTACAGATATTGGGGCTGGTGATACTGCACAGTCAGAGAAGATATCTGGAACACAGCAGGATGGAATTGCTTTCAGGGGCACCATACCTGAATTCACCTACTGAACTGGTGTCTGAATCCTCCAGTTCAGGGAGCAAAAATATGACACAAGGCATCCCATATCCCACAAATGGTTCCAAGTAGTTTGTTTTCCAAACATTTCCAAGTGGTTTGCTTATTTTTAATTTCTCCGACACTTATGGATGACATAATCTTAGCATCAAATTATTTACTGCCAAGTGTGCACAAGCCTCTTCCCAGTAGATCTGGCCTGGGGGTGAATAATGTACTTTGTGCATTTGCAACACAATTACTAGGCAGAGCAGAGTGCATGCACTGCCCTGCTCTGCAGTTTGCCTCAATTCAGACACTCTCACTCAAGCTACTCGGGTAAAAGAAGGAGCTTTACAATTTTCCCCATAGCACACTTCCCTCCTAAAAAATCTCCCACATAAGCATTCTTACTCCTGCAGCTCCACCAATGCTAGCAAGTGTGGGAGGGCTGGCATTTTTGGCACAATAATATTTGGACCCTCTCTACAGTGTCTGCTTTGCGCCCTTGAATACATTTGCAATTAATCAGAGGAACTTATGACAAAGGGTGGTCTGCTGTGAAAGGTACCCAGTGCACTTGGACTTAATATCCCCTCATTTCATGTGGATAATGATGCTCTCTCTCCCCCAGGACTCTCTCTTTTCCTCAAAACTGCTGAACGAGGAAGACTAGAAGTTGAGTCTGAGGAAACTGAAAACAATAAAAGCTCTGCTCTACTTGTGAAAAGTACTGTAAGAGAGCCAAGCTGTATATTATTATATTGTCTAATATACTGTAGTAAAGCATTATTAAAATTGAAGCAGTTGAGTTCATTTGCAAATAGGTGTCATGTGGAGATGAACATTCTTCAGACTATCCTCATTACTACTTTCATATATGTTACATTGATTTTCATATAAACATTGTATGATCTTATGTGGTATGTAGTCAAATAGCTGGAATCCATTAAAACCATGCTCCAGCTGTGCAATCACTGTCCTCACAAAGATACATTTTTACTTGTGGTTAATGCCAAGAAGAATCCACAGCTTCAATTGTAAGAACATCAAAACGTGTTGTTTATTGCAGAAAAAAGCATTTGCAGCAATTTAAAATATCCAGTCAACACCACACTGCTAAATCTAGATAATAGAAATCCTGGAGAAATTTGAGCTAAATCTGTCTGGATTATAGCAGTGGGATTATCCGAATGCTAAATTACTGTATATGTTTTACTCACAAACACGAGCACAGACTGTATAGGAAGATGGATGACTATGCAGATCGCAGTAAAACCCATCCCCAAGAGACTTTTTCGTACACTAGGTAAACACCCCTCTCAATTTATCAAGCATTCTAGATTGAATTAATGCTGTCGTTTACTTTGCTGTTGCTGTGTAGAGGAATATGGTTTGACTTGAACAGCTCCTTTAGTATCAGAAAAATAACAAATGTTTTCTCTGTGCATCCTTCACGACACACAGCGTGCAGGAATATAAATTGGCTGCTGTGTTCGTATAACTGAATTAAAGAAAATACAACTGTAGTTTAGTGTGTAATCAGAAAACCAAATTATACACAATATTGAAAGCAAAGATTAACCCTGGCTGTCTTGTTAAACCTTCCCTTCCCCTCCCCCGTTGTTTACACACCAGCGTTTCTGGCTTTCTAAGGACATACAGTGAATGAACCTGGATTGACCTGACACATAGCATCTCTCAAGCTTTCCCCTTGAATGATTCACAGATGTGTGAGCTGTGACCAAAAAAAGGAAAGAGGAAAAATGCTGGGTAGTGTAGAGGCTGAGTGAATTTGAAAGAGGTGATACTGTCCGAGTGTGCCATGCCTGAGTCTCTCCTTCGCTGCAAGTACACAGCTACTGACTGAAAATACACATTCCTTCGGCTGCCAGTTTAGCTCAGTAAGTGAAATTACCTTCACTTATGTTCATGCAGGAATTATTCTAATTCTTATTATTCTACTCATGCGTATTAGTTTCTATTGCTCTCTGATGCTTTTTTGATATCTTGGGTGGCAATGCTGCATGTCCATGCACCGTGCAGTTATGTGGTACGTGAAGCAATCGGGAGGGCTTTCCCGGGAAAGAAGGCTAGACAGTAATTGGTGCTTCCCGTGAACAGCTACCAGCTGATATAGATATGGCCACTTTCACTTCCTTCTTTCTCATTCAAGTAATGTATGTAGCTCTGTAAACAGATTAAATGCAATTTTGGATCCTGGGAAACTGTCAATGTAATCCTTTGGTCAAAGTATAAACAAACAAACAAAAGAATCGGCCTTAGCCAGAGAGTTCAGCTGCATCCAGATTTTAAGATACATAGTTTTCAGCAGAAAAAAAAAATTCAGAAAGGGCACCAAAACTTTACTTTTTTACTGAGAAAGAGGGACTATTATGAATAGATGCCACGGAAATTTGGGCATGATAGCTGTTATTCTCAAACTGTGCACATGCGCTAACAGATTCACAGTGTCAGCACTCTCTGGTGTTTGAGATAACAAAACGCGGGTTCCATTCTTCAGTTTTTCTTCCTCAACCAAAGGATTAATTTCTCACTATTTCTGCCACTATTTTGTCTGCTTTTTGTGACGAATGTCTGAATATTAGTTGACCTAGAACACAAAAGCTTGGTTGTTGCATGGACTGTCTGTAGACTAGTGCTCTCATGGAGCTGAACCAGAGGTGGTAGCAATGAGATATTTTAAGAGTAAAACGTTAAAGCCACCTAGACACAAATATCACAGCACAAGTGGAAAGCTGAGTTAATGAGCTCAGGTCTACCCTGTGTCAATGACTGCAATACACACTGCGAAGACTCTAGACCACACAGCATCAGTCCCAAAGGTGGTCTCTGCATCACGGTCTCTGCCATAAAAATAATATGCAGAACAGAAAAACTTGAAAAATAAGTAAGGCACGTGAAGGAGTACAGGTTGGAAAGGGCTAACATGACCCCTTTTTTTTTTTTTAATTGAGCTAAACTCATGTATAAAAGTAAATTCTGAAAGAACTTGGAGAGAAACAATATGGTTTCATACCATGTTACTAATTTAAAGGATAAATACTTTGGGGGATTGAAACGTTAGGAAAAGATTTAAAGGAAAAGAAGAAATCTTATTAATCTCAAACAGTACAGCACAGCCATAGATCAAACAATAAAATAGGGCGCTTCATATTACTTGCAGGAATGCTAGATATGTTTCTCCCATCTCTTATATATTCATTATGAAATTTGTTCTACTGTAGCCCAGACATAATTTAAACTATTCCCTCTGCCAGGAGAAAACGAACTTTAAAGGCAAATATTAACTCAACTAGCATGTCTGTCTGGAAAAATAAGTATGTTTTGATTAGCATGAGCAGTATTTCAGAAGATGGATCAATTTCCATTCAAAAGGAGATGAAACAAATTTAGAAATCTGATGCAGCAATGTAGTTAGATAACAGCTCACATGCTTAGCACTATATATGAGCTTAACCACTTTCCTGAAACAGAGTTCCAACATTAGAATAAATCTCCAACAAAACTCAAATCATTGTCAGATGAGATCTACAAAAATATTATGCAAGTTAGGAAAAATATGTTTCCAGTTTTACACAAGTAGTGCATTCTTCAACATAGCCTTCTCAGATCAACAACTGCCTTTGTCACATAGGTAGCTTTGTAAAACTCCACTGACACAAACCTGGACGCTGCTCTATAAAACACTGAATGCTCAGACACACGAGTGGTTCGCACTTATCTAACAGTTGTTCAATGTGGCCCAGAAAAGAGGTAGTTTATTTTCATTTCCTATTGGACAGCTGACCACATAAGGAAAAACACAATTATACATGGCATGGAATAACATTATGCGCAGCTTTATGGTTAACATCTACACGGTTGGAAAAGCTGCATGGAAAATAAACCATGACCTTTGTGGAGATGGTTTCTCTACTACAGGCCAGCACTTAAGTCGTGGTGCCAGGGTAGCACAGGGAAAGGATGTACGATTGCTGTTCATGCTGTACTGACTTCAAAGATAAAAAGGAAAAAAAGAACTTATTTTTCACTGCCATTACTTGCCTTTTTTTACTCTTTCACAAACAATATGTTACAAAGATTTTTCCAGTCCTTAATTTCCCGTTATGTGCTGGTTAAGTGACTTCTTCTCTTCATCTTTCTATGAGCTTGATTTGAAAGACAGTCATCAGACAAACCTCCACTAACTCTGCTCATTGCTCTTTCACAACTCATGTGCTAGACTCGTAACAGCTCTCTCTGCTGTCCCAGTCTGACTTCGGAGACCCTTTCTTTAGGTCATTCACCAAGGCTAAATGAGCTCTGACAACAATTTTTTGGGATCTGTTTTCCTTTTCCTCAGCTTGTGTGATCTCTAGCATCATCTTCCAACTCAGCCAGAGAAAGTTCCTTCTCTGATTTCCTCTGCACATGGGATAGACGCTATTTTACTGTGCCTCAGGCCAAGTGAATGGAGCAGAACACCACATGCGAGTTACTCAGGCCTACAGCAAATTTGTTACACAGCAAGAGAACAGAAAACAGGAATGCTGCGAGCAATCCCCTGAGAGTTTGATACTGTCTCAGAAACCCAGAGTCCTCTGCTAAGAGTTAGCTTATTGGAAAATATTAAGATGATTTTATTGTATTCAATAACTCCTTAATGTGCTTTCAGATTGAAACTATTCCTCTTCTAATTGAACTAATTAATCTTCTAACATTTAAAATGAGGAGAAAGATTAATTAATAGACTTCAGCAACTTTACATGACCAACATCACACATTACTTTTAACAAGATGGTCCCTAAGAAAAGAGTCTCAATATGTTTGTTGTCACTGAATGCATTAAAAATCATGTCAGAGATAATTACTTCCTCTATAAATAATGCCTTTACAGTGAGTACAGCAGCTGTTCATGTTGCAGGTTATCAGCTGTGTGGTTTTTTAGTGCACTTTTGGACTTTAAGTTTGCACTATCACCTACAATATAGCTGTTAGTTCAGCCTGGTTAAGAAATGATGGGCAGGCGATCCTCACAGAAGTGAAGTCACCATTCTGGAGGTATGACATAAGTTTATGACAATCTCAGTGCTACAGAATCATGTTTATGACCACAGCTGTTTAATATGCTGATTCTTCATTTAAAAAATGATTAAATGTAACTTTGCATTTAATGCTTAAGTGTAATTTTTTTCATTTATTGATACCAGCAATAATTTTTCAATTAACATTTTCACTATTCAAGCTATTTGCTTACAGTGAGAATTCAACTTTTCTTTGATAGCAAACATTTGCTTTCATCTCTACATTCCACTTTCTGCTTCTTACGCAGTGGCACAATCTTGCAGAATCTTGAGTTCCCAGCACTGGAGAAGAACGTCCAAATCTAAGTAAACAAAATAGCTCTTCCAGTGGATCTTTTTCTTTTGATCAGGTTTTAGTGAAAAGAATGCACAACCTAGTCTTTGAATTTAAACACCTTTGGAGTGCTTTTTTTACTCAGGACAGCCAAAGGCATAAAATCTGAGTCATTCAAAATTAACATCAGCCAGTTTTTCTTCTCTCCTACCTTGTTAACCAAAGGTTCAGAGCATCTGAACACAGACATTCATTTAATAATGCTAATAAATTAGTTGACAATAAATTTTAAAAGAATACACAGCCTTTTACCTGCCACTACATTGCTTGTACATCTGTCCTATAACAATGAATATACAGCACCTAAATTAAAGTAGGGATTCAACTTTGGGAAAGAGTACAGTAAGGAATGATGGGACAGAAGCAAGGGCATTTTTCCACTTTGTTTGGATATGCAACTAATACCGTTTGTATTTATGTATTTGTTTTTGTCAGGGATTTGAAATCTTAGGTGTTTTGGTTTGTTGGGGTTTTTTTGCAGAAGGTCTTCTCAGTTATCTGTTAATTGTTACCCGCTGAGGCATGAATCCTGGGAAAACCTTAGCTGGGAAAAAAACCTGTTGTGACCATACAATGGAAACCTTTAAATCTTTCTCAGATGGACCTGGCCTGGGAATTTAGCTCAGTATGCAGTCCAGGGTTATTTTTGCCATAGGTAGTTTCTTCAAAAGACAGATGTTTCGCTGTGCCTGATTGTCCCACCGTAGTTATGTGCAAATTCTACCTCTGCATTCCCTCCCACAAAGCAATTCCCATTACAGAAGCCCTGCTTTAGTTTACGCTAACTCACACATTACTACTAAGGCCGATTGCTGTGATGACACCTTGGCAAACTTTATGAACACACTCAAGATATGTACCTTTCAAAAGACTCAGTCCAATTTGAGTTCACGTACAGAAAACAAAAGCTCCTGTGCTTTTCCTGGTGGCTATCCTCACATCAGAGATGTTCTCTAACGCTGTACTTGGATCTCAAATCTGAGGGACTCCTTAGAGTGCTGTGGGGCATCTGCAGCAAGAGCTGACTTCAATAGCAATTGTGGGGGCTCAGCATGCCTAAAAATTAGGCCTCGTATTTTTAAAAGCTATCGAACATTTTGTTGTTAAACTAACATCTTTTTTTGTGTGTGGCAGAACAACAAAAAGAAAACTCATATGAATTTCTGCTGACTCTGCAATAAAAACAATTGCTGTTGGCATTTGTTTACAAAAACAGGCAAAAGATAACAAACTAATGTTCTTGCCCCAGCTGACACTGAGCTACACATCTTTTACCACAGTTAGCAAAAAAGTTTGTACCTCCCCTAAGCTGAAATAATTTTCCAATGCAGTTTAACACACGGACAAGTCAAATGCATTCGTACTGGTGGTTTACACAGGGGAATGTAGGTTGACTTTTAATCCATTTTATTACACTGGAACAAGTTTTCAAGCAGAGAGTAGGTATTAGCAGGGAAGCCAAGGGCTGAACTGACAATATAGACTGAATTAGCATTTATTTTACCAAGCAACATAAAAAAGAGCAAATGCCAAAACATGTGTTATTCTAGTTTAAGGCTAACATTGAATGCTAACATTGACACATTTAAAATGTTAGAATTTGTTTGTACTTGTTACATAATAGTAATTTGGTGATGCCACCCTAAATTCACTGAATATTTTAGAACTATTACGTCTTAGTCTGCGCTAAATGAAAAATTAATAAAAATACGCAAGTTGATAGTAAAGGCCATATATGTTGTGATAGCGTCAACACAGCAAAGTAGTTTGAAAGACCTCATCTGCATTAACCCTTAATACGCACACGTGGCAAGCCCCATGAAAGCAACAGTATAAAAAAAGTGTTTTCTAAATGAATTTTACACTGTGTAGCAGAACATAATCTTCCAAGTGAAGAGGAATTGGATACAAGTGATGACACAACTATGCAAATAAAATATTCATGAAAAGAGCAGAAGAGTATTTGGCTCTTTCAGGCCCTGGGGTTTTTGTTACTAAATACAGGATTGGATTTTTTACTGACAACACATGGACAGTAACAATAAATGCAGGCCAGTAATGAAGGCTGTGATGAACAGGAATAGCATGGATAGATTTGTACTTGCTCCTGTTGTACCTGCAGGGCTCTGCATCTAGGTGACAAGATCGTTTCTTTTTCAGTGATGACTTCTTAAAAACAGCTTGTTACCTGTCTTAAATCTAAGTGAGATGACGTTGTTTTCTTTACATAGAAGAAATTTCTTTACATCTAACACGTAAAGTGAAAGTCTGTAGGTGTCCCAGTGACCAAATATAGGGAAAAATAGTTAGTCCAATTTTATGTCTAGTTTGCAATAAGTAAAATGAAACTTGGGGTCGCTGATTTGTTTCAACTTACTTAGCCTTTGTTTGAAACAGGATGAGGAAATCATCTCATTTAGGAAAAAACTGTATACTTCCAGAATGGACCAATGCAATGACAAAACTATCTGGTAGTAGGGTCTAAGGGACTTATTTTGGTCTACTGATGACACGCAAAATTCTTTTTTTTTTTCTAATGTAACTTCACACATGACAGTATTTCAGGTAGGAAATGGTATAAGATTTCTAGTTTCAGTAAAATGAATTATTACTTCATAGCTTTGGGAACAAGCTAGGAAAACAGCATTTGTATATGTTGCAGCAGCCCTTTAAGGGTACCCTCCATTAGAAAATGTTGTGTCTTACACAGTAGGAGGAATTTCCATCATCAGTGAAGGATATTTCCCTTTGACATTTGACATTGGCACTTTGACATTGCCATGTTCTGAAATCCTCTGAACCACTGTACTGGAGGACCATGGGCTTTTTTATTCATTTTCAGTGTGGCAGACTGTTGCATCGATAAACTAACTTCCCTGTTTTTTCCAAAAATACCAGCTATTACTACATCGAAAAATCATACAGTTGTCATAACAACCCGGTAATATTACAGTGGCCACTTTGAAGAGTGGTCTGAAGAGTATTTGCCAAACCTTTTGATCCCTAGTAATCAGAACAGAAGTGCCCAAAATCCAGAGATTAAAGGATTAGGCCTCAAGAAAGACTTGTGGTATTTCAAGAAAATGTGACTGATGCTCACCACTTATTTTTTACAGTGCTGATGAGATTTAGTGTTTAAGGTCCTTTCCTGTTCAGACATAAAAGCTGCTGTAATCAGAGTATTACTAGGGAAAACTACTCTGGTTGGGGATTCAATATGTTTAAATTGTTGAGCCATGGTTATTGTTTGGATTAGGTTAGGAAGGATGATACTGAAATAAGTAAGCCCCAATAGCGCAGCAAAGCAGAGGAGAACAAAGAAAAGGGTTTGTATTTTTAAATAGCAATCTGGATAGCCTAAGTATGCTGGTTATAACTATATCAAAAAAATAACTTGGACTAGTCTAGAAACTAGGTATTGTATATGTCTACACAGCTACTAGAAAGAGAATAAACATTTCCATTGCACTGAAATCCATATGAAAGCAAAACTGGAGACACTGGAGATAGAAGAGAGTTATTAGGTCAGCTTGACCATCCCCCAGCCCCGTTGTCCATCAAAATCTACGTGCTCGGTTCCCACACACCTCCCCAACTTCTGCCACACAAAACTTGACACAAGCAACTAACATCCATCAGGGTCATTCTGCTAGAAAACAAAAGATATCAGGCTATACTGATGGTAAACCAGCCTAGGATATTTGTCAGTAAGTTCTAAAGATTTTTTGTGGACTTCATATATCCAGACAGCTAGCAGCTTTTTCATAAGAAATACATGGCTATTAATAATACTTGGTCGTCTTTGTATTTTAGTGAGCCATTAGAGATGCATGAGAAAATATCACCACAAAAATATGTTCTGATATACAATCATGCCATTTCAAACACCATTGGATTATTATTACTGATTAGAGGGGAAAATCCAACATCTGTCTGGGGTATTCCCTCAATGTCTGGATTATTGATTTAATAGCTAAACATTGTCTAGATCCTACCACTCCACTAATATTTGAAAATGCTGTACATAATTTTACATTATTTTTTTCCTATTATTGCACAAAAATTATCTGGTTTAGTCTGATTTTTAGGTGAAATCAAGATTAGCTGTTTCTTCAACTCCACACAATAGGAATATGAAATAGCAATTGTATCTTTTAAAGTAAAAACTAAGATGAGTATTTAGAGCTAAAAAAAAAAAATCCAAGTTTTCAGAAAGCTGCTAAGTATTAAATTTCACCTACGGTTTATTCCAAAATTCTGCTCTTCCCTCCCTCCGCTCCAGGAAATTGGAACTAGAAGAACAAAGCAGAAATTTAAGGTAGGGAAACTATTCAAGCGTGAAGGGGCTGTAATCATGACAGTTGCTTAGGTTATGGTGATACGCTTTGGATGCAAGTTTGACATCCTCTCTGGTACATTTAGAATAAATAAGTAAACAAAGCAACAACTGCCTGCTAGCTTTAAATTCTTTGCCTTCATCTGCGAGTGCTGCAGTCAGCCTGTCTCTGGTTTACTTCCTTGTGACTGGGTTCAGCCGGCAGAGTCTGTTGGTTTTGTTCTGCAGGAGGCTCCCTGTGCATGCCCTGCGCGTGAAGCACGCCGATAAGAGGCATGGTGTGAACGGCAGCTTACGTCACGTGGACCGCAAGATATGGCAGCACTGCGTGGCACACCGCTGCAACGGAGGCGGCCCCGCTGGCAACACAGTTCTCCTCCGAGCGCGCCTTGGATTGCTTTGGGTTCTCCTGCCTAAAAACATGGGTGTTGATTGAGAAACGTACCAGCCTTCAGACCTGACAGCGTAAATGGAGTGTGGTAAACACTCCCTCTGTGACCACTTAACCCAGAGCAGGGTAATCCAAGCAGTATAGACTGTCCTGCTCAAATAAACTAGCACACAAGGAAGAATGACACACTTTGTGTTACATTGCCTCAGTGAAGCACCCCTCTTTCCTAGGGTGGAGGTACAGCATGCAGCAGCACGTCCTGTAAAAGACTTTTCCTTCTAGAGGTGGAATCAACAGAGGTAGTATTTTACCACAGGCCTCTCTCATATATCAAGTTTAATTGAATTTAGCTCTACCACGTACCGAGGACAATATATAACCCTTAACATGATTCTTGGTTTAAAAATGGTAAGCATTTTTGCATATATATGATGCTATTTATTTGTTTAGCATGGGCCTTATTAAAAAAAAAAAAAAAAGAAAAAAGAAAAAATACTTGAGCAAGGGTATTAGCTGTTGTTGTCTGTTTGGCCTGATACATTTGCACTGATTTTTATGGAAGAAAATGTTGTCCTAAACCACTATTGTTCTGCAGTTTCTGACAAGTAATGTGATATACAGTGAAATCCTGTCCCTTCCTACAATGTTCACTGTTGATAGTATTCTTAGTCTCTACTAAAGGTCACAACTTCTGTGATAAGCATGGAAAATTCTGTATAATGAATCTTTAAGCCAATAAGAAGATATTACGAACAAAAAAATGTGTCTAAAAGTGTAAAGATAATAGCTTAATAGAAAAATATCATGCTTTTATATTTTTATTGGGGGAGGAAAGGGAGATCACAAAATTTCTGCCTGCAGAAGGAAGAGGGCCACAGGTAACAATTAAATAACCCATGTTCTTTGGTCTAATCAAAGGTAAACACTGTATATTGATCCTCAGTGGTCTTATGCAATAAACTATTCTAACATCATACCAGCTTTGCACACCTTTCTGTCCTGAACCGCTTCTACCAGCTACACTGATTGAACTCTTTTGTTCTGTGATTCACCTCCTCCTTCACTGGAAGAGCAACAATGGCAATGCAGTGAACCACTTAATATGGAATCTAACGTTTCTGTTAGGGCCATTTAATTCTGGGATCTTATAATCCTCAAAAAACAAAGAAAAATTGAAACACTTGGAAAATACAGAATGATGATTTACCACTCCGATCATGGAGGTCCCAAGCAATAGGTCCCAAGTACAGCTCATTATCATCACAAACATTGATCTGTTTGAAATCTGCATCTAATCTGATGTATGTTTCTTTTCAAAATGACAAAAATGTTTTGATTTTACAGTCATGATGTTTGAGTCAACTTCTAAAAAATGATGAAATGGAAAATGGGAATCTGCTAATAAATAATTCTGGCTAAATCTTATACCAGTGCTACGCTTTCAAATGCCTTTTTTTTTTTTTTTCCAGATAAATACTGAGGTAAATTTTTCTAGCTCCTTATGTATCTCGCTATTGGTTGTTGTCTCTAATATAAGCCTATTCTCTACCCAGTTACCAGCTATGTATTAGAGAATTAACCACAACTGTTAAGGTCACATCAGGTCAACTTTAAAGTGATAAAACCTTAATGGAGTAAGGGATCAAGAACATAACAAAATCTCTTATTTCCGTTTTCTACATCTCTGGAAAAATACTTTAAAGTTTACTAAGAAATACTTTTCTGAACATACTAATCTTTTCATATTATTTCAAATATAGGTAGTTCAATTCTATATCCAGTGATACATATTTCGATAAAATAAGTAATATTAAATAAATCTTGTTGTGGATCTTAGAAATATTGTCCAAATCTGCAATTCTAATATATATGTATGTTGTTATTCCCAGAGGGCTCTAAACAAAAAGAACCTTGTGTTGCTGTGTTTGTTAACATATTTAATAATTTATGATATAATAAATTACCCATCTTTTGTTTATTAAGACTTAGCTAAAACCTGGCTAGAAAACCAGTGGTTCTAATCTCTCTAATCTCAACCACTGTATTTTGTTGCCTCAGTATCTAACTACCAGAGATCCTCTAGCTAGTACTTTTGGCATTTTTAAGGTGTTATGATATTATAAGACAAGAGCTTTAAAAACAGTAAAAATATTACTAAGATGATATTTTAGTTCTGCAAAAATAACTAATACTTTTCTTTTGGGAAAAAAAAAAAATTGTTGCTGCTTGGAAAGAGCACGTTTGTCCTTACAGCTTTCATCCTGCCAACCTTGTTTCCCTTCTCTAGCTCCTCTGTTTCTCTTAAAATCCCCCAGAACCTCACTAAACCTCACTAGAAAGGTTTCTAGAACCTCACTTTGGTTATGATGCCTTTATCTCTGTGGAATCTACAACTTATTTCTTGACAAAATCTGTCTTTCCCCTTGTGGAGGTTTGGTTTCTACTATTGACCTCCCTCTTTCTCCAGATCAAAAGCATAACTGATGGAGTTAAATTCTGCATATCTTTTTTTGAAGGCCAACCTCTTGCTACTCTTATTAGTAAAAAAATTTTTTAAATTATTGTAATGGACCGGCTTCTTGGCTAACTTTTTTTTTTCAGAATCTCCATAACTTTTTTCATAGGCTCGCTCTTTTTCCCCTCTGTGTCAATACCTTTGTATCAACATTACTGTTAAGCACTTTCATTTTCTGTATTGATATTTCTATTTTTTGCCTTCCACTAATCACATTTGTCCTGTCTTTCATTTCACCTCCATTTATCCCATTACACTGCACGTCTCAGTACTCAAAGTTAATCTCCTCCAAGCATTTCTTCTGTTTTGCAACTAATACTTCTGCAGAAATCCTTCAACTATGCACAGACCTTCTACTTCCAGTCAGCTAAGCCCTTCCGATTTCCCCTGTGCAAAAATTAAAAAATTAAAATAATTAAAATCACATACAGCCCATGTAACTCAGGGTATAGAATGATATTATTCTTGCTATATAGATACACTGCTACCTGTATGGGCGCAGGATGGTGGGGCCATGGTCGCATGGAGGGGCAGCATCTGTTAGAAACTTAGGAAACTGGAGTGAATGAGCAGGTGAGTGGGAGAGTGACGGACGAGAGAGGGAAGAGGCTTGTGGGTGACTGGGAAGGAGAAATGCAGCAAAATCAAACTGTGCAGGGGTGAGGGACAAAAAATAACGGAGAGATTCAAACGGTTGGCAGAGGACAAGGCTAAAACCAGACAACAATCACTGAAAACTGGGAACAGAAAATGCAGAGACACCAGCACAAAAGAGCAATAAATACGGGGGTACAGTTGCTGTAATGCTGCAAACGCACAAGTTTAATACACTGAAACTAAAGAATGGTGGTGGAAAAATACACAGCAATGCCAAAAGGCTCGAACGGAAGGGCTGTAGTAACTATTTATTACCATAGTAAGTGTAAAGCCACCTCAGACCTTATCGCTTCCCCCTCACCCGAACCCATGGCGGCCCAGCACCGCACCAGCAGCCTGCTGACCCCGGGCCTCTGGTCAGGGGTCCTGTCCCCCTGCCCTCGGACTGCAATCGCTGGCACGGGGGTCCTGACACGGTGTGCACCAGGCACCGAACCGTGCACGGGAAAGGAGGACGAAGCGTTTCAGCTTCTCGCCGCCTGGCAGCAAGGGAGGAAACGTGGCTGCCCCGTCCCCGCCCGCCGTACCCAGCAGCGCCAGGAGGAGGCTTGGCCGGGGCTGCAGGCCACGGCGGGGAGGAAAGCAAGCCCTCAGGGCGGCCGTCCCTCGGCCCTACGGCGGAGGAGGGGAGGGAGGCAGAGCCGCCACCCTCGCGGCGGCGGCCGGTTGCCCGGGCGAAGGAGACGCCAGGCAAGCAGCCTCCGCGCGAACAAAATGGCGGCGGGCGGCGGCAGCGGGGTCCGGCGTAGCGGGGGCCTGCCCGGGGTAAGGCGGCGGCTCGGGCCCGGGGAGACGAGCGGGGGCCGCGGGCAGGGGCGCGGGGCCGGGTGGCCGGGCGGTGCCC
>JAVJGG010000002.1:8779369-8803682 GCA_035590195.1 Aviceda cuculoides | reverse complement strand
CAAAGAAAGAGGTAGTATCAGGATGGGGGGGGTGGGGGGGGAAGACAGGTTAAGAGGAAAAAAAAAGTAAGCAAAGCATAAAAAAAAAGGGGGGGGCAACAAATATTTAAGTAACTCTCCAAGTCGATGTATATATTAAAAGAAGTTGTTCTGTTATGTTTTTAGCATAGTTTTTGCAGAGACACTTGTATTACATGGAGACAAAGCAGCTCCAGTGACATCACATTGAAATCAGCTTTTGTTTACACTTTCACTCTGCAGAACATTGCCAGGCTCATGGCAATGGGAACTATATGCGCATGGGCAAGCATGCTATAGGCTCTGAATAGGATTAGCGAACACAAAGGGTTTGCTCATGCACATGCATCTCCTGTTTACATGTAGAGATGGAATTGTTAAACATTAGCTTCTGTTTCAGTGTTGCCACAATACTCTAGCTACTTATTTGTATACCTTTTCAGTATTTACGTATTTATTTAACTTACCAAACAGCTGTAGAACTGTATTATGAGGTTTTAAAAATGGGTTGTCATGTATGGGGAAGGGGAAAGAAACCATTAAGGTTAAAACAAGTTTGAGGAATTTGGTGAACAATGAGGGGGTTTTTGTTCTGTTTTGCTTTGTGGTTTTTTGTTGTTGTTTTTTTTTTTTTTTTTTTTTTAAAGAAGTCCCCAAGACAACAGATATAGTAGGAACAAATTAGTCTATTGAGGAAAGAACATTATTGTTTTCTTGAGTGTAGAGAGTGTTGTATTTTCGTATTTTTAGAATAACATGTAAGTGCTATTTCTGTGGCAGCAAATCCTCACCTTCTGCATGCTCCTAAAGCTAGCCAATGGGAAGGAAGCATGAGGAAAATAGGGTAAATAGACAAAACCTGATCATCCTATACTCTTGAAGTCTGTTGCCAGCCACACACAGATGATTTCTCCAGTTTTTTTTTTTAATTTATTAATAAAATATGGAGCTTTGTGCAGATAATTTTTGTTGATGAATGGATGTCTGTGAAATTTTTAAAGACAAGATCTAAACATTTGCTTAAATCAGCTGGGCAAAAAAATTGAGGTGACAATGTGCCTGAAATTTAAATTTATTCCAAAGCTTTAATAAGCCAGCATTTTAATTGAAATAAAAAATTATAAAGGGTAGTAAAAACGTAGCTTTTCAGTGCAATAACACAGATCCACGTAACTCATTCTGAAAGCAAAAAAAGTTATATATATGACAAGAAGCTTGACCTGAACTGTACACAGCATGCTAAAACTTTCTGCTTGTTTCCAGCAGATTTTAAAAATAGTCATTTAACCTGAAGTTCAGTTACTAAGAAGCATGGTTTTCAGCCAAATAAGCAGATAGGAAGGCTGCTTATTTTATTCCTGTTTTTTTTTTCCATCTGTAAAATGGATACAATATTCATAATATGTATTTCAGAGAAAATTCTGTGAGGCTTAATTCATTAATTGCTCCCACCTCATTTTCACTTGATAGTTCCTGTAAATTGACTTGACAACAGTCAGTCTGAGCATACAATTGCAGTTCCTCATAGGATGTGGAGGGCACTGGTTTATATCTTCATTTTCTTTGTATTAATTCAGGGATTTGTATGTCAGGTAGCTGTATTAACCACTGAGCTGTTGGTGATCTTTGTTAATGGATTGTCAGTCTTGCTTGTTGAAGCTGATAACATGCTGCATATTGGCTAAGTACTTCCTGGTACAGGGAATCATTGATCTAACAAGCCAGTAGTTGCAGCAATTGCTTGAATTGCAACAGACAAGATTCAGATTCTGGTACGTAAGTAAACTGTTGTATTAGATACCCTAGACTCACCAGGTGGTTTAGATAGCAAATGAGGTAGAATGGAAAGACAGAGAATGAGACTAAATTTGTGACTGAACTTAGTATATGTTCCCACGTTAGCTATATCGCTTATTCTAGACATTATAAAGTGTTATTCTCCCAATTCTGACAGGGGGTTGAATTTTTATTGTAAAATGTTTATTTTGTTATACAAGTTCAGTGAATTTTTATTTTTTTAATTTTTTCCTGCAGAGATCCACTCTGTCCTGAAGTTTCATCTCTTACACACTCACATGCTGAGGTATCAAAGTCAAAACTATCATGGTTAATTTCTCTTCTAGTATAATTTCTACACAGTACTTCTGGTTTTGAGGCTGTGCTACAGTGGGGACTTAAATGGGTGGGATGCCAAAAGGAAATCACGTTCAAAGCAGTGCTACAGGGACAGTGTTACCAGGGTTTCTCAGTGCCACTGGTGGTTAAGTGGACTTACATCACATTTCATTTTTGTGTTCTATCTTTCCTCTTCTGTAAAGCATTGGCAGAAGTATTCAGTGTTTTGAACACAAAATTAAGAATGCCAAGTGCAAAATATTAGAACATAATTAATTTCTTCCTTTCTCCCCTTCCATCCCCCACCAGTAAAATACTAAAGGCAGTACTACTGTCTTCTAGATGTAATAGTAAACAAGTAGTCAAAATAACTGAATACAGGAAGAGATATATAATAGAAAAAGGAGACTGAGATTAGGAACAAACTCAACAGTCTGTAACTACAGTTACATTGGATCTTTTATGAGATGAGCTAAAACTTCCAAAATACTGTCTTCAGTTATTTATCAGAATACAGTAGAAAAAAATCCCGTAATTTTTGAAGAATACTTATTTGGGTGAAGGTAGCAAAAATATTCTTCGATCTTCCTTCTACAGGAATTTTATAAGATTAAAGTAATGCATAAAAATAGCATGTTTTTTGAAGGCATGATAAGCATTTTTTAAAGAAATGCACTCTGTTGACAGTCCAATAGTTAATACCTTGATAATAGCTGAGAGCCTTGCTTATGCATTTATTATGAGTATGTGTGCAAAAACTCCCACAAGCAGATGGCTATTGGATGTATTATAATTTGGACATATGGACATAAAAGTTGCAAGATAAGATGAGTGCAAATAAAACTGAAAGATTGTGCTTTTGAAAGTTTGAAAAGCATACTTTGAAAACTATCCTTGAGTCTGAATATATGAAAAAAAAACCCAACCCACAAAAACCACTAGAAAAAAGTAATTCCTAACTAATTAAAAAAAAAATAATCACTGCTTTCTGAAAAAAATTTATAGCTAGCAAACAAGAAGAAATGTGCTTCCATGCCCACGGCTCAGAGCAGACCATACTCTGGAAGTAAGGGAAAAAGAACAACTTCAAGGTATGTTATATACATCTCTTTGTAATAAAATATTTTAGTTGCCATTTTTGTCTATCAGGTTATTTTTATTCATGTATGCTTCTACATTTATATATATTTGTATAAATAAGCATATCAAACTTCTGGTCCTCCTCAGTTAGCTCCACCATGTAGCTATCTCTGTTCATTTGCATAGAGCACCAGAAAGTATTTGTGAACATGTGTGATTAATATTACAACAATGAAACTGTTGCTTTCTGCTCAAGCACTCTCTAGGCTGACAGCTAAACTCTGTTAACTCCTTCAGTGAAAGGATGCCTAATGAGCATGCGTGTGGGAAATAGATCATCTAAGGCAACCTGGGAGAGCATGCTTAGGTGATGCAGACTGAGTTGTGATCAGAGTTGGGATGCAAAACATGAGGCCCTTGAGGGTCTCCTCTATTTTTGTGAATCTTGGGCTCACAGGACAAGAGTCAGTAATCATACCACAGCTTTCAGGGGTTTCAAGCTGAAAACCTTCAGCTCTATAAATAGCAAATTCAAGGTTGTACAAGCAAGAAATTGAGATCTAGACAAAAGAAGAGAGTAGAGAAACGCACAAAATCCTGGGATCAAGTTGAAACTGCCATGAGATATGGACAAATACCAAAATAGGATGAAAATTGTCTGCAAGGTGGCAGAACATGGAACTGACACAGGTCGAGGTTGCCTTTCAGGACTTGGAAGTCACTTGTGGACCCTTTGGACCTCCCTTGGGCAGTTCAGGGGAGGCTGCCATGCTGGCACCGCATCAGGAGATTTAGAAGTGGAATTGTGCAGATAATGGGACTTGCAGGGTGAACCCGAAGTTGTGGGAGAAAGTTAGCAGCTAGGAGTTTGGAGGCTGCATTGGGATGAGAATGTATGGGAATAAGAATTTAGGAGCTTCAGATCCTGTGGGAACTAATGTCATCTTTTTGTAAAAGGAAGCTGAGGAGATACCCTGTGTGGCAGATGTGCCACATACCTTGTGTTTTGGTTTAATGAAAACTTTCATATGCAACTTCTAGGATCAGTGAAGTTTCCAAGGCCAGGCATAATGATACAGAAGTTGTGGTAAGGTGGGAGTATAGCTAGAAAGGACAGAGTTCTAGAGGTTAGCATGTGTGTGTGAAAAATAGCACAATTTAAGGCAGAGGATAGTAGCTAAAGCCAAGAGAACATTCCTCCATTTCTTTCTTTTACTCTGGTTTAGTTACGAAGTTGTTGGATGAGAAGAGCATGCCAAAATATTTTCAGCACAAAATGGTACTGTTTCTCTGCCTCCTACATTATAATATGTAAAATCCTGTCATTGTTTATGTGGAATACAGTAAAGGTGTCTTACATAAAGAAAATGAGAAATTGCCATCAATGCACCTTTCATATGAGTGCAAGCAATGAAGTTGCGTTACGTAAATAACTCTGTATACTCTTAAAAATAGAGAATACATTATATTTTTGTAAATTTTTTATTATAAAATTAAAATCTAGTGTTTGGGTTTTTTTAGTTCAAAAATAAGAAATGTGGAAGTACAAAATGCTGATGATGTTGCAGTACTGGAGGATTGCATGGATTTTTCTTTAGCAAAAACAATAGGCAAGACTGAAGAAAAACTAGAGGAAAGAGGCTTACCAGATTGTCCAGGTGATGATATTATTCCAAGTGTTGGAAATGAAATTGGAGCAGGTAGGTTTCCTCCTGTGGTTAAGTACTTTTATTCTTACTTCCTGACTGTTAGAAATGGGTTCTCCTGGGGGAAAAAAGGAAGAGTTTCTGTAGGAGTTACAGGAAAAGTTCTAAAGTCCTTAAGTTAAAGAAGAAAAAGTTTTTTCTTCTTTATGTAGTCCTAGAGGAAGATCAGGTCACATATGACTAGTCATGGGGAAAAGTGAAATTTTATCTTGATTTCCACCTTTGTAGGAAGATGTTTGGATGGTTAAATGTATTGAATATGTGCATAACATTTGATTCGTTTCACTGGGGAGACAGAAGTACATGATGCTAAGCTTGTTATTTCCAAAAAGATGCTCTTCAGTCCTTTGCACAGATCCTGCCTTTAGAGGACAAGGCCTTTCCTCAGATCAACGGTGTGGATCTTAGTAAGTGGCTTAAATGAGGTAATGTTTCGACTACAGTTCTTGAATGAGAGTCCTCCAGATACATTCTCACTCCAAATGTCGTATTTATGTTTGTCCTAGAAATAGAGTAGGAAAGCCGATTGCACCATTTGCCAGTGAAGCTAAAAGGTGTGATACACATCTGTCTTTTTGGCTCTGGTGTGATAAAAGTGAGTTTGCGTAGTTTCTTACAATGCTAAAGCAAGCACAAAGTCAGAGATTCACTGCAATAGGACAGAATGCACAAAACTTCTTCTTTTAATCTAACAGCTTGATGCCAACAAGCATGCCAACACAGAAATAGCTTGATTTCTAACCTCATGTAATTCTGTGCACATCTTCTATCAATAAGTCTCCCAAAACAGATCCTCAGATATCTTCTTTATAGTTCTTGTTCCTGAAGTAAAAAGCAATTGCTTTGGACTGCATTGGAAACTTACACCAAATAAATTCAAGGTAACTCAAGAAGAGTTATTACTGGTGTCTAGTAATCGGATCCGGTAGACTAAGGGCATATATTTGAGTATTGAGAATTGTTTCTGTAACTTTAATGATGAAAAGAAAATACTCTGGTTTTATTTTTGCTTTTTAAATTTGATATTGACTATTTAGAACACTCTGAGTGCCTCCTTAATAAATTAAATAAGTTATTGCAGAGCATGCTAGCAGTGTCAAATTCGCAGAACAGTTACAGTTTTCACAAGGAAGTAGATGTAGATACTAAATAAGCCCCGTTACAGAGTGGGCTGACTGATCCCTTAGTGAGAATCTCCTAATAACAGATTCCTTAAGCTTAGGTGTTTATGCTAGACTTCTTAGGCCAACGTGCTGATGAGGTTCCATAGCATTGTCCTTTCCCTAAGCTCACAGTGCTCTTCCTGGACTTAGGTTCTGTATCTTTATTTCACAATCACAAGTTATCACAGCAGAACCATTTTTCTGCCAACATAGTAGTTTAAACATTATTTTTCTCAGGGGCTGGTTTTGTGGGTTATAACTCTGCAGTAGCAAGCAATGACAGAAACACACAAACATATAGAAGACTGAAAATGAAACTCTGTTTTTATCTAATACACCCCCACATATATGCACAAAATACCTGAATGTGTTGTTGCACTTCACGTTAATCTTCAGGTTATCGCAAGAATTCAAGACACTTCTTGTTTCTTGTACAGTATCAGAGTCTCTCAGATGTCCTTTTCTTGTTTGCCATTTCCTCAACTGTTGGTTATGTTATAACCTAAGACCATCCTATTAAGTGATACCCCTCCTCCTTATCAGCTTCATCAGGTGATTAAAATTGACCAATTAGGAAGCTAATTATTTAATTATCTTTACCTCTTGTGAGAATTCATACTAATTCTGGATCATAGCCACCTCCCAAGGCCGATCTGGTTCTAGTTGTGCTCTTGGATTTTCAATAACGTTTACTACTAAGTGCTCTTAATGACACACAGCTGTCTAAGAAGAGAAGTTGTCTGTGGATTAATAACTGAGTAAAAAAGGAAACAAAATGGTAAAAAGAAACAACCAGTTTTTGCAGGAAGTAGTATAGCTGTAGAGTCATCTGTCATGGAGTTTACATTTACAGAAAAATGATCTGGAAAAAAGGAATGATAGCTGGTAAAAAAATTTGTATATGAAAGAAGAATTCTAGGATAGTTAAAACTGACTGAAGCGTTGTAGAAGCATCTCATAGTACTGAGTGAGGTGATAGAATGGAAGTTTATATTCAGCATTTAAGAGTGCAAAGTAATGCTGACAGAAAAAAGAACTCCAATTACACCTACTTCTGAGCTGGACTTGGTTTAGTTACTACTAATTAGGATGTCTCCAAAAGCATAAACTTACTGCTTGTTCACAGCGGAAAAGGCAAACTGATTGTTAGAAATCCTTCAGAAGATAACAGAAAACAAAATATTGTACTGTTATCATTATGCTATTATATAATTGATGCTACCCCATCTTGAGTATGACACACAGTTCTGCACACCCCATCTCAAAACCAGGATGTAGAACTAGGAAGGATACAGGGAAGAGTATATAGTAGCAATTAGAAGCATGGAACAACTTGCATTTGAATCTTCAATTTGAAAACAAAACAATTGAAGGCAATATGAAAGATTCTGTAATAAAAACGGTAATGGTAAAGGGAAAGCTTTCTTTTTGTAATGCAAACACTAGTAAATGCCACATTAAATTGGATTTAAAGCAAGCTATACAAAGTGTTTTTCTTTCACATAATGCGTAATTAAATTAGCCAACTCATTGCCACAGGATATTGTGAATGCCAAACTACAATACGTTTTACGAAGAAAATCAAACAACTTAATAGTACAGAAGTACATGAAAGAGTATTAAACTTGATGGCTTCAATATGGTCTCCATCTCAGGATGGCCACTAGTTACCAGAAACCAGCAAGGATGTAACAGGAGGAAAAAAGTCTGTATCTTATTTTTTCATGGTGGTTTCCTAAATCCTACTTATTATTGGCCTCTGCATAGTTACAACTTAAGCTATAATTTATAGTTGATAAGGGAAGGTGGGTGAAATTAAAAGAATTCCTATTAAAGCAAATGAACACATGCATCCATCCATCCCTTCATGTTCAGCTCCAGATACTCCTCCACTTTATTCTTTTCCCGTTGTACCTACTGTGAGTAATGGTTCTTCCTATGCTCAACTTGATTCTCATACTGTTGGCATACTTTGTGCCTGTGGAAGTTCCCGGGGTTCCTTGTGAATGATCTGGGCAAAGCATGGGGAATAGGGAGTGAAAGAACATATTGTTCACACACAGCTTGTTTTGTCATGACAGTAGTACATTTCTTTGCTGTCCAAGAGCAAGAAAGTACTTCATTTGAAAAAACCATATGGTTACATTGATTTAATTTTAAACTATCCATTGAATAATGTTAGCAGTGTACTTCAAAAAAGCATAGACTATTGTGTGGGAGGGGTATTTACCTATTAGGAGAGTTTTGCAGTCTACATTTAATTCCTTGTTGTGAGCAGTTTAAAAATGCTTGGCTGTAACTACACAAATTTCAGCTACGGATCGATTGCAATGTAGACATACCCTTCAATGTAGTTTTCTTGACTTCAGTCTCAAGGAATGCTGTAATGTATAGCATAGTACAATGAGAGTTTCCAGTAAGTTTCCATTTTGAGGGTTACAAGTCTTTTACATTTTAAAGATGTCGAGTTTTATTTGCCTATTTCTCTTTAATAATTATAAACAATGTAGTGTGTTTTAAAAACAAGAAGATGAAAGTGAGTTCTTACATCAGTCTTGCTTCTTTTCTGCACTGGATCGTGAGTACTTGTGGATATTAAATGTAACTTTTTATGTTCACAGAAGCTCAAATCAGATTTCTTAAGGCAAAGTTACGTGTTATGCAGGAAGAGGTGGATAGTGTAGTGTGTGAATGCAGGAAAAAGGTAAGAGCTGAGTTTTCTTATCTGTGGAAATGGAGTAGGTTCTCCCTTGACAAATAGTCACAACAGAGTTCCCTCAACCTTTCCTTTTCATGTATTAAAGAGCTAAGGTTCTATTTTTAAAAATTTCATAAGAATTTAGAGTCAAGGGTAGTAATTTCTGTTTAAATGTGATCTTGGGCTAAAAGCTTGCGAAATATACTTAATGAAAAAGTATTTGAGGCACAAAAGAATCACTGGGAATGAAGATGTGTCCCAGCTGTAGGGACACTGTAGTGCTGCAGAGTGCAGTAGCCATCACTGCTGGGAAGGAGAGTATTACCAGAGCCTGAGAAAAAGGAGGAGGATATGGTAGCAGTCAAATACGGATTTTGATATACAGAGAGAAGATGAGTGGTGCCCAGAGCTGGGTGATTGGAGGAGAGGGATGTTTAGGGTAGAATGAGAAATAAAAAAGCCTGAGAAATTTAGTCAGGTGCTTGATGGAACAAAGTGTGGAAACGGCGGATCTCTGATCTGTGATTCACTATAAGTGGAATATTGTAATCAAAGCAGAAATTGGGCTTTCTCTGTTCTGAAGATTACACTTGATGTGGGGGACTGTATTTGGAATTACATATTTGGGCAGATCAGACTGAAGTTAAGGCATTCTGAAGCTACACAGGTATTTTACTGTTGGAGTGTAGTCCAGGTGAGTTCTATGATCTGCACTGTCAGGCAATATGTTTACAGTTCTCTTGAACTGTAAAACCTTAAATAGTTTGTGTCTGTCTGCCAGAGGGGTCACCTCTTTTTCATGCATTTGTATTCAAGCAAGGTTTTTGAACTAACTTTCCATTTTACACAATTAGATTATTCTTAGTTGTGGTCTCTTAATTTCAGAATGCTTTTTTCCACCTGTTCCCCAGGCCTAAATGTGATGATGACATTCAGAAAACCTGGCAAACTACCTATGTGTTTTCTCTCAGGCTTTTAATTTACAGTTAAGGAGCAGGATGATATCAAATAGGTTTTTTGAGATAGGTACCTGGAAAAAATCTTTAGAAGGGATTAGATTTTGATATTTTATATCTGTACTTGATACTTTTTTCATTTTTATCAATGCAAATGCTTCTGCATTTCAATACTTCTATGCTGTGATCAGAAGAAATTTATTACATTAGATTTTAAAGACTTTTTAATTTTCAAATAAAATATAATTTTGTCAATAGCTATTGAACGTCATCATTCCATGCCAGAATTCCACTACAGAATTCAGTTGCTGTAGCAGATGACAGAAGACAGCCTTGTACCTATTCTTGTCTTGCTCCTATAGCACTCTGTATGTAAATGTATCATTTTGGGTACTAGTTTCTCTGGTGTGAAAATAACTGTATTACATTCAGAAGGTCACAAAAATTTCATATTGGCAAAGCCTTGAGATAGATTCTGAGTTTTGTTCCAATTCACAGTCCAATTATTGTAAGGAAGCAGTAAATCTGTTTTAAATATAAAGAAGTGGGAGTTTCTGAGGTGTGTGCGGTCACATGAAACTTAGGGTAAAGCATATATGTTTCCCAAGTGAGAAGCCTGTGTTCCTAACGGCTGAGAGGACAGGAGAGAAAGCCTTGTTTTCATAGAAACACCATTTCTGTATGTGTCTTGATTTCTTTTTCTTAAAGAAATAAAGGGCATAATATATCTCTGAAATAACCTACATTAGTATTCACTTATAGTGTTTAAAAGGTTATAAAAGAAAAATGCCTTGAAATTATAATGCTTAATGTGGGATGTAATTGCCAGTAGGGCATGAATCTAATACAGGATTCACTTGATGTTAAAAGAATCTTCACTTTGAATACTTGATGTATCCTGGATCATTAGCTTGCTTTTAAGTCAAAACCAGATAATCTCCTAAAACCTAATGGATTGATTTATCAGTAATTGTATTATCTTCTTTTTCCTCAGAATTTTTCCTAAGGTGTGCATTTAGCTATTCTCACAAAAATGTCACAAAATATGTGTGCCACTGTTAGTCATATTATTCTACAACATTTTGATAGTTAGTTCTCAAAACCTTTGAACTATGAGAAATTAAATGTTTTACATAGTGCTGTAAGACAGTTCCAAGTAAAACACTGCAGAAAATTAAATGAGAAAAGTGTTACTGTTTTTTAAAGTATTGTCCTGGTAAATTGGTGTTTTGTTTTCTTAGTTTGTCTTAGTTGTTTACTTTCTTAAAATTGTTGTGAAATCCATCATGAAGGATCTAAACATTTAAAAATAACATAATTTTAAAAAATCATTATCTCCATATCTACAATATGTATATTCTTACTGCCTTTTATTTACAAAACATTATTATCCTGTTATCCTCCTGCTTCCTTGCAGTAATTTAGTTGGGGTTTTTTTTGCTAATTACTGTCAAACAGGATGATGAAAATCAGAATTTAAAAACTTGGCTTAAAAGTACCGAAGAAGAAAATACCAGACTGCAACGAACAATCAATATGCAACATTCTCAGACTGAAAAGTACAAAACGTTGTCACAAGAAGCAAACAAAAAAAGTGAAGAGCTACAACAAGAGGTCATTGCACTAGAAAAGGTATTGCAGAAATTAGTCTCATTTATCTCACGAAAGGGAAGAAAACTCATCAAATCACCCTCTGTACCCTAGTTTGATAGATTCGTATCCAGTGATCCCATTAGCATTTCAATCTGTGATAATAGTTTTAGAAATTGTATTTTTAAATGGTCTAACCACTTTTTTAAAGGAAGAAATAATGTGTTTTGCTAATTGCTTTTCTTCTGCTTCTACAATCATATATTTCTGTATTTTAAAATTAAATTATTGTGTAAAAGACCCACAAGAGACGAAGCAACCTTTTCAGAAACTGCTGTCAAATTCACAAAGGAATCTTGAAAAATATAGGGAAATTTTATTTTTCTGGCTTTAATTACAATTGTTAAAATTAATTCTGGTAATAAGAGTGTTATTGTAAACTGTAGAACTTGGTGAACATTATTAAAAAAACCCCAAAACCCGCAGCTTATAGTAGTATCTTCTGCAAGTAGAGGGAAGGACGTGTCTTTGTTGTTGAAAATGGACTGAAAACCAGCCGCTCAGATTTGGATGAATCAAAATTAACCTGGCTCCTGCTGTAGGCCACATATGCAAAATTGTATACGTGCCTAGTTGTAGCAGATGGCCTGCATACACAGCTTTGTTTGTTTGGAACTTAGATTCTAAGAGCAGCATGTGTTATTCTTTAATTACTCAGAGCTAGAGAGGTTGACTTCAAAATTGTGTAATAAATATAGTATTGTGTAGTACATGTAATATCACCAGGAGAATGTTTCACTTAAAAATTTGGGGAAAACAACACAACTCAGCCTAACAAAGTCTCGTCATACTTCCATTAGATCATACTATGCATTTGTATAGGCATGCTTTCATCTTAACTTTATGTAGTTCTGGCATTTTAAAACTAAAATATTCTAAGTTTGTGTGTTCTTTTTGTGCAGATACTTGGAGGTTTTAAGTTCCCTTAAATAAGTAGCCTGATTATTGATTCTGTCAGGAAAAATATTCAATAGTAGTATGCATGCTATTCATCGGCTCACATTAAACAGGGCTAAGAGATTTACAAAGTCCATTCTCTTAATAGAATAGATACATTCTATCCAAACCATCCTGGACATGGGTGTTTAACCTGTACTTAAAGCCTTCTGTGATGGCAGTTTCCATAATTTCCTTAGTCTATGCTGGTTTTTGTACACAGTCACAGTTAGAAAGTTTATCCCAGTATTGAGGAGATGTCTGTTGTCATGAAAAGTTTATTCACTTCTGTCATACAGCTACCATATCCAAAATACAGTCGCTTTCCTCGTTTGTCTTTGCTCGGGATTTATCATCCTCAATTGCTTCAGTTATTTGTAATGGGTTGTGTTTTCTAGAATTTCTCAAGGTTACTGATCAGACACGATCATGACAGATAGTGGTAGTTCTTTAAAGTACTAAGGAGGCAAAAAAGGCCAGTATATGTAATGAATGGTTCTCTGCTAATTCAGAAGTTATTTTACATACTTTTTCTGATCCAAAAAATTATCTGACAAAAACATGCATTTAAAAATAACTTTGCAGTAACTACTTAAATCTGCTATGGACTTAGCAATCTGAATATTGTTTTATTTTTTAGGTATGAAGTATTATTCAACACTATATAATTAATGTAGTTGTAGATTAACTCTAGACATACTTTTAAAAACAATTTCCTGTGAACACAGGCCTGAATATGTACTGCTGTGCTGCAAAACTCTCAAGACTCATACTTTCAGTCTAGCGAAAGTTTTCTGTATAGTTGAAATAGCACAAATGTAACGAATGTTTTTTGTACTTCTAGTGCTTTTGTTGTGATTTCTGTTGCAACATAAATGATAGAAGACTTAAGTTGCGATATGTGCTTTCCCAACCTTCCTTAGATTATCAACTATATATGCAATTTCATTAATCCCCCAGCTACTTTTTTTGTATGTGCCTGGGCAAAGATTCTGACCTAGTTTTCACGATTTACCTGAAACATGGTAATTAGTTTATTATTTTTACTTTTCCTTCTTTTGGTGTTTGGTCTCTGTGAACATTTCTGCTGGAACACCCACTGTAGGCAACAGCTGAATTCTGATGCTCCCTGAAACTTCCATCCTCTTCTTTCCAGGATTCCTCTTTTTTTCCATCTAGTTGGTCCAATAAATGATATCACCTCTCCTGTCTTTTTTCACCACCTGTCTACAAGAACATTCCTTCCTCTGTGTTCTCTCTCACTTGTTAATTGAATCCAGTGATAATGTTAGATAAAGGTCAGGGAAACACTAAAGTAGTGCTCTTACTCCTTTTAAGGCTTTGTGCAGGGATTTTATAATTTCCCTTGAAGAAGGGCTTGATGTTAAAGCAAACATTATCTCTCAAATGTTTTTGGGGGTGGGCAGGTGTTGCTGAGCTTTCTAAAGATAGAAGTGCTGTGTGTGCTTGCTACTGGGAGGAAAGAAAGCTTGCTAGGAGGGTTAATCATGGACGAGCTCTCTGGTATCACCCCCCCTACTGATATTCAAGTGCCCCAGCCGTGCCAGAACAGTGAAGAAAATCCAGAGATTGAAATGGGATGCAGTTTTAGAACACAGTAGTTTTTTTCTCCTTCTTAAAGAAACATATGAGAAAATTAATCCATCTTTTAATTAAAGTATTGAAGAATTGGCAGACACCTTGCCTACTTACAAAATAAAATACTTACTTCAGGCATTTTTAAGATGAAAAACTTGGAGTCAAATATATTTAATATACCTTCAGTGGATGACTTGCAAGTCCTTGATAAGGTACGTATGACAGTAAATGTCAAAGAGCGAGCCCTAAAAGTTTTATTAGAATTCTTTCATTAAATGATATGATTAGCTGATATGTAATTTGAATTGCATGCAGACTATTTTTTTGGTCATTAAATGCTTGAAAGGCTATATTCCAAAGCTTTTCATATTAATGCAGAATAAAATACCTAGCACAGAAGATTTAGTTGGCTCTATTCACAGCTCTATCATCTTGATAGAGGACAAAGGTTTGCGTTCTGTGCAGCTTGTTTTCTTTGGAAACATGGGTGTCAGTTTCCAGCAAATGAATTTGCATTCCCTGATGGCACACCTGCACGTCAGGGAGGGGTTAGCCAGGCTTTTACCCATCTTTTTTTAATCAGTCAAATGGACAGGCTAGTGACAAAATAAAACTGTTGAAGAAACATCTGTTTTTGTGAACTCTTGGAGGAGACACATTCACCAACAGAGTTTTGGAGGATTAGTGAGATACATCTTACTCTCCCGTTTTCTTCATCCATTTTGGAGAAGATTCAAAGCTTCCCAGAAATACCTGTTCTAGTCATAACTTTACCAGAACGTCTTTGCTGCATACATTTGTCAATTAGTATGTATTTCTTGGAGAAATGATGTGGAAATCGTAAGTAACCACCACAAGAGCTGGTGTGGAATTGAGAAAATAGAACAATTACTCAGAAATAAGGCAGTCTGAGGGCAAAAGGTTAACGACAAGCCCCCTGTCTACCTTGATTTGGTTAAAAGAATCTTTCTGTGCTCATTACTAAAAATTGTTTTTAAAAAGTCTGTTTCTTTTTCACAAATTACAAGATGTGCTCTTTCTGCCAGAATTGTTTATTTCTTCTACTTTGTCTTTTATCTATATTCCCTGATCTTTAATCTCTATTCTTTTCCTCAACTTGGTCTCTTTTTCTCATTTCTCCACTTACAGCGCTATGAAATACTATCATCAGAGAAAAGAGGGAACTGTTTTGATTGTTGCCATAAACACTTGATGAACTACTTTCTGCTAGATGAAATAGTTACTACCTGCAGCCATCTTCAGTAGGCTGGTTTAACTTTTTGTTGGTAATTGCATGTAGTAATCTCTGGGGAAGAGAGAGAGGTAAAAGGAACAGGTGGGGAGAAGCAGCCAGGAATACTAGTCGCCATTCCAAAAATCTGCCACAGAGTGGACATACGAACATTTTTTTCTCTTTTTCTGACTGACCATACAAGGTTTTCCAGTCAGTTCTGTGGTCTTACATGATTAGCTCCACAATCATTTTAACAGAAGTTTAAAACAGATGCATTCTCTAGATTTCAAAGAAGAAGGAGATGTTTTAACAGTGGAATTAATGGTCTTTGAGACAAATTCTATCTGCAGGCCAAAGAAGTCCACAGACTTGTAAGTTTTCAAGAGTGAACCTTGCTGTCAATGTGTTGTCTGTATGGGATTCATTAAAATACCGTTATTCATAATGTTTGTTTTTATCCTTTGCTTCTTAAATAGGAATTGCAGCATCTAAAGCGTGTCCAAAAGCAGGCCGCAATCAGTCAGAGTGCAACAGAGGTTCGCTTAAACAGGGCCCTTGAAGAAGCAGAAAGGTACAAAGTGGAGCTGAATAAACTGAAGCAAAGTAACAAGGTACAGTGGCTTAGGAAACAAGTTCCAATCTGTAATCACTCAGTAATGCTAGAATGAGACAAAAGGCTTGAGCAGCTTTGGAAGCATCGTGTCTCTTACAGACAGTCCCAAAATTAACTTAGAGCAAGTCACCAAAGGGCTTGATAAGTTTTCTTGGACGATGCTACTGCAACCTATGCAGGAAGAATGAATTTACAGAATAAAGTTATAGTCTTTCCGATTGTCCCCATTTATATGAAAATTAGATGTGTTTAGAAAAAAAGGGAGAAGTACACATATACACCTAATATATGCACAGGCTGTTATCTTTGAGATTTTCTTTTCTAAGTTTTGACATGGGAATATTTTGGTTAATCCCATTTCTTTTCAGAAATGTCATGTGTGGCTACAGTTTGTCATTTTGTTATGTAATGCCAAGTTTCATTGGTTAAAGCACCACTTTCATAAATACTACATTTCTCTCTCCTTTTCTTCCCATGGTAGGATGTAGCTAACCAAGAACTCAAAACAATTGAAGAATTAAAAACAGAAAACAAGAAACTGCAGAAACAAAAAGGAGAGCTAATGACAGGTTTTAAAAAGCAGTTAAAGTTAATTGATATTTTGAAGAGACAAAAGGTAAGGACCAGAGTACTGTTATATTTGAGTTAACCTCTATCTAAATGTATCTGTTGTCAGGCAAGGTAATCATGTAAACGAGAGCCCCAAGACAGGGAAGTTTCAATGCAAGGGACCAGCCTCACTTTTATTAGTGCATATTGCTAACATTTTGCCTTATAGCAAAGCCTGGTCTTCTTTTGAATTGGCCCCATTCCTAACTTGGAACATACCCTGTCACGGTGAAAGATTACTACTGACAAGCTTTAGGACCAAGAGTATCCATGTGCTCAAATACTGTTCAGGTAATAACAGCAACTTCCTTTGGCACTGTGTCAGTAGAATCCATTTTAGCATGATTTTTTTTAGAATTTTCATCCCCAGCACATTACTTGTTTTATCAGCAGCTCTAACAGCATGCCCTCCCAGGAGTGAGCCATTACATTTTAGACCTACATTTTTCCTGGGTTCTCAAAGTGTGTTCTTCTCTATCAACATTGTTTCTTTTTATTGATATTCTGAGATGTTCTGTACATGTACAATTCTGCCCAGGTGCAGATCTCATGTGTCAGACAAAAAAAGAAAGGGGAGGAAAAAAAAAAAAAGAGAGAGTACTTACCCTAGGTGTGAATTTACTAGACTGAAAGAGGGGAGTTATTTCCATCCTTTTGTAATTCCTGGAAGATCATGCATACTTTGAATCACAGACAATGTAGTAATGTCGCATGGCTCCATCCACACTGCACTTGCAGCTAGCGTTACTTTGAAAGTCATTTGATTCTACATTCATTTCATATCTCCCTCCATTCCTCTCACTCAGGACATAAAAGGGAGGGCAGGGGCTACTGCACTTCAGGTTCTTCAGCGCCTGAAGCTGAAACTGAACGGAGGGTAGGCATTAGACTACTTGCTGACAATTCATGGTGAACAATTAGTGATGCAGCTTTCATAGAAATGAAAAGTGATTCATAGTAATGAATGAATTCATAGTAATGAAAAGTGGATTAATACTTCAGATAGATAGAATGTAGCTAAAAATGTATTTAACTATCATATTTGATAAAGCTATACTGATGTCCTCAAAACGAGGGGTGTTTTGCTTGGAAAGAAAAACCTCGGATGCTGCAGAGAGGGTGAATACCTTATATTTCTCAAAATGTATTTTCAGCATAGACCTGTCAACTGAGCTTTGATGGTACAAATTGAAAGAACCTGTGAGTTTACATGAAAGGCAATTAAAGTGAGAGGAGTGTATATTAAGAGGGGTTGCCCAAATCAAACAATTATCCACTTTTTGATGCATTTAGGTCTTACTAGTTCCATCACACCTTTCACTTACCAAATACTTGGTTGGGATTGCGTGCTATCATTTGTATCAGTTTTCCTTCTGAGACCGCATGAGACACAAGCAGAGCTATGGGCTTCACAATTGTAGAGACGGGATCTTAACATCATAGAGTGGCTCACCTCTAATTGCTTACTCTGCTGAATCTAATGTGATCATTTCGGGATGGAGTTAATGCGCTTCTTTTTTTGCACTCTCAAACCCAAGTTGCAAGAGCTAAAGCAAGCAATGTATGGTGACTTGTTGAGCAGAAGCACCTTAGAAGGGCCAGCCTTTGAGATAAGAAAATAGAACGTTTTATTTACCCTTTGAGCGCTGCAGGGATCACCAGACATTTTGTAAACACTCTTGAAACTGTTGAGCCCTCCCTAGAGGAAGAATAGTTCTGTTACATGAAGTTGCCACTTCATACAAAACAGACATACTTATCCTAAGAATGGGGAACTGCAATATGGAAATATGCCCTTGAATTCTGGAATACCTCTCCAACACAGGACAAAGGTGGATAGGTAACTGGAATGAGAGGAACTGAGGCTGCTCATGCATTTCCAGTGGAAGATAATTTTTCTGGCAGTAACAGGATGGAGAGGAGATCCTGGGGATTCAACTAATAGAAATAATGCTAGCTTAGCCTTTGGCTGGCCCTTCTAGCTCTTCAAGTTTCTTTTGAGAATGAAAAAATACAGCATTCACTCAACATCTACTCCATACGTGAGGTAGCTCATTGTCCTCTGGAACATGAATTCACTGAAATGGGCGTCAAAGGGTAGTATTTCTGTTTGACCGTGAACCAAAAGCATAGTCTCAGATAAAGTTCACAAAACTTCACTAAACATATTTAAAAAAAAAAAACCAAAACAAAAACAAACAACTGTATCAGAACTGCAGATAGTAGAGGAAGCCACTTTTACCCTTTCTTACAAAAAACGTTATTTACTCACGGAAGCAAGATGCTGTTAGCTGTCCTGTCAGAAGAGGCTACGATTGGAAGAACCTGAAAGAGAACGGTGCCAACTCTGCCTTTTGTTGCCTCTGGTAGAAGGCATAGGGGAAGGGCAGTTAAAGCTCACGTGGACTCAGTAGACATAGTTGCCTTGAAGAACTTCAAGTCTGTTTCACACAAGCCTTTCGTTGAATGAATGAGGAAAACCTGATTTGGGCTATTTGTGCAGTATTTGTGTGTCAGATTCAGATGCACATAGCAGGGACAGCTATCCTGAAGGTGAGGACGTGCTGCCACATGAAGAATGATAGAGGGGAAAAAAGTCCCCCAGAGGTATTAAATATCAGTAGTAGGATGAGTTGCAGCTGGCAGCAAGTAGTTGCTGGTGTTCAGTTGGTCTTTTCAGACCATTCTCTGCTTGTCTTGAGAGAATTTAATAGAAAATTTTAAAAGGGATTAATGGAAGTTAGTCTGAGCTTTACAGACCTGGAAGGTGTTACACTGCCCATGGGTACTGCAATACGCTTTGTTATTGTTTTGAACTGTCAATATGTCTATATACAAAACCCCCCCACAATAGACTCCTTGTAGACATGAATTGTTTCCTGTTCTTCAAAACAGCCATTTAATTAAAATTTGCACTAAAAAGTATTCAGCTGGGACACTTTCCTTTCCACTTGGAATGATGATGCTCTGGTGTGGTGAGGAGGATGTGGCACAGCTGTGACATCAGCTGGAACCCAGGGAGCTTTCAGGGCTTTCCAGCTGCTGTGCCTTTTTGATTGGTGGTTCTGCATAAATACACTGACCACTTGGTACTTATTTTCTCATCAAACATTGATGATCTTGATGACATTTTTCCAAGCAATTACATTATTTGAACAGAAATATAGCCTTATTGCAAGTTTCAAAGTTCTGTTTGTTCCTTTCAGCGTTCCATTTGAAGTAATATGCTATATCCTGTGTAGTGGAAATACAAACTCAGACTACTGTATGATTTTTAAACATATACATATGTAAGTCTGTATGTATGTGCCATAATGGACCATAGATGTATGGTGTGATACATGGCAACACAACTACCACTGGTCAGGTCCAAGTATTTCTCGTTACCGTGTAGTACAGTTACTCTTTGTTTTATGCTGATTGTTAATTTTTAGTGGTGTTATATTATTTTGTTAAAATCCTCATTTAACATTAAAACATGCACATTGCAAGTGCTAGCATGCTGAATCTTAATCATGTATTTGATCTGTAATAGCTTTAAAGTTAAGCTGTATATTGATCAGCTTGAAAGAATGTATACTAGTTTTCTTATACGTGTTCTTTAGAGGTCACAAGAGTTGTCAGATTTTAAGTAATTTCCATGCCTCATTAAAACTGAGATATTTTCAATGCAATATATGGAACTAAGAAAAGCTATTGGTCCTGTTTTACTGGAGCTGAAGTTGCAATGTTTAGCATAAAATTTACCACGTTATCCCTACACTTTAAATTTTTGCAGAAAAATATGAATAGCAGCTTCAGCTTAAAAATGTGAACATCCATCAAAGCCATAGTACAAAAACTAGAATGATAGATTTGAAACCCCTTTCAGCTATTCCAATTATACAGGATTTTATATCAGTCGTTCACACTATTTTACCTTCTGCTCCTAATTTTTTTTTTTTTTTTTTTAAATATGCACATTGAAGCTGCTAAGATGCTTTCTTTTACTGAAGCGGAATTCATGAAAGCTCTTGAGTGGGAAAATTATGGATTCCATAAAAAACCAACTTCCGTTTGAAGTGCAAGTCAGACAGTACCTTATTTTGGCTCTGTATATGTTTGCTTGTTAATAGTTAGTAACTGTACATCCCAGTGAATTGACTTTGTTGATTTTGCTTATGTTTAAATTGTTTAACTTTTATAAGCCTGATCCCTTGTGTAGTAATATCATATGAAATACAAATTTCTACTGAAGTTTCAGGCCAAACTGTCCATCCTGTAATGAGTGGAGAAGCAGAGACCATGCAAGGAATATTCCAAGTGAACTTTGCTATCAGTTTGCTCTGTTTTAGCATTTAAAACTATACCTTATCTAAGGTAATATTCAGTCCAAAGAAGTCAGGGTTTAGTCTCAGAAAATTCCTTGTTGCAACAGAAATAAAGTAACCAGTGATCCAGCTGAGAAGAAAATGTCATGTCCTTTTTAAAACACGTGGTTGGAAAATTGGCCTTGTCTGTTCTCTGTAACAGATCTCCCCTCAAAGCTAGTTGGTCTGGCATCTAATTTCAGCACCACCAGTTCTTTTATAGAAATGATCATAACTTGTTTTAGCTATTACATCTTACACCCTAGCTGGCAAAAACATATGTGAGACATGCCCCTCACTATCCAGATAGATTCCATAATCTGATACAGTTGTATTCTGTAAAATTACTACTTTAGTCGAGGTGAAAATATTAAATCTTTCCCTGGCCATCAGTTGCTGCTTTGGGATAGCTGCATATTCACATGTGCTCTACAAGCATTACATCCTCAAAGATTTCATTATGTCATCATTATAATCAAGAACTAAAGTTTGAGTGTAGATGAGCTGAGCATATCATGTGTACATTAATGAACAGGAGCAATAAAAGCCTGTGCTGCTTGACTGAATCACTGTCAAACGTCAGCTATTTCAATGGATTCCTCTCTCAGAGTAATTGGATAGGAACGTGGCACATAAATAGTAAGTTTATGCACTCAAAGAAGTGTATAAATGGCGATTCTGACCTCAAAATGGAAAAATATTCTGCTTAGATCCTACCAGCAAAGCAACATGAACTAACAGTGAAACAAGTAACTCAGCCCTACCCCTTTGAGATGAGGCAAACTACATTTAGATTAGTATTTTAATAGCGTAATGCCAGTGCAGGTACATCTTTAAATTACAACCACAAATAGTGCATTAAGAGAATGTTATAGTCCATACTGAAATACACATGTGAAGTTACGCTAGCTTAGGTTTCTGCAGAGTTGCTGGAGAAGTTTTTAACATTGCTACATCACTAACTGAGAATAATTGTGAAGTCCATAACAGTTTATTGAGGAAAAATGCAAGTACAACGTACACTTAAATAAAACTAACTGCTTAGCAGTTTAGAACTCCAGTCTTAAAATGGAGACTTTTTATGATATGAAAAAGGAGTTCCTCACTGTTGACAGCAAATGGAGATTTTCATTAGAAATCAGATGACACCTAGTGGCAAACCAGGAGATGAGATGGGGGAAATTTCAGCTCTCTTCTGAAAATGCATTACCTCTTCCCTTCTGATAAGCCAATCTGAATTCCTCTCCAAGCATGTTAATGTCATCTTCGTCTTTGAGTATTCCCTACAATAAGGGGAAGGAAAACACACATCATAAGGCACAACAAAGTAGATCTCTCAGATTTTCTATGGAAGTGAATGTAATAGCTTATATCCATGGTATTGGTGTTACCTTTAAAACAAACAGCCCTGAAAACCATAATAAAACTTCAACAGATGAGCTTCAAAGTGGTGTACTTGGTGCTAACCTAGAACTGCCTCTTTTGTTCTTCACGCAAATGATGATGAGAACCCCGTAAAGATTCCAGTGTGAGCACTATACAAAAGACAGCATCCATCTGTATTCTCTAATAAAAATTATTATAGTCAGCACAGCTCAGGTGCAGGTTTAGTAAAATTGAGCAACTGCATTGAGAAGAGGCACTGGCTGGGGTGGGGCTCTATCTCCACCTTCAGTTGTGTTGAAATTAGCCCATACAGAGAAATTATTTTGGAAATCAACTGATACTGAGCAACTTAATGAGAAACTATGTCTTGTGGAAGGGAAGCAGGGGAACCCAGAAATCTGAATCTCTTAACTAATTCTAAATTAATTTTAGGGCTAAAAACATGTACAACCCACAGAACATACGTTGTAGCATTTAGAAAAAAAAAAATTACAAATTGCATTTATATTGGAGACTTTAGAATTAGGTAGCCCTTTTCTATTTAACCATTTTGAGTAAGACGATGTATGACCACACGATTCAGACACAGTGTTGAAGCAGAGAAAAGAACAAACTAGAACCATGGAACAGATATGATGAGCTGTGGACACTCTGAAATAGCCAAGACTTCCAACAACAGTAAATTCAAACCAGAAAACTATGTCAAAATATTGCCAAATTGAGTTATCCTTTAATTGAATCTACATTAGAAAGTAACTCCAAATTTTACAAATTCATGCATCAAATTATCATATTAATATTTGAATAAAAATTATACTCTGCTATATTTACAATGTTTTCCAGTACTACAGAAAATAATTTCTTTAAACAGTTGGATAATTCCCACCCTACTGTAAATGCATTTTTACATCCTTAAAGCAGTTCTCGGTTCATTTGTGTACCATCAGGTTGTCTTTCCAATTATGAAGTATAATACAAAATAGATTGTAATTTATTTGTATTACAGTAATTGCTTCCATCTTTTTAACTTTTAAAACAGAGCGAGCTTTGAAATGCTTCTGTAAGCACTGCAGTTTATTGCACTGCCACAGAGAGGAGGCCTTGTTTCCGTGGTAACAGAAGACTCTGATGACAGCCAATACAGTAAGAAATTGCTCCCAAAACCTCAACTGAGAAATCTGGTGGAAATGGGCTTCAAGATACGGGGGACCTCTTTCTAGCTAAAAAAGCTCTGCTTTACAACTTGGGTGCCAGATTCCAAAATCTGGATGTGCAAAGTGTTGCAAAAGCTTTCAGCCAGTTCTGTCTGTACAAGGCACCAATACTGCAGCAGAGCCCAAAGCCCCTCATACATAAAGAATTTATCTGTAAATTGCTTCCCAAGTCAGAAAAAAAAAAAAAGGAAAAGGTGAGCACAGGAGAGCTGGCACAATAAGGACACTCACCGGCTCCAGGAGTTAACAGAGTTCTGAAACTTCACCTTAAACTATCCGAGAGAAAACTGATTTACAGGACAAACATTTAAAGCATTTAAAATACAGTTCACTTACTCGAGGAAGATAACCCAATAATTTGGACGCATGCTCTTTCAAGAGTTTCTGTCTCTCTTCTTCAACAATTGCACGGATATTTTCTTGCCTTCTCTCCTCTAACTGTCTTTCTTCAAGTTCACGCTTCTACAATAAATTTTTGTAACTGTTCATTTTCAGCTCTGTGAACACTTGTTTCCACTAGTATCCACCATAGTATAAAGAGAAACACAAGTTTAAACAACATATGTTTGGTAACTAGAAAAAAAACTCAGACAAAAGAGGAGACCGAATGGCAAGAGTGGGGCTAGTCTGCTATGTAAGTGTTTCATCTCATACTCGGAGCTCTTTTCAAGGTAGTTAAGTTCTGGTTCCTTCTTGGTTCTCAGACAAGTTAGTCTGTTCCTGCCCTACTGTTCTAATCCAGGAAAAGGAGAAATAGGCATGTATTATCATAGAATCATAGAATCATTTAGGTTGGAAAGGACCTACAAGATCATCAAGTCCAACCGTCATCCACGCCCACTAGACCATGTTACAGAGTACCTCGTCTATGTGCTGTTTGAACACCTCCAGGGATGGTGACTCAACCACCCCCCTGGGCAGCCTATTCCAATGTCTTACAACCCTCTCAGTAAAGAAATTCTTCCTAATATCTAACCTAAATCTCCC
>JAVJGG010000002.1:8751946-8772179 GCA_035590195.1 Aviceda cuculoides | reverse complement strand
GGCCGCCATCTCGCCCGGCCGCGGCCACCGCGCCGCGGCGTCATGGCAACCAGCGGGGCGGAAGGGCGGGGAGCTGTCCTTTAACTTCCGGAGGAAACCCGCCGCGCTGATTGGCCGAGAGGGCACCACCGCACCCGCCGGCCCTAGCACGTGACGGGGGGCCGCCTCAGGCGGGGCGGCCGCGGGTTGGAGGCCTCCTCGTAGGGCGGCGGGAGCGGCGCCCAAAATGTGGGGTTTTGGGTCTCCCCACCGCCGGTGTAAACTGGTAGTAGATGCTGCACGTTTTCCTGCGTGCGCAGACGTGGCGGGAGGGGGTGAAGGCAGTTTTCCGGAGGAGAGCGGCCGGAGGAGCAGCTCGCGGCGGGGGGCTGGCGCCCACGTTCGTCCGTCCCTGCCGTGCCCTGGAGAGGCGGGAACCCCTGAAAGTTGAGCTCAGGGAGGTGGAAGAAACAGAATTACCAAAATACGTTAAAAAAAACCAAATTCAAGAACAGTTCTTTAATTAAGGTTAATGCACTTCACTCACCTATAACCACAAAACCTAGGTGGCAGCATTTAATTAAGAATTCCTCTCCTTTGGAACTATCGTGATGGATCCCAAAGAAGTACGGGGACATGGTCACAGGGGAGAAATCAAAAACCCTACCATGAACATCACCAAAGTACATAATTCTTCATGATTCTGGTAAGGTTGCTTGTTATATAGTATGCCTTATTGGAGCCTGCTAGGCAAAAGGAAAACCCAGCCCTTCTGAGATTTTTCCCAAGGCAGATCTTACACAGAGCACAGCTGTTGGCTCCAGAGATTCGCTCTGGACTAGCTTTGCTCCAAGGAAGGAAGCCAACATTCTGGCATCCGATGTCCCACGTACTCATACCACTTTTCTCACCTTTATTTTCCTTTCTACAGAGTTACGTGAAACTAAAGACATTGAAGCTAATTGAAAGTAGTACTGAAAATTCATTAATGTCACCTACTTTATAAAATTACTTAAAATTAACAAAGCTTAAGAGAAGAACACCTCAGACTTAGGTGAGATGAAGTCTGCATGTTCCTACTGATTCTGTGCTAAATATACCTATATCTATCTATCTATATATATATATGGGATGAGAACACACATTATTTTAAATCAGCTCCTCATCTTTTACAAAATCTCCCAAATTAGTGGAATTTGTTCTGAAGCTTTGGTTAGTCTTTGCCCTTTTCATGAGAAAAATGTTTTCCCAGAATGCTGGGGTGTGGGGGGAATAAACTGTAGGAGAGTTAACTCAAATGATACAAGCAGAGAGATGAGACAGAAAAAAAGATCATACACATTCCCTACTACTTCTTTCCAAATAGCGTTACCACTACAGCGCTCTCGAAAAGGTTCTTCAAAAGTAGGCAAGGAAATAAGTAAATGTCAAAAAACCTCTCCCTCAGTGGTTCCAAGGTGTTCACATAGAAAGAAGGAAGTTTTAACTATACTGGCACGGCACTAACTTTCAGTGCTCAAGGTTTGGAGGTGGTGTAGGCAGAGGAGGTAAAAGTGTAAAAGCTACTTTTGCTGTCCCTTCTCCTCAATAAACAGCTGTACGGCTCACTGCAAATAAATTGAATTTTCTTTCTTACAAAAGAAAATAACAAAATCAGGTCCCCTCATTTCTGGAAATTACTGCAAACATACCTTCAGCTGTAAAATTCCATCTTTGCTCACATGATGTCCTCATTTGTAAAAGCAACACTCTAAAATGAGAATAGAAGTATACCTTGATTCACTCTCCAGGCCGGCAAGGCATTTAGACAGAAAAGTGGGAGTGAAAAATGCCTGAAAAAATATACAAATATAAGAGACCAACAAGTCAGTTCACAAAGTTCTTTTTAAAATTAAGAGAGGGCTGGTATTTGCATGTAAACACTATTTGTGAGGAGCGTGTCTTTCACAGAAGGGACAGAACACAGCATTAATATTCAGTAAAATCCCAAAGGGAAAATATATTGAGGTTTCCAGTCCTCAGTGCCTCATTGTTCTTTTATTTCCCATACATTCCAGATTTGCCAAAGTGTGTTTAAAATGTAAAGGAGAAAAAAACGCAAAAAGAGAATTTTTATCCTCGATACCTTATAGTAGTTTGTGCTCCAAAACTCTTACCTTTAATGCCCTGATAGTTTTCCCCAACATAAATTAAGCCCCAGGGACACTTCAGTAAAAATACTGTGTGTGCAGATTTCCAAAGGAAAAAAGTAACCTTTCCATGTGTACCTTCAACCCATGTAGAGATTAGGGAGGGGAAAATACTCCAGAAATTCCACAGAAACAGCGTGTATACCCTTGTCCTGCTCCTTTCGTTAAATTGAATACTTAACGATGGAAAACAACAATTTCCCCCCATTCAAATAAAACTGCTGGTCTCATCTCTTCTTGAGAGCACCCCCAAGAACGGCAGGCTCCTGTCCTAGAGCTTGGCCGTATTAATTTTTTCCCTTCTACCCAGCCAGAACTTCCCTTTTTCAGTTTGCAGCCACTGGCCTCTCAGACTCCCTCCGTGCTTCTCGGCAAAGAGCCTGGCTCAGTCTTCTTGGAGCCCTCCCCGCAGCAGCCGGGGGCCGCCGTTGGGTTCCCCCCCTCCGGGGAATTGACTGCACCTCCCTGTTTGGGTTAACTATCTGCAAAACTGCTGGGGGTGCAGGCACACGGGTACCGCACCTGCACCTGGGCGAGCGTTTCTGTCCTGTGCCGCTCTAGCACGTCCCGGTCTCCTCATCGAGGTCGTCCCAGTTGGATGCTCCACCTCCACGCGAGCGGGGAGCGTCCGCTTCTGCTATTTCTCCCAGCCCTGCGGTCACAGCAAGTCGCTGGTCCACGTAGTGGCCTCCCTCGTACGTTCTTATTTGAATGGGGTTATCCAGCACTGCGTTGAGAAGAGGTGTACCTTTTCTTCACATCAAAAAGCACTCCCCCTTGACGGCAGCGATTAATTTCTCAGTTAAAGACCTAAGAATTTAATGCTTGCAGAACAGAGTTCAGTCCAGGCAGAGACGGTCAGCTCATCTGAAGGAACACAATGAAAATGTACCGGGTTTGCAATCAGCTGGCTCAGACTCCTTCAAAGTCAATGTGTTTATATTTAACTTTTATTTCCATAACATAATTTATGAAGTTTTTAGAATAACAGAGAGTGAAATATCTAATTTACTGTAGTTTCTAAAGGAACGAGTTCCAGCTGCATAATTGCTATTAAACTTTTGTTGCACACAGCATTTCTGCTTGCAAGCAGCCTGGTTACACCTCACTGGTTCGTGACCTGCTTCTCGTTCCTTTTTCCTAACAGTATTAAACACTCCCAGGGCCTGAAGAGCTTCAAGTAACCAGCACCCAGCTGGACAAATGTACACTCAAATTCAGCAGTCCTTTCTCATCGTTACTATAACATACTAATAAATGATTCATTTCTCAGTCTCAATATCACCACCTACTGATCAACTCAGGACAGAAGAACTGAAGACTGCTGAGGAATAAAAATTTTGCTAATGATAAAAATGAAGAAATGGAGCATTAAAGGGAAAAAGAAAGCTCCCTTTATTTTAGCAATTTAAATTGAAGGCGATGCGAAAACATACAGCAGAAAAGGTCATTAAATGAAAATAGTGAAGCCATTTTGCAGGTTTACCTCTTTACTAGGGAGTTTTACCAGATGATCATAACACGACACGGTGACAAATACATTCCAGCTGAGGTAAGACATGTAGGTCTTACCTACCTACACGTTGCTGAGTTGGCAACATTCGAAACCACTACTGGGGATAACATAGCTTCTCTGTGAGGTAATTTACCTTCTTGGGATGAAAAGATAAATGTGAATTAACAGGGAAGAGTCTGAAACGTCTGAGCTGCACTACTGATCTACTAGAGACCTAGACAAGTCACAGAGAAACTAATGCGTGCTTTGCTTGAGTTTAGTGATGGATGGGATAGCAGATTTAGCAGTTAAGGGGCTATCACTGTCAAGAAAATCTTAGCACTAATTTTTTTTTTTTTGTTAATTATCATGCAGTAGTAGGGAAAATATGTCCCATGGTAGAAGTGATCTTTTACTTATGATATTATGGACTGTTAAAAAAAAAATTACGACAAACAAAAATACTCAGTGCTTCAAATGTGTTCAACAAAAATACATCTGTTTCTGAATGAGAAAAATGTGATGTTAATAAATATTTACCTGTAGTATTGAGTTTTCAAAGAATAAAGAGAATAAATGTAGAATCTCAGGCCAGAAAGGATGTCTGTGCAAAGGACACAAGAACAGAAAGTGGTCTTATAGGAGCGCCATGGTCTATACTTCGCTTCTGGGCTTCCATCTCTCCTCCATCCTACTGGTCAAGAGTAAAAGCTGTAAGCTGTGTGTCTAAAGGCTGACATGAAAAAAACTATCAGAATGCATTTATAGCCACACCATGGTTTAGCATGTATTTCTGAGTAAACTCTTAGCATTTCCTATTAGTATTTATTACTGATTTATTCAAGCTTATAAAGCACCCACCTATTCTTCTAAGGAGATACACTGTTTTTAAATACTGATTACATAAATTCCAAAGAGCACATGAGAACTTTACTGCAGAGTGACATTACACTCCAGTATTTCTTCCAGTGGGTCTTTTTTCTGGTTTGACATGAAATAATTGTTATTCTAGTTAAAAGGGCAGGCTAACCACAAAACATACTTCGTAGGTAGTTTGTAGAGAAGATCTTTAAAAACAAAAACTGTAGCGCAAATACAGTAGATTATTCTTCCGTGCAGGCAGAAAGATACAGTCAGTTCCAGGCTTAAGTGTTGACAAAAATCCTTTTCTCATCCCACAATCTCTTAGCTCCACATAATCGTTGTCATTTCTTTGTTTCCATATTAGCAATGCCAGAAAACATAAGTTCTTCTTGAAACATGCAGCCCAAACTCTTTTGATGCTGTAAAACAAAAGTAGGCAATTAGGACACTATTTCATAACTCGTATTCAAGTCATTCAGCCTTTCAGGATTTGTTCATACCTTCGTCCCTCTGACTGTTTCTTTCGTACTCTCTTTGGGTGCTTCTGTTTGTCTGCAGTTTCTGTCCCATTCCTATTGCTCCAACCAATAACAGGTTTTTGCCTTTTGCATCCCTCCCATTGATCAACTTTGTTTATATTGTTTAGTACTTTTTTTAAGTCTGCTATGTAATCTATAGTTTCTTATTATTGCCCTGCTTTAATCTATATGGCAGTTCTTATAGGTAACCTGAAAAAAGGCAGCAATTACACCGTCAACATCAACAGACTTGTGTACAACACCCATTCAGTGGACTTGGAAAATGACCTTTTATAGCAGAGAGCAAAGTCTGAGCTTTCTTGCCAGCTGGCTGCCTGGCTGGTAGATGTGTTTGGATGGTGGAACAGGGCATTTGTTCTGTGCATTTGGCACAACTTTGCTAGCATTCAGTGACTAAAAAACAATTAGAGAGCCATGTCCACACAGTGGTTCACGACACTTTCCGCTGTTGATAAAATAGCAATTCTGTGCTCCAGAAGAAAATCACCAGGGAAGTGGTGAATTCCCCCTGTTCCCAGTTTCTAAACCTTCGGCACGGTTCATCTGCTAGAAACGAAGAAGCCAGGCGTGTCGAAAGGGCACGCTGATGTGGGCAGCGCATCGCTCCCTGCGGCTGCTGCGAAAAGTGCTCATTCGCTCCCAGTACTGGCATGATCGGGCAGCTGGTTCAGAGGCGCCAGCTCATTCTGGTCTCCCAACAACTGCAGGAAAGCAGGGGCCTTCTCCGTGTCTCCGCAGAGGAGGAGGCGTGACGATACCGTAACTGCTGTTTTGCTTGGAAGGAGAAGAGAGGATGAGGGGAAAAAGTCCTGTCGCTTCACTGAGAAAATGTCAGGTTATCATATAGAACTGCAAAAACTAAGGTGGACAAGACTAGAAAAGGAGTTCCAGCAGTAAGCAACATTCGCTTCCCATTTGATATCTTAAGACAAGTTGCTTGCTTGAAATCAGAAAAAATGTACACATGTGTACTGTAAAAAGTAACTATAGAGTTTGTGTGTATGCCTTGCACAATAAGCAAACTTAGTTTTGAAATAAACAGTTGCACTGAAATTATATTTCTATAATTTATAAATCAAACTTTATCTAATGTCCTACAATTGGACACTACCTGCAGAGTACTGTTTAACTACTCTGAACATTACACACTTATCTTTTAAATATCGATAATGCCATTTTTCATTTATGCGACATGAAGTCCCACAGGGAATAATTACGATAATAAACCTTAATGATTCTTGCAAATAAATGATCAAACAAAATTGCTACTGTTGATTTATATTAATGGATGCCTTCAGGAGGAGATTTGTCAAGATGTGCTGCTTCTTGAATCCCAATTCATCTTATTTAGCAGAAGAATGTACATAGTTTGTAAAACAGATTGTTTAAAATACAATGTGTTCATGGAGTTTCTGCAGTTCAATGTTCAAACACTATTGTCTTTCCTTATGGCAAATGTGCATTAAGTGGTTTCTTTGTATACAGCTTTATTCAGTCCTTTTTCCCCGCTTTTGTCTCTTGTGGCTAAAACAGTCCTCCACTTGAAGCCATTTAACATAATCTTCTGTTAGTCATGTAAGAATCAGTGATCATTTTCTGTCCTAATAGATGAACACTCCTGTCAAACAACTTTTGCTGCAAGAAGCCTAGAAACATTTTTGGTGCTTTAATAATGGCACATCAGCTGAAGCTAGTGCTGTACAGCATTTTATAGGATAGGTTAAGATAAGCACTTACTATTTTTCTTCTACTGCCAGATATGCTGGAAATTCCCAGTCCCCATCCATCTATACTTTTGAAATTTGAGAAAGCTCATCTGGAAAACATTTTACATCCACTTCCCTTTTAGATAGTATATACGTTTGAAAGTAATATCAATGTGTTTCTTTTACTCATGATTATACAGGGCAGGACATATTTTACAAGTGTGGCAGGAGAGCAAGCTAAGGAAATAACAGGAGAAGGAAGCTTATGTACTTAAACTTTACTGCAGCTAGAAGAAGAGAATAAGCACATGCTTTATCTCTTCAGCAAAAACACACACATACAAGTGTAAGGTGGTGGGTAAGGTTAGAACCCGGCAGAGGAAGCAAAAACGCGGCTCTACAATAGTCTGTGCCCAGTGATGAGAATCATACATGTAGGCGTAACTGTCTGTTTGAACAACTTTGTTAAATTGACCAACTCCATCAGGATAAGAGCAGAACGAAGGGACACGATATTTTTGCCCTTGAGGGAATAATACGTGTAAGTAATCAGTAATTTTCTGAAACTTCTACCCATCAAGAGATTTTTTTTTCTTTTTTCCTCCTGCTTGTCCAGAAGTTCAGTTTCAGAGAAGAGATAAATAGGCTAGTATGCAAAGATTTTCTTTGTCTCATACTGTAACATGTCATACATCCAGCTGAAACATGGCACTAATTTACTCCACGCACAAGGAAACCAATAACTGCAGCACACGGATGAAAGTCTGTAGTAATACTCTAGAATGAACTGCTGGTTTGCACTACTTCTTCAAATAGGAACATTCCTCAAAAGCCTGTCAGGTGAGTCTTTTCCTTTTTAAACTGGGGTCTAATCTTGCACACCCTGAAAGCAATGGGAATTCCAAACATTGAAGAGATGCCTTATTCATACTAATTTTCTTACCGTTTGTGGAGTAATAATGCTCAGATTTGTCATTTCCACTTTAAACACTGGTACAAAAGTCTTTCTTCTGCAACGCAGAATACCACTGCTGCACGTGATGGTGGCGTTTGCCAGGCCTGCATTTCTGTTCAACGAGGAGAAACTTACGGTCTCGTTCTGTTCATCCCTTGCACGTGGGTTCTTCAGCAGCTCTCCAAGCAACTAGCGGGGGAACATTTTCAAATATGTAATTACTTTTTGTATGTGACAGCAGGAAAGAGACTTTGAGCAATTATTTGGATTGGACACATATGGGGGATTACGTGTACCTGAATTTTGGCTTTGTGTGTAATTTGCTGCATAGCATTCAGAGAACTATTTTATCTTACTGCATTTTTGCATGCCTGCAATAGTGGTTGCCATACTTGAAGAGAAGCAGCATCATACGGATTAATATGTTTATACCAGTTTGGCATCTGAATATGTACATCAGTGCCTATTAATAGCCATCACTGTGCTACCGGGACTCACACCTCCCCAGAAGCATGACTGCTGTTCTTATCATCCTCTCTGGTCATTGCAAGCCCTAAAGCAGTACCGGTCTCATACACCGATACAGGCTTTCTAGGAACAGCTGACGGCCCATTTTCCCAGGAGGTCTCTAGGGCAGTTTGGGCTCTCAGGTAAGCCCAGAGTGGATGGAAGCACCATGCTCCCAGCCACAACGAGCTGTGCTGCAACTCAGGAGCCTTAGTCCTACCTGCAGTTCTCTGTGCCTCAGTTTTTCTAAGACTAAAATGAGAGTCATGCTTATATTCGCTTAGTCCTTTATTAAAGCTAGAATTGAACTTGCTCTTTTATTACTTTTTTGTTACTTTGATTTCTTTTCCTGGAAGATGCTCTACCAGAAAATGTGAATTTTTCTTCCTTTAATTCATTTAAATTAGTTTCTCTGAGCATAATTTTTCTCTCCTCTCCCTGGGCAACAGCCACTCTTCAGAGAAGAGAGTCTTCCAGCAGCATTCCCTACCATTTTGGTACAAATGCCACCAGTGAGGACCTGCCGCCCTCCTTGATGCCAACAGAGCAGAGATGTTTCTATTAGACTGGCTCCAGCAAGGATGGAAATCCCAGCTTTTGCATGTTAGCTCCTGCAAGCGACAGGAAAAAAGGGAGCAAGAGCTCGTCTGCCTACTATTTTTGCATAGGCTTTCCATTTCATGTAGGCATCCCTGCAAGACCTCACACCTCCACAGAGCGGTGAATAAGCACAAGACAAGGGAAATAACGGAGACTTTTGCATCTAATGCAAATGGCTGCTCAGGACAGTCATAGCTGTGGAGAAGAGCACTGAATAATTTTTTCCTTCATCTCCACTCAGTAATGCATAGAAAGAGAATATATAAATACACTGAAGGAAAAAATCTATTAAAATAAGCAGCAACCTTAGGAGGTTGACACTGGTTTTGAGGGTCTATCAGGACAAGAGAGCCAAACTGATAAATGTCCACTAACTTCAGGAACTGAGCTCGTCCCTGTCTCCCTGGCACTTTCGGAACTAAAAGACACCAATAGAAGCAACCCAAGCTCCTCTCTTCCCTCCTCACGTTGTCATGCATGATGAAACCTGCAGCAGTGAAAAGGCAGCACAAGATGATGAACCAGAGGGATTTGGGGGTGTGCTACCTCATACTAAGTCACACTTTGTAAGGGATTTTTTGTCCCTCTTTTTACCATAATGTGTCTAGGGGTCAAGGACAGTACAGCGATGACTTACAATGCCACAGCCAGGGGGACGGGACGTGTCTAAGAACAAGAAATTCCCTCCCTTTGCTGCAAGTTTGCTGGTCATTATGTTGGTCCCACATAACAGCTTCAGCTGCTAAACTGCGTTGCAAGAACACTAAATGCTTTTTTCAGTATTGCTCTTCCACGCTAGCAACTGCTGGAGTTACAGAAAGGTATTACAAAACCAGCACAGAGAAAGGCTGTATCTACTAATTCCCAAGTGGGGAAATGAGAAAGTTCAGCAACTTCCAGACCATGACACGGTGGCCGTTCTGGTGGTGCGTGTTAATGCTGACAGCTTTCCCCTTATACATATACTAGAACTAATCCATACCTTTCTAACTCAGAGCAATTTCCTGTCCTGAGGAAAAAGTGTCTCCTCATTCTAAATCCGCTTTAACGATTATGCCTACCCATTCCACCGAGAGTGTTCACAGGGAAGAGACGTTAATCTATTTAGCTTCACGAAGGGTTTCTCTCTGACACATGCTCTTCTAATAAGCCATTTATCAGGATGAAGGGCGATCCCGAGAGCGCAGACCGCAGGACAGCCTTAGCCTGAGTGACAGTCTGTGCTGCAGAGATTGACTGTAATGAAGCACAGAATAAATGAGACGACTAAGAGAGTGCAAGAATCAGTGAAAGTTTTGAGTTCACCTGAGCAGCTTACTGTGCATCATAGATCTCCCATCGACTTATAAATGTTATATATTTTTTTGGTTGCAAAGGATCACCTGAAACACACAGAAATCGCACACAAGAGAACGCTTTCTGCTTTATTCTCACCCATGAGAGGGTACCAGCTTTTAACACAGAAACACTCACAAATTGTGGGTGGACAGGACACTGGCAATTATCTGGTACGACCCCCTGCTCTGAGTTGGGCCAGTTTCCAGCACGTTGCTCTGGGTCCCAGCACTCTGGGATTCTCTAATTCCTTTTCCGTTGATAACCTTCTGTAGATATTAATCATGGAATTTCTTTCTCTGCAACTGAAATCTCGCAACAATGTGGATATATTGTTTGGGATGACTCTTGGCAAAGTTCAGACTGCCGCATCTCCACTTGAGTCTGAAGTCAAGTTACTGCCAATGGACAGAAGCAGGTATTGCTGCCAGTTATATACGTCTACCTTAGGGTGAGCTCATGTTGGCATCATTCTTCACTGTCTACTAGTGGAAAAAAGATCAACTCTAACAGAGACATCTGTGGACAATGACTTTCGTCCACAAACACCAGGCACGTAGTCCTGAGGTGTACCCTAGTCTCGTTCTTCACCCTGACAAGTGTGAGACTCACTCTCGACATCTCTGCAACATCTTCATCGTACTCGTTTCTTTTGCTGGAGTTTGATAGAAATTGATAAATGGAGACTGAGGCTATGAAAGGAGAGAAGTTCTTAGTCAGTGACAACGAGCTATGAATGTAGAAAGGAACCTCACGACTACAAAACCTCACTGCTAGAAAAGCCTGACTACAGTGTAGTCATCTACCACCAGCAAGTAAGACTCGTTAAATCTTCTTGTCCCTGGATGATCTAATGAATTTAAATACACCATTCTGGTAAAGAAAAGAAATCAGTCACTCTTCCTTCTGCAGATGCTAGTATTGAAGTGTATACAGCAAAATGACACACTGAGTCAGTGTTCCCTCTGAGGGATGTGATGAACAGACATTCATATTACTGGAGTTATCATACTTTCAGCTTTTGCTAAGTTGTGCTATGTGCAGCAGTAAGCATTCTTGCAAAAGCACAGGCTAACTATGGGATCACAAGCACAATCAAGAATGTCAAGCTCAAGAAAGTATCAGCAGCAGGCAAGCTGTACTTCCGTATCCTAGGATAAAAAAAATAGTTAGGTAACAAAAAAGCATACCATATTTTTATCATTGATACAACAACTATATATCTGGGTTGGCCTTCTGCATGCAGCTGTAGTAGAACTGAAAAATAACTCTAATCATTGGAATTAAAGGGCCAAAGGTGGACACTTAAAATAGCAGCATGTTATGTCTAGCTCCCTAAGTAGCTAACATTAAAAGTTAATGCAGACTAGAACAGATTTTACTCAAATTAAGTATTTTACATCTTGTCTTTTCGTTACTGCTTTTCCTCACAAGACTACTAGACCAATTACTAAATTAAAAAAGTTATATAGACTGTATAAAAGCAAATATGATATCCAGACTCAACAGGCCAGCAGGCCTTTCTGCCAGCTAAGTGGGCAACACTGCTTGAACGGAAAGACTATTTGCAGAGAGGTAGATAACACTGACTCATCTAGATTAAGCCATTCTTTTGCTCTCTGCTCACTGAGGAAGGGAGTTAAATAAGACATGTGAAAGCCTGACTTCCTCCTAGAATTTAATTTGTCCAGCATTGCAGCATGCATCTTCTGCAGATTAGATTTTTAATTACTACCCCTCAGCTAATCTCATAGTTTCAACTGGTGTGCAACATCTGATCTGTTGGGACCACAATACAGTGGACACTCATCAAGAAGACTTCAAACGAGCTGAGTGAGGTGTTGCGAGGAACATAGTCGTGGCAGCAGAGAACTTTGTGTAACGGCTCAGAGCGTTCAGTCACCCTCCCTCACCTTTATTAGCCATTGTACCAAAGCTATTTTTGATTTCACTGAGGTGGAGATACAAGGCTGGCATCCTGAATTGCCTGCACCGTTGATCAACGAAGGCAGACAAACCTGGTTCACTAGGGGTCTCAATCAGACATCAAGTTAAAGAAGCCATTAACATGCCATTTGCAGAACAAAGGCCCTGGAAATTAATAATTCCTGAAGCAATACAATACCCACTCGATATCTGGCTAACCCCTCCCAGGAAAAAAGTTAGCTAGAATCATGCCTTTGCTAATGTAAATCAGAAGAGATGGACTGGAGGAGCCTGTGACTAGCAGGAAAATACCAGAAGCTGTATAAACTGGCAACTTGCTCTTCACTTGCTCTTCATTACAGCACTAGAAGGGTGAGCTAGGTTCAGTAATAAGCACACAACAAAGTTCAGTCATCAACTTAATTTCTATTAGTTACCAAAAAAACCGGAGATGGTCCTTACCAAACAGGTATTTGCCTAGTTTACAGAAATTCTCCACGGTACTATGAAAGCAGCAGTCGTTTCGCTATGATTATTAGAACCAAAACTATGACCCCTGCAGTCGGGTGGCCTGGAAGTTACTCCTTCGCCGGCTGCCCAGGCTGCTCGAGAGGTGAGAGCGGGGGCGTGCGACGGGGACCCTGGCAGCACACTCCGCTCCTGCCACAAAACACGCCGGCACAAGGAACCCAGAGCAGCAGCCAACTAACTACCTGTTACCTCGGTAGCCCTTCTTCCAAATCCAGTCTCCCACTTTTGAAAGCTCGAGTCAGTCAACTTATCAAATCAGGGAAAACATTCTGCATAGAAAGGTTACAAACCACCAGCCACATACACACATTATCTGTCACAGCCGGTTCCAATATTATAACAATAGTATAGAGTTGCCTTTTGATTGGCATAAGGACTTAGTCATTATATATCCCTGTCCATATAACTAGTCTTCACCAAAAACTTACAGTGAGCAGGGACCATCCCGACAAGGCCACAGTTGATAAAAAAAATCATATATAAAGATACCAAAACTAGTAGAAACCCCATATGCACAGCAGCGTACCACAGTCTTTTGTCTATATTAATTTTTATGCTTTAATAGCTCATAATCCTAGGACAATAAAAATGAGTTCTTCTGCCACCCACAGTATCTGATGCCCTCCCAGTACCACCCTTCCAACTGATATTGCAGAAAGAAAAGAGAAATACTGGAAAAATAACAAAACAGAGCATAGTAAAAATAAAACAAGCTTGCAACAGAGATGTAGCTTATTTAGCACATTCTCTATGAAGAGCAGTAACGCAAAAAATGAATGATGGGCAGAGATGGTTATCCAGTGGTCTGTAAACAACAGTTACCTGCATTAGCTGTGTCAATTTAGAAGACACTGAGGCTTATGGATGAGCCCATAATCAACAAAGCAACACTCCTCTATTTTCAACCTTCTTGAGGAAGACAATAGAAAATGAGAATACATTATAATTCTAAAAATTACTATGAGACATTTAGCATAAGCCAGATATTCTCCTCATGGGGAAGATTAATGATATTTGAAAATCAGAAATCTGTAAGCTATGCAATGTAACAGTACAGCCTACTTGATTGCCAGATGCTTTAGGTTACAACATATTAAGTAGCAGTTCTTCTAGAAGCTCTTCCCCAAAAAGTTGCTGACAGGGGTACAATGCTTCTTTCATAGAGTTCACTATAAATGGAGTCACCATAACTTGTTAAAACAGATACTAGCTCTTCATCTGCTTAAAAGACTATTTTGAGAGGGGAAACGTTATCCTACCTTCACGCATCTCCTTAGAGTACCAAAACTTTGGTCAAATAGCTATGTGGCTTTCTGCAAAATGCAGCGGTGTTCAACATTCAGAAAGAAAACTAACATTACAGGATCCAAACTACATTGGAATTCAGATCTCATGATTCAGAGACGCTGGGTTGTTAAAGTTTGTTTAATTTACCTTCAGTATTTGAATCTGTATTTAGATATGATTCCCAAAACTTTTACAAATAATGGACAGTTCAGAATAGGATTTCCCACTTGCTCCAGTAACAAAGAACTAGTTAAAAATTTTCTTTCTAGTCACCTGGTAAAGAAGGATTCCAATATTCTGCTCTTCTTCTGTACATTACTCTATCCAGATAATTTTAAAATCACTAAATAATTACAACTTCGTAGAAGACATAATGGTTAATTTACACTTTTGCAAACCATTAGAATAGTTACTTCAAAACAGAACGTTACGTTGTTTGTGAGAGAGGTGGAAAAACCAGCTTTACCTTCCCATGGCAAAGGTGGGAAACTACAACACTTTTAAAGTCAAGCCTGGTAACTGGTATTTTGAAAGTTATTCATACCAACTGCAAATGCAAGACCATTTTCAACCATTTGCAGTACAGGGGATATCCAAAACACACATGCAGAAATAGGTAAAGAAACTGAGTATTTACATTGCAACTGCAGGCTAATTTACACACAAAAATATCTGTATTGTAAAGCTGTGTTTAAAATTCAGCATGTTTGAAATAAAACAGAACTTTGGTAAAATAACATATCCTTCCAAGTCTCAATCATCTAAGTGAGCAAGAACTTTTTGCGTCCAAGAGACACTCTTTTCCTAGAGACTGCCTCCTTTTGCAATGAAATCTAAGCTACAGTAAAAAACATTTTCCTTAGCTAACTACAAGCCAACACAATGGCATTTAGCTAAACCTGCAAACAAAGCAAAACAATACCTCCACAGATTATTTATGCTTTTCTAGTAATTTAAAGTTTAAATTAATTTATTGCAGACTGAGGCAAGCGGCTGGGCTGAAGCTCTAAGGTGAATAGAGCACTGCTCTGCTTGCTTAAATGAGTCAAACCTGCGGAGTGACTGGAGGGTGCTACTGGTCTCAAAGCTCCGTGAAGGTTATGTGAAAACTGGCTACAGCTTCCAGCACTACCTCATCAACTGCCCTGGGGAAATCTGCTTAAGTACGGAGCGCAGTGTGTGGTTAAGTCTATGTACTTTTCCGAATGCCCCTAAAGAAATGAGGCAGTTATGATGATACCTGAAAGAGAAAGGACCTGACTGTAATTAGGGAATAAGCGTGCGTTAGAGGTTTCTAAAATTTAAATTCGGTACCATATTACATCTCAGTTCTCTTTCCTTAACAAACAACAAGATAAACTAATGACCTAAAATAAGCTTCTATAACACCAAGTATAGCAGCTATTACTCAGCCTTTTTATTGTACTATTACCCTGAAAACACCACTCAGATAGGTGGTGTTGTACTTGTCCTACAAATACATGATGTAATCCCTACCCCAAAAAATTTACAATTTATATGTTATAAAGTCTAATTATCGTGTGAGCGTAAACCAGAAACCCTCCTAAAAGTGGCAAAGTTTTGAAAAATCAAGATAATTGCAACCACAGGACATTCTGATTTACGAGTCTATTTTTAGAACGGTAGAGCCTGATGTGCTCTAAGCTTTTTTTATATTTGCATAAGTGCTCTGTGATTCCTCCCCTGAAATTTGTGCATATGCTCAGTCCATGTGAAATGCTACCACTGGCAATTGTCATAAGAATTAAATCCCTCTCAAGCTGTTTACAGCTCAGCACTTGTCATACTGCTCCCCTGAGCTTCATGGCTGGTTTTTTCTTTCTCTGGCTCTGTGAAAGATTTAATTTCTTTTTTGTTTATGTGTGTACCTAGATTTGCAGGTGCAGAAAAGAAAAAAACGCTGTATCCAGATGAAGCTCCACTAGCATACAAACAGCTGAAATTCAGGAGAAAAACTGTAGCAGCTAAAAGCAACTTTCTCATACAGCATTTAGTATGTAATCAATCTATCATCATTCATTGACAGGAAGACTGTCGAATTCAGTTTTAGGAAGACCGCAATATTTTACAGTTTCTGTCTCCGTGCTTTTGCAAAGAGCTTTTTAAAGTCTGAAGGTGTTCCAATTATTCCTATTTTCAATTTCACTAATATGTTCTTGTAGTGGTTACAGACTCCATCATCAATACAGTTATGCATACCAAGCTGTCTTAGCTCGTTACTGAATTTTTTGTCCCTCAGGAAGTTTTATCCAGATTTTCACCCATACTTTGAAGAATGTATTGTTAAAAAAAAATTACCCTCTTGCTTCTGTAGTAATAGGAGAAATCATTCCCTGGTTTCCCTATAAAGACTCTAGCTCTAATATCCCAAATCGCATCTAGTTAAGGTCTACTTCACCTGAACAGCACGTGCAGACAGAGCTTTTCTGCACTCAGAACGGCTAATTTCTTGGTTCAAGTTCACCACGTGCTTTGAGAAGCTTTCCTTAGACGTGCATGATCCTGGCCAAGTAAATTTACTTGCGCAACTATGTGCAGAATAATGTGACTCGTCTGTTGACTTTTTAGATCAGCATCTGATGCAGAACCCACTTGACTTTTAAAGAACACTCTTGTGAAACCTAAATGGATTAATCTGCTTTTCTTTTAGCTCTTTTCAGCTTCAGCAACTTCCTCGAGAGCTTCCACTGGGCACCGTGTGGAAGAGTCAGAGTGGTGGCTCTGTGACACGACCTCGACAACCACAGTGCTCTGCCTGCTGCCGCAGTGAGGAAGACTCTTTTATACATTTGTTGGTTTTTCTCTGGATTTCCAGTTATGATCAAAATAAATTAAAAAAAAAAAAAATTCTTTCTCGAGTGAGGTTCAGTCTGTTAGAGAGGCACCATGAAGTTGGTGACTATTAGATCTATAAATACATAGAGCTATTTCTTCTTTCTAAACACTTCGATTTTATGTCTCAGCATTACTAACCTTACTGTGCACAACTAAAATATGCACTGTCAAACTGATGGCAGAGCAGTAAAGATATGTTTGTGTAAAAAAGGAAGAAAGCCCATTTCCTATGCTAGGCAAAAGAACACGAAGATAGTTAAACTGAAGCTGCTTTTACAGCATCCCCAAAATGCGAAGTGTTGCGCAAATAAAAAAGACAGCGCTGACTTAATATGGTCTCCAGCAAGCATAAAGGTTTCTTACTCTGTGCATGTTCTTTTCTGCAGATTAAATAAAAGACAAGAGACCTTAGTGGATAATACGGGTGAGATTCAGAAAGCGCTTTCTGCCTTCCCTGAAGAACATACGGCAGCGATATATATTTAGCTTGATGGACAGGAATTATTACTCGATGTTTGACTGAGTGAAGTTAGTCAACTATTACCTTTACCTAATTGGTGTACATTATACTCAAGAATATCAGTTTACAGTCAGGTCAAATCTCTTTGTGCTGTGAAGCAACGGATAACAGTTTGGTCAGATGCTGCACAGAATCTCATATTTCTTGATAGAGACCTCTACTCTCATTAACTAAAAGCAGAAGTATTTTGCCAGTACATGTTCTGTACTCCGGTCACACTAAAGTTCCCTTTTCCCGCTGCTTCGTATTGATCTTTTATTGCAATAAAGTATCTTGACAATCCAATGACACTCTTCGTTTGCTGCTTTCTATTTTTCTGGAAATTCTCTTCAGCAGAATTCTTACCAGCTTAGTGTCCCCTATAAGGAAGAGACTGCGGCTCTTACTGCAGGGAATCAGATGTTCAGGGTGGATATATTTTACCCAGTCTAATTAGGGATAAGCAAGAGCCTGATCTTTAAAATATTTATTCATAGTTCACCCTCTGCTTGCCTCATTTTATGCAGAGTAACATACAAATGATATAAAAGAGATGTGATCAAGAAAAGTATAAATGGATTATAAGCTCTGTCAAACAATGCATTTTAATTTGATGGAAGGAACCAATGCGTTTGCAAGGACTGTGTAAACACATCAGCTAAAGACTACATTAATATAAAGCACATATATGAAAAGACAACAGCTATAGTTTTATTACTGCCAAAATACAAGTGGCAATTGAAAGGTAATAGGATGTTAAAAGCCTCCAAGATACCACTGCTAAACAGCAGGTCCCTAGTGCTGTTAAATCACTCCGTGAAATCTCAGAGTCATGAAGATGTCTGCTTTCATGCAGAATCCTCTTCTGGTTTCAACAGGGAATAAGCTTTCCCATATACAATAGTGCCTATAGCTCAACTGTACTAGGAAGGTCCAGCATTAGCCTGGTTGGAGGGGCACAAGCCTGGGAACAGTTTGAGAAGCCCAGCTGCGGAAGGGTGCTGCCCAAAGCGGGCAGGGGGCCTACCTCCCCAGCGCACACCTCACCTACTTTTATGGGCAACAGAGACGAAATCCCATTCCCTCCGTTGAGTAGCTCACCTAGTCAGAAGCACGTCTGGATTAGCAAAACGGTCTAATTCAAGTATAATGGCAATTTTACAACTATCTGTTTAGACAACTTTGTGCTCAAGAGAACTTACGGATTGTTACTGAACTCTACCCTCTTTTTAACATGATTTAAAAAAAGAGCCCTTTTGTTCTTTATTTCTCTGTTCATCTGCATCTGGGAAAAGAAAACCTAGTTAAGTTTTCATTATAGTTGCAAATAAACAAGCCTGCATCTGTACAAGACAAAATAATGGCAATGCAGTAACAGTCTGATGTAGTTAAAGAGTTCACCTGACTTCCTACACTGCCACCACTTACCCTCTATCGAGTTCAGTTTTTATAAAGGTTTCTTTTCAGGCTGCATTCTTAATTACGCGCTGTACTGGGATTCATATTTCAGTCCCTCCATTCTTTCCCAACTTCACTTACTAGTAAGATTTCATATGTAATTAGTTCAAAATTAAAGTGCAAGTGATGATCATCTTCCTCGGCAAGCAAACTAGTTTTCTGCTTTCTAAAATCCTACATGGTAACATTTTAGTTTTCAGAATTTATATTGAAAATTACAATTTTGTAATTGCAACAGGGTACTGCTATTGTGACAAGCTTGCTTGAATGAAAAAATATGCTGAATTTGGATAGAACTAAAAATATACATCACATGCATTTTTTATAATATATAAAAGTTATATTATATTATTTAAGCTTTTACACTGGAGGATGTACAGGTCATACTCAAGAAAGGTTTCTGCCTTCAGTGGCAGGAGTTAATTGAAATATACAAACCTAATAACACCTCTGGAGATCCAGCTATAATAGACAGTTTCCAAAGGAAGTGATCCAATAGCTTCATCACTTGCAGCTGCTTGGTATACTGAAAGCTCACCGTGTTTATTCCTCTTACGGAAATGCTTTCCCAGCGACAAAGTAGGAATTTGTCTACAATTCCATACAGACTACTGCAAAAGTTGTATTTCTTAGGGTTTTCCCTTTCAGCAGCCACAAAATGGTCTAAACTGGCCATGCTGTCCTCTGCTGCCAGTGGTGGTTTTTCAGTGTGATCAAGTCCACGATTTAGCTCAGCATGTACAGGCAAAAATGGTCGAAGTGATACTTCGCAGCTGCAGAGGCAAGGGCTGCTTCGATCACTGGAAACGTTCTCATACAGTCAGACCCTTTAAAGCTTTGTTTTAGCAAATCTGTGAGATTAAACTGGACTCCACTTGTAAAACTCAGCTACCTTCATCTGAAAAGTAATGGCTGAGTAAAAGAAATTTTTATAAAGCAACACTCACTTAAGCCTATTTGTGGTGGTGTAGTACGATAGTCCAAACGGTTTTGTTGATGCAGAATTACAACGGAAGAGAATCATCTTTTTTCCTCAACTATATCTGTGGCTATGCTAGAAAGATGAACTTTCAGGCGCATAGCCTTTCTTGGAATTGTGAAACTGAAGCAACAAACTGCAGCAAAGTACAAGCTGGGAATAATTATTTTGAATTCTGTTATGTTCATTAATTCCCCAATTTGAGAGAAAAGGCAGATTAAGCAAGTGAACAGCACAAGACACTATCTAGTGGAGAAACTAAAACCCTGCAGGATGGACAAAGAAATACTAGGAAGAAGAAAAATTCTGGACATAATGGATTATTTTATGTTCCCATCCATAAGTAATATGCATTAGTTTCGCTAGGAAAAACTTTGGTATGTTTACAGTATTTTAAATAAAGGCTGTACTTTGTATTAGGTTTGTGTGGCAAGGTTTTGGTAGCTGGGGCGGGGGGGGTTACAGGGGTGGCTTCTGTGAGAAGCTGCTGGAAGCTTCCCCTGTGTCCGACAGAGCCAACACCAGCCG
>JAVJGG010000002.1:8711877-8751846 GCA_035590195.1 Aviceda cuculoides | reverse complement strand
GCAGGCTCCTGGCAGGACCTGCGGATCTGTGGAGAGAGGAGCCCACGGAGCAGGTTTTTCTGGCAGGACTTGTGACCCCACAGGGGACCCATGCTGGAGCTGAGGAAGAGTGTGAGGAGTCCTGCCCCTGAGGAGAATGAAGCACCAGAGATGACATGATGAACTGACCATAGCCTCCATTCCCCGTCCCCCTGCGCCACTGGGGGGTAGGTAGAGAATCCAGGAGTGAAGCTGTGCCTGGGAAGGGTGGGGTGGAGGGAAGGTGTTTTGAGATTTGGTTTTATTTCTCATTACCCTACTCCGGTTGATTGGCAATAAATCTAGTTAATTTTCCCCAAGTTGAGTCTGTTTTGCCCATGACAGTAATTGCTGAGTGATCTCTCCTGTCCTTATCTCGACCCACGAACCCTTTGTTATATTTTCTCTCCCCTGTCCCGCTGACGGGGGGGAGTGATAGAGCGGCTTTGGTGGGCACCTGGCGTCCAGCCAGGGTCAACCCACCACATGCTTTCATTTCCTTTCACATCATGAAGATTGCCTTCTGAGGAACCCAGAGGACAACAGATTTCTTTTAGCAAACAGAAATAAGTTTTAGGGTATTAAAAAGTATGTTCCGCTTTAGTGCAGATTCTACAATTAGCAACTTCTGCTAACTGAAGTTGAATCAATATTAAGTTCCAAGCAGGTCTATAAACAATAGAAGAAACTTCATAGGTTATCCTCACGAAAGGTCACTATCAGCCTTAAAACAGAGGATGACACAGCCTGCCTTGATACTTTCTGCTGGGGTACTTAATTGGCCTGCTATCTTAGACAAAGGTCACTGAAAAGTGACAAGCTATAGTTTAAAGGATGTTTATTTTAAACAGTATTGTTAAGAAACTCTTCAGAAGAACTGATAGAACTTCATTATTTAGCAAAGATTAATACAATGCCACTACTCAACAGTAAGGCACATCTTACTATATTAATATAAACCACATGGTAAAAGCTTCTTTTTGGTTCCATCAAGGAAGGTCATACAAGCACTCTTGTCTCCCCTAGGATACCTGTCTTTCTATGGTCTCAAGAGAGCATCCAGTATATGTTACTTGGGAGATAAAATAGGAGTGGAAAGTCACACAGAATAAAAGCTTCCCTAGCATGAACATGTTGCCTTAGGTTCCTTTTGGGAATTCTGATTCGATATGGGTATCTAGAGCTCTTTGCTATCTTTCAGAGCCATTGAAGTTGGATTTGCCCAACTGCTCTGGTTCCTCAAGTTGCAATTTAGGAATCGATAAAAAAAGCATCACTTTAGCAGATAAAGCAGGTTAACCAACCTGACCTGCATGTTGCACACTACTATTCAGGATTAAAATTCTGAACTTACTTTTGCTTCTTCTCTGTAGAAGTGTCTTTTGCTTTCCATTACCAGCCAACAACTTAAATGTTGATTATACACCAACTGTCAAAAGAAGATGACATTCCAAGATCTTACAAAGGATTGTGACAAGGAAAAAGAACCCATTTAAACAGTATCTAACAAATACACTGCATTTCACTAAATGGCTTGGAAAAATTATACCACATGCCATCAAATTGCTAGCTCAAAGAAGTGAAGTCTTTCCAAGATGATTAAATGAAAAGCCACAAATCTCAGCTGAAAACCCGAGAAACTGGTACACAAAAATTCAACCCTCATTTCAGGCAGCAAACACCCAGGTAATTAAAACATATACAATTTAAAACCTATTAAGTAGTCATGTTCCACCTAAAAGTGAGGAAAGCAAGGACTTCAATTTGTTGCTAGAATATCATGACAGGATCAGAATGAGAAAGTCACACGATGCTGTAAGAAACAGACCTGCAAGTTACTTTCCTCTAGTCAAAAGGGTTAATTCTTAATTATACCATGTATGAGCAAAGCATATGAAGGTTACATTTTCAAGGCTAACACATTATCAGTATGGGACAACTTTCTTTATGAAGAAAGATACCACTATATGCTACCCCAACAAAATTTATGGAAAAAAAAGCTCTTTGGAATTAAATGCCTAACATTATTTAGTGAACTAAAATATGAAATGGAGTTTACTTACATTAAATTCATAACCTAAGGGATTCATTTAGCAATGCTACTTATTTAAATGCAGATATAAGATCACAGTTACCCTTGTCATTGTCACAAAAACCTCAGCCTCTCTCAAATAACACTTTGAACAGTAAAAAAAGCTCAACAAACCCAGCACATTTTTACATCAATAAACACATTAGCTTTATAGCACCTTGCAGGCATAACAACTACATTTAATCTCCCTCAAAATGAAGTGTTTCACAGCTAAACATTTTCCACATTTTTTTTTAATCTGGTGCAAAACAGGAAACATCAACTTAACATGGTTACTTTGGGTAAATGAAATAACTGAAAACAAAATTTTAATTAAGTGTCAGAGCTCAAACAGTAATTCAAAACTCAAAGGAACATAGCAAAGAACTTTCTGCATAGTGTCTGTAAAGTAATATGAAATACCAGTCAACATACTTTCCCTTTTAGCACTGAATTACAGGGGAAAATTAGAGCATCAAAAATTACATGTAAAAATGTTATGTTCAAAGACGACAACATGCTGGGCCTCATCTAAGAACTGGCTTTTTGAGCTACATTAAAACTGGCATAAAGGTTTTATTAAAAGCACAAATCATTCAAGTAATCGTAAAACATACTTACCAATTATTTTTTTATTAGAGGCATATTAAGCATACATCAAAAAAAAGCAGTACGCAACTAGACAAAATAAGCTTACAAGCCTCAAAAAATCAAACACTAATGAAAACAAAGAGAACAATCAGGTATAAAATTCACCCTATACGAGAATTCCTAAACAGTCTCTAACAAAACTCTACTGTGACAGCCTACAGCCACAGTTTTTGGTAGAATATTAGCGTATCCTACAGCATAAAAAAATAACTGCTTTCTACATGCCAGCATATAAATAACAATGCTTAATGCCTGCAGAAAAGCTTTAAGATCTTTTATTTAAGGTTTTGTAAACTACCACATGTTACTCGGGATTCTTTACCCTGACCTTCAGTTTCTAACGCCTTCTGGCAGTGAAGCACCACAGAATGGGATTTAACACCTATTGCCCAGGGTTCTTCTCTCTCTGTCCCCATTTCCAGGAAAAGCAGATGTGGTTTTGTTATAAAAATGTTTTTGTTTAAAATACATCATCCAATACTTAAAACTCAGTATGCGCTGTGATTTGATCTGATCCCCCCCTGCCCCCTCCCCGGGTTTACTCATCCATTCTGTTAAAGAAAAACTAAACCGCAGGTAAGCCAAAGTTTCTTTCCAAACTGCACAAGGCAAACTGAGATGTTGGCTGCACTTGAAGCTCCAAGTGACTGAACACTCACTGACCATAAGCTAATAATGACAACAGTTTTCCATTAAATGCAAATAATGAAGATAGCATATGCAAGGCATATGATTTCCTTAAAAATTAATGTTATCTAAACAACCTGCAACGGTTATTCAAGCAAATATAGTCAACCTCTTGAGATGAGGGGAAATTGTGATTCTAGTATGGATACCAAGAATTAACTTTAAGTTACTGTTTTTTGGTAAGGCAATGAAAACTTGAGGTAAAAGGTCTTCCCAAGTACAAAAAGAGAGGTGGCACAGAATAAGAACTACTGATGGCTGGATGGGAAAAAAAAAAAAACTTTTAAATGACTCAAAAAACTGAATTATATGCAGTTATGTTCAAATAACTTAAAGTACATTCAACGTAACTTGATCTTCTGGAGTGATATCAGCCAAAAGTACCAGTTTAACTTATCTTTAGGAAACCTCCCAAATAACATGACAGAGATTAATCTTCACAATTATGTAGTCTCTTACAGTGTTTAGTCAGCAAATGAATTACTTCATATAGGAAAAATTGTTGTGAATTTTACTTTTTTTCCTTCGCAAAAATACCATGTCACTGTTTTCATGATATACCTTACTTGCCTATTTAAAGCTATCTGATGGTCTTGCTAGAACAATCTAGTTCTCTCTCACCTCTTCCTTTGGAAGGGCTACTAGATATTTGGATGTTTTATACCTAATATTACCTTTTGTATAAGCACTCTTTACATGGTTTGAAACAAACAATGCTTTACATATTAAGTATCTGAGATTATATATATACTTCTGCCAAATATACAGATTTTTCAATCTGAGTTTTATTTTCCAACTTTTCTCAACAGTGCGTGGCCAAATCCTTATTATTAAAATGGAAAATGTTTTAAAAATTTAATTGCGTAATAAAAGACAAATGTGAGGAATTTACAAGTAAGTATCATACAACTGCTTCCAGCTGAACTTAATCTTTCCAACACCACATATCAGAGTGTTATTCAAAATATATTATTTGCATGGAAGATCATCAATCAGATTAAAAATACTACAAAGATTTCTCTGGGTTTAAACACAGATACATTCAGGAACTCCTTCAGTAGCATACACATCAAGTTCCACAGCTGATTAAGTCCTTTCAACTGTCCTCATTGTTATGCTGTATTTTGCAATCTTCCACGTGTATATGCATGAAGACATCAGAGTGGTTAATCATGCCTCGAGTTAACGATTTCACTAAAACCTTTAAAAACCAAAAGAATACTGCAATTTATTGCTCTCAGCTTTTTCGTGTGTCTTGTTATTTGAAGTTCTTAAAGCGGCAGATCTTGAGGATCTGTGACTACATAAACTGTTCCACTTTTCTTTTTAAAAGGCTTCTAAACCTGCATGGATGAAAATTGAGATGCAATTCAAAATTTAGGTCATATAACTCCTGAGAGTTTGAAGAAATTTTTGAGATGTAGAGATTGATGTTGTTTATTTAGAGGCTCCAACAATAAGCTGGATGGTCTCTAAATTTTAATATTGTTGCTGATTAGACTCATTTAGCAGCTGAGCCCAGTTAACCTAGGAGGACAGAGTAGACTTCAGTTGCATGCTAATGGCCCAGAAAAATATCTCTATATAATCTGGAAAAGTTAGCACATCTTACCACAATACAGAGCTACAAAAATATGTTTATGCATAGGCACTTGCTCATTTAATTCTAAAAAACAAACAACCCCCGCTAACAAACCACAACCAAACAAAAAAACCCCACATCAGTCTCAAATTCACAATTTTAAAATGAAATAGTTTTTGGGAACTGTTACTAAATCTTTAAAAAAAATGTGGGAAGACTATGCCCAAAGTTTCAAGCTGAGCATAAAATTATCCACAAAGACAGAATTTTGTTGCAAATATTTACTCAAAAAGTAATAATTTACAGCAGTGCCTTAACAGCTGTTCAAAACATTTAACATTCATTAGAAACAAAACTGTAAGTCAAAAGCACATTCTGTATGTTTTAAATGGAGCAATGAAGTCATAAAAGCAAGCTACCGTTAATATAAGCATTCCTACAGCTAGCTGCTAACTAGAAGACAAAAAACCAAAAAACCAAAAAGAGCAGCCATCTTCCTGTACACAATTTAGACTGTACAAAAAGTCCTGAAATTGAACTGTACAATTCTACTTTATATATCCTTGTGTCCTTCTTGTAACAGTTAGCCAGTAGCAGCTGCAAAATGGCAGAATACATGCCTATTGGCGTTTCCAGTTTGGGGTTTTCCTTCTTTTTGCTTAAAACAGTTTTTACATTAAACCATACTTTGGTGTGACTTACAGACCATTCCTATGGGTCTATGGCTAAGAATAATTAAAACAATGGTAAAAGCCTAACAGCTACAGTACTTTCAGCAGTATGTTCTACTTTATACAATTATGTTCGGTATTTCTGCACAGCCTGCACACTGAAAACCCCACAAATATATATTTTTATTGTAATAATTCCACTTTCACTGAAAGTTTATTAAGGTAAGCTTACAGCCTGGCAGGATTACACCTGTACAGAGGTGCATAGATTCATATAATTCTGTTTACATGCTTTTACAGACAGGAATGTGACACCAAGTCCAAAGGTTTATGTTTACCCAAATTATCAGCAGATCAATAACCATCATTACAAGTGTGCTCCATTTCAGCATCAGAAGCGAATTCATACTGAATCCACTGTTTAGTGATATTCACACTGAAGGATTTAAAAAAATATTTTCTTGGCAAACTAATCACCTTATCATGGGCTAGTTAACCTTAAAAATTAGAATTTACTCCTCCTTTCAAATGTCAATCTAATAAGATATATCACATCCAAGAGACAGGAAGATATATTTGAACATGTTACCTTTTGTAAATTTAGTTAATTCATTTGTACATACACATACATGCTATCTTCATATGGAAAACTTCCCTTTAGAGTCTCTTTCTTTCCTCCCTGCCCTCCTCCCCCCCCTTTTTTTTTTTTAATAATTAGCATCAGTGAGCACACTCATCAGGAATGGTCCATGGTGTTCTTACCATTGTTTATAACAAACAATAAAATAAACAAAATTTCAGCTTGCTTCGTTCTCATCTGTCTTGTTTACAGTTGTTTCCATTCTGTTGGGACTGCTTTCTTTAGAAGCCTCATCTGTTTGTTCAGAGAGTAGTCCAGCTTTCTTTGATGAAGGTGCAACATTACCTTTTTGAAGAATTTCAGTAGCTTCATGCTCTAGTACCTCTGATGGAGTCAAAGGCTCCAAATGAATACTGCCTTGTTCACTAATGTCTGAACTAATGGATTCAGGTTCATCTCTTTTTCTCAAGAACTGCTCAAAACTAACATCTTCACCCAATGTTAGTTTTAAGTCCCTTGCGTTCATTGCTGAAAGTGTAGTTTCATCCAAGCTACGTACTTTAGTCTGCTCATTCAAGATAACGTTATCTGAACTTTGGCAAGTTTTCAACTCACTTTCATCATGAATAGATTTTTGTTTCTCATCTACTAATTGTTTGTTATTATCTGAATCACAACATGCTCCTTTCTCATGCAAAGAATTCTTTGAGCTGTTGTCAAGGAGTTCCAAACTAGGAACATTTTCTGTATTTGAGAGTGATGAGTTTCCTTCATTCTTTTCAACCGATGCAACTTTTTTACTTTGATTTTTATTGCATTCTTTTGTTTCATCTGAAGAGTCATGCTCTTCTTTGCTGAAAAAAAACCAAAACAAGTTATTTTTATAACAAATGAAATAAAGCAACATATGGCTGTATTCTGCAAAGTGACACTCAGAAAGTGGTACTGTAGATTTCCTATTTGGTATTTCTCACAAATTTTCATAGCAAGATGGGCTGAATTCAATTAACAGCTGCATTTTTCTTACCTACTTACAAACTCAGCTTTGTATTTAACAGTCAGTTAATACTCTTTAGTTCTTGCACTTCATCTCCAGAAAGGAAGGTTAAGTTGTCCCCTTTGTGCAACATGGAATTTTCCAAAATACAGTGTTAAGTTCCTCTACCTGCACAGCCTCTTCAACACAGAATCAGATAAAACTACTTGGAAACTTTTGTTGATGATGTGCAAAAAAAAAAAAAAAAAAAAAAAAGCCCGTTCACACCTTTATACCAAGCAATTGACTTGCAATACTAATGAGAGTAAAGTGGGAAAAAAAGCTAACAGTTTAAAACTTAAGTAACTTAAAACTAAATTTTAAAGTTGAGCAACTAGTTCATCTGTGAAGTAGCATTTTCAGTCACCTTTCAGAGTAAAACTGTATGTTCATAGAAAAGGAAATATAGATCAGTACTCAATTATGCAAGTAAAAATGAGAATCATACTGTATAATAGAATCTAAACCACAGCATATGAACTTTGTAGACAAACTGATTGTTTAAACCTTGTATTATTTCAATAAAGCCACATGCATGCAGTGCTTTAGGGTGACCAGGAAAAAAAAAAAATTAAAACAGAATACTCCAAAGAAAGACTGAACTGTATACTTCAAATGCCATCTGTACCCACAAAAATACAAAACAGTCTGGTCATATTGGTATATTCAATTTGCTCACATGTTCATATTCCAACAGTCAAAATCCTAAACACTAGTTTCTAATATTTCTCTTCTTTTGTTATAGGAACACCAACTTCTCCCATCCTTTCAATGATGGTGCTCAATTTTTGCACTGAAGATTTAAATTTGGTAAAAGTTTAATATAACTTCTAACCCATTCAATTTTTTTCAGAATGATAAGTAGCTCAAATTACCTAAAATGATGATGCTGACAGACAAAAGAAAGCAGGTGGGAAGATGGAAGAACAATTGGCCTGGTCTCAGATACGAATTCTATATAGGAAGTGAAATTAGGAACAAAGTCTCCCAAATTAACTTTTAGAACTTAAAAATTAAATTGAAAATAGTCTCTGAACAGTGACATGCAGACAAAAGATGTGAGAGAGATATTATCATGAAATAGCTCATTAATCAAAATGCATTTGTACTTTATTTCTTCAAATAGTATTAAAAAGGGTTTGATAATTTTTGGCTAAAACCACTTTCAACATTACCTAAGCACAAGCAGTTCCAGGACACTTGAACGGAATAACCGATTTCCTGCTACCATGTTTTTATGATACATTTTCAAGCTGAAAGTCTAGACATGTTGTTCTACTGATCCAGAAATTTAAAACAATTCATGTGATTCGCCTATATGCTAAATGATATTGAGTTCTACAGAAAACAGTTATTCTGGAAGAGGTGCTACATACTACAAACATTCAGAAAAATGTTTTTAAGCTCTACTTTCACTTAAGTAAACTAATCCAAGAACATTCCATTTCCTACTTTGAATTTAAGTCAGTCAGAGGAATATTCTGAGCAGGGATAAAAGACTGCTGAGATATCCCTGAGTGGTGAAAGCTTACCAGTCACTGGGGTAGTGATAGGAATCTTTTCATTGTGTTACACTGATTTTTCATTCATAAGAAGGAATTAACTCAGGAGATAAGCAAACCTCTTCACCAAATTACAACCTATATTTGCTACTTGTGTCAAACAAGGAGGTTCTTTTCATTTTTTGGGCTATCTAAACCAGTAAATTACATTCTTGAATTTTCTATCCATGTTCTTCTCCTCCCTCTCAACTTCTACTGAAAAGGGGGAGGTTAATATTTGAGGGAAAACTCAAGACTAAATTCCAGCACAAAAACTAACACTCAGAACTACCTCAGCTGTGGCTGACATAACTGGTCTTACCATAACTGTTCCCAATTACCTCATCTGTTCCAAAGAAACACTTATGCTACACTGAACCATATAAATGCTACTAAATATTTAAAATTGTTCTCATATGAAAATCCAGTCAACTCTTTATGAAATAGTGTATATACACATGACCTTTAGCTACTACTTTTCCACAAACAGCTTAAGGGTGAGGTATAGTTGCAGAGTTAACAAGCACAGTATTATGCTTTATGTGGGAAGGTTTGAATAGATATGCAAAAAGAAAAAAAAAAGTTAAAATAAAGGGATGACTGTAGTGTCATTAGCACACACAGAACAGTGTTTCCACACTGGAAATCTCAGATGGATTACATGTATGTGTACACACACACACACACACAGGATTCACACTGAGAAACTCTTCAAAGGACAAATCTCCCCTTAACACACAGAAGGATTCCATCACAGTCTCCCTCACCTTCCAGTAACGAAAATCCCAGCTTCATCCAAACTCAGGCTCTCATTCTCGCTCATTTTTGGCAAAACACAAAAGGGGAGGGAGAGGAAATGTGGAGGAAAAAAATCTCTACATATTGATCTCTCATGCAGAAAAAGCTGTCTCTCATCAGCATACCTTCCCATGAGTAATTTATACCAATAAAACAGAGTATAATAATTTACCTCTGCTGAGAACTGCAGATGAATAAGCAAACCCTAGCAATTGTGATGCACTAAAATCTGGCAATAAAAAGAAAAATCATATAGGATTTCAGGAAATCATTCTGTCAGTAAGTCAATAGCTGAAAAATAGCAGCCTTCCATCCAATATTAGGAATGAAACATACTCTTACTACTCTACATGCAAACCATACTTGTTACAGTGTAAGAAAACTAAAAATTGAGGCATCAAAAAGAATGGAAAATGTGAGAATAATAACTGTATTACATAAAAAGGAGGATCTCAGTGAACAGTTAGAATGTAAAATCTGACTTTTGTTTAAATATGGGCTATACTAATGAACTAGCTGTCATATCATCTGTATGAAATCAAATTTTAGAATAAGAGTAGCAGAAGACATAATTTTGGATCCAAGAGATGAGTCTACCAGGTGCAAACATACAACCACCCCAAGCTACAAAAGCCTAGAAATTGAAGGGTCTTATTTTCTCTCATTGTAAAGAAAATGTAAGATCTGGGTGCCAAATGAGGCTGAGGGAAGCTAGGCTCTGAATATTTGTTGTTTTAAAATCCTATTAGCTCAAGGTTTTTTGCTGCTTTTTGCTAGACATATTCACTTAACTTTAGAGTATTTTATTGTTTTATATTGGTATATTATATTAGGATTTTAAAAATCATTCAGGAAAAAAATTCTACAGCAAGAAAGAAAAAATTCATACAACTTCAGAACAGAACTATTAACAAGTGACATGTACACATCTGCATACAGAGTAGTTGCAAAGTATGAGCAAACACACCTTCAGAGAGTGGAAAAGCATTTCCAGGTAACAAATCCTGTAATACAGCTGCATTTACATTAACAGTTTGGTTTGAAACAACATTATGGTTTTGAGGCACATCCCTTGATTGTTCCCACATACTGGATTGTGGGAATTTACAGAGCAGTCCTGGGACAGGCAAACTAGATTTCTTTTTGAGGAAAATGAATTGGAAGCTCTGATCCACAAGCACTCCAACTCCTAATGGAGCTGGGTCCTGAAGAGTCCAAACCAACAACGTATGTTCCACACAGCTCTGAATAAGTGTACAGCATGGGCATTCTGTCCAGGGAACACAAGTCTGGTCTAAACATAACACCTCTGAACCACAGTGCAGTGAAGACGCAGGATTCTCAGAATCAGCTGCTTTCATCTACTGATCTGCTCCTGCAGCACTAATTACTTGCTAAAATCAAGATTACTACCTTGGCTTAATAACAGGGGAAAGTGTTTGAGGACTGACAATCTCTGGTGCTAGAGCTACAATACTCCAGATGTCTGTCTGAAAGTCCATAAAGTAGTATCAAATAAAGTTTTAACAGAAAAAACACAACATATTTATATATTAAAATTATTTTTGTCTACTTAAAACACAAGCATAGGAGAAAGTAGTACATCATATTCAGTTAGAATTGAATGAGGGACTCTTTATTAATCTGCAGCTTAAAGACAGAGTTAGCTTCTAATACCTGAACCATTTAGTCTCAATTCTTAAGCAAGCATTTTAAGTGAAAGTAAAATTTCAAGTTATTTGGCCCACACAGCACATGACTAGAATAAAGAGACAAAGCAGAACCTTTTCTAAGAAGGAAAGTAACCTACAGAGAGACTCTGAAAGCAGTTTGCTTTTTTTTTTTTTTAAGGCAGTATAAATGCATATATAACAAATAACTACAATTACGTTTTGACTAGGCTTTTAAAGGTTAAATTTGCACCAACAGTTGTGAGAGATCACTAACTGGAATAAGACATTTCAGGCCGTGGGATCTGGAGTAATAATTTAGATGAATTATATGAAGTATAAATCTGCCCACAATATGTGCCAAAAGAAATGTACAAGATTTCAATTATTTCCCCAGACCGACATAAAAAATTCCACAATGTTGCCTGGTTTTTTTAATTGTAGAGCTGTAATTGTTAGTTACCCAACAATTTGACATATTTGCTCTGCTAAGAATTTGGTCGAGTATGCTTTCCACAAATGACACAGGTTTTTAAAAACTTAAATGAATATCCAAGAATTAACATTTTACACTAGATTTTAAAATTGTTTCCCAGTTGCCCCAGTAATACTGTTAACTCATATGCAGTATTATAAAAAATGCTGCTTCTAACAGTCTGTACAATTTATTTAACGTCTTATGAATCTTGAATAATTTGCAGTTTAAACATTACTAAGAACGCTTTTTGACACTTGGAACCTAAATTCTACGTGTTTTGTTGAGTGAGTACATTATGAGCGCCATTCAAAATTTTCTATGATAGAAAACACACATTATGAAAATACTAGTTAAATACTTTTGCCCAATTACCTGAGAAATAACACAGCATGTGTTATTTTACGTACTTGATTTCAAGATGCAGCTGATCATTGTATTTACCTTTCAAAAGTTGGTGTTTCTGTTTTTCCTTCAGATAAACTAGGTCTTGAAATTTTCTGTAATAATTAATGATATTTCTTTTATTTTACATTCATGAGCAACTCATAACAAAAAGTTGTAGAAATAATTTCACACTGACATTCCCATAAATCTGCTATGTAGCACAGATTGAGCATGGATCTTACTACAGATGTTTGCAAACAGTCTTCTAAGTTAAAAAAAAAAAAAAAAAAAAAACCCCACCAAACAAAAAAAACCCCAACACCCCTCCCCCCCCCCCGGAAACAAAGCAAAACTTCAAAGCAACTCTTGTAGGCTTTTTCATGTACATAATTTCAATTATGCCTTATTGAAAAGGATGCAAACTAAGTCTGGGCAGCTTTATTTGGAGAGGAAAACAAAAATCTGAACTAAATTTGTGTTTTGCTATAAAAAAAAAAAGCAAAGGAAAAGCAAGAAAGACACAGTTGAGGTTAGTGTATTTTTTAAGCATTACACAGTGTTTTAGCCCTACAGATGCTATTACATTAAGTTTAAGATTCTTAGCAAAATGCTTGTCAGAGAAGAAACTCGAGTCTCTATTAAAACTTAGCCAATGAAATAACTTTTTAACTCTAAACAACATGAACGCAATTCCTCCTCCCCTCATTTTTAAAACAGTAGAAAAGCAAGTGACCAAAACCTGCCATTTGGAAACAGCCACACTTGTCTTCTAAAAGCATCTCCAATGCTATAGGGCATCTTGCCCATATAACCTTATTCTCATTTAGGAAATTGTAAGTGCCTAAGTGACAAAATCAAGAAATTAAACTTTTTGTCTGTCTGAATACAGCTATAAGTTAATTTTAGTTTTAAAATAGAAAAGATCACTGTACATAAAAGACGGACATTTTAAATGATTATTTGTATCGTAACCTCTAAAATATTTAAAACTGTGTAAAAAAATGTTCCATATTTTTAGTACAGCATTTTTTCCCACACAGAGGTGGCGTATTGTGTTTCAATGAGGCCAAATTATGCAGCAAATACTTGAAAATTGTATGGCAAAGCTAAGCTTATTCTATCTTCTAAAATACCCTTTGCTATACTTCTATCATACATTTTTTATATTTCTGTCATACAAAACCCATACACATATGACCCATCCTAAGAAACACTTTCTGACTTAAAATTATTGCACTCTACTTCTCACTACAGAACCTCCTTCCCTGCTCACCATCATCCTCTGCCTTGGCTGACCATATTCCCCCCTGGGAACTACCAGGAAAGGAAGATTTCTTGACTTATCTCTCTGAATTTTAAATGCTATGTTTTTAAACAACCTGATTCATCAACTTATATTTTTGGTTCTTCAACACCCTGGGGTCTGTCCTTTGACCTCCTACTGTGTATTTCAACAAATAGACAAAGTGTCAAGCATCTGGCTGCAGCAAAATAACAGGCATTCCATGGCACCTTGGGAAAAACAACCTGAGGTTGCACATGGCACAGACCCAACTGAATGGCAGCTCACTGTTCTGGAAGGTCTTTGCTTCAGAAATCCTGTAAAAGCTCAGACAGCTAACACAAAAGCTGCCTATTCTGTCTGTATTCTCCCATCTTTTCCAACCTTAAGGGCTAGGGTGTGTGGGTTGTTTTTGTTTGGGTTGGGGGGGGATGTTGCATTTTTTGTTTTATTTTTAAATGAAAATCAATATTATGGAACAGAATTTTGTGGAGCAAAAAATGCAAATTCGACATCTTCTATAATGCTGAAACACAATATGGGATGAAAAAAAGAAAAAAAAGAGAAAACACATCTGAAGTGGTAACGGAGTCTATGGAAAGAAAAGGTGCTATTGTGTGTGTTTCAGAATCTTGCTTAACACTGCTGAACGAAGATGAACAGTCTTCTCACATGTCTACAAAATCATTGCTTCTGTTAACTCACCAGCCCCTTTGCATTTTGGAAAGTAGGCAAGCAGTGTTACAAGGAAAGTCTTTACTAGATCTGAGGACTTCTACTCTCTTAGTGGCTGGGATTTCTGTAACAGATTGCCTTTTTTTAACAGCAACAGAAAGACAATTTCTTACAGAAAAAAATTCTGTAAAATCAGAATCCAAAGATGGTATTTTGGGAAAAAAAAACCAAAAAACCAAAAACCCAACCTAAGATGTACTGAGAGATCACTTAGCTTCCTGATAGGCAGAAAGCAGGGGAAAATTTGTACCCATGCCTAAGGGAAATAAATAAATAAATAAATTCAGGCCTGAAGAGGCATTTCCAAAGATTTTCCTCATTAAAGAAGTACCACCACCACCCCCGCAACCCAAACCTCAAAAAGTTACAGTTCAGAGTCAATATTTACCCAAATCTCAGGTTATATTTCAGGTCAATTTCCAGGTTCCCTGAAGATGAAGGTACATTAGGCAACTAAACCATTCCTTCATTGGAGCCTGGCATACAAATCAACCAGAATGGACTGACTGCAAACTGGAAATCTTTGGGTGTGGCAGACATACTAAAGGTGTCCCTCCAACACTGCCGTATCTTTCTTCTGTAGTAAAACACAGAAAGCTAGATTTTTGCACTAAGCATATCTTCTGAACACCATGACCCAGTACTGTATGTACAGTTAAAGAATTGTCTTGGATCTTCAAACTAGTTATGAAGTTCAGAGATATTGTTAGACTGTGTGGAAAAAAGAAAAGACATTACCTCCAATTTAGCTTCTCTCTCTCTAATGGAGATTTCGGTCTTTAACCTAGTGGGCAATGAATTAAGATTCAATGTTTTAAAACACTGTATGGTTAAAATAGAGATAAGGATGAAGATACTTACAGTAAGAAAGCAACTTGGTAATCTGAAATCGATTTTTAAAAGTTGATACTTATTTTGAGCTTAAACATACTTCAGAGTTCCAAAGTACATTTCAGAATTTTGAAGTGTTTTATTTGGTATACAGAAATTGTAAGATAAAATTGTTTCATGTAACCTGTTCCAGCTATCTCACCTCATGAAAACCAGGAAGGAGCAGTCTTAAGATGGTTAGCAATACTTTTATTCTAGAGCTTATTGCAATTCTACATAAGGAATAATCTCCTCATCACAAAGGCCTTTTAAACCATGACAGCAGTATTTAAGATCCAAAATGCTCGATTATGTGCATAAAGCTACATTATGACCCAGCAAAAGCATTCTGCAAAACAAGATCAGTTTTCTTTTCATTGTCTACCATAACCCAAATACCCAGAACACAGCTGTAGTTTACTTCTTACAGCAACTGTAAAACATTTCAGCTGACCTCCAACTACTATTTGGAGGAGATACTTCCCTCAAAATACCTTCACAGGCACAGTTCATACATTAGATGAGCTATAAATTATTTAAATTTATTGACTTTAAAAACCACATTAATTTAACTTAAGCTTATCACAACATCACTAAAATTGATTTTCTGTGTTCATATAAGAAAATGCTATCGCAGAGATAGCAAGAAGTATGTCTCCTACAAAACCTTGTGAAGTCATCAGTTCTAGTGTAAAACCTAACCTAAGGTATCCTATTGAAAAAAGAAAAAACGAACAAACCCGTCAAAACTGCTTATGCCTGCATCTTCTTTGTTGATGGTGCATTAAAGGCAAATTTAATCTGCTGAAGTATGGTGCTGCCTCTGTTATATTTAAATAATGTTATTAATAATAAATTAAATGATTCACGACCTCAGCGAATCTTAATGGTTGTCTACAAGGTACAAAGCACTTCACAGAAGAAACAGCTTTGCCAAATTAAATTTTATGAAAAATGTATACTAGTATTAGACTGGTATCTACCACATGTATTTTCCTAATTTAATCCAAGAAAGCAGTGCTAAAACCAGACCTCTTAACAAATTTTAGCACATACTTGCAGCACACCATAAACACGTTGTAACACTAATATTACACTAGCAGCTAACCAACAACTTGGACTGTAGCATAAACACCCATTTACAACTATTTTAATTATTACATCTTAATTTGCAATAAAAGATGGCAAAATAACTACAAAAACAAGGATTGTTTTAAAATAACATTGATATGATAGAATGTAACAATGCTCATTCTAATTAACAGTAAGAAAAATGATCAGGGTAAATCAAATGACAGCACATTTTTCAGGTCAGGGACTTGAAATACTCTTAAGTATTTAATCATGAGTAACAACACCAAACATTTAGCTCAGCTTCGCTATTTTAATGATTTTTATGCAGGAACTTAAGAAAATATGTTGGAAATAGTAATTTGTCTAAAAACAGTCACTCTTGAAAGAACAGAACAATTTGGACACAAATAAATCAGATATTGTATATCCAAGGATAAAACATACTGTTCTTCTTGCCTGAATAAATATAAGTTTTGCCACCAAAATAAATGGGTATGAATTGGATCCAATATCTATAGATCGTTTTAAACACATTATAAACATTATTTTACATGATCAAATTCTGATCTGGTCATGTTTTATAGCTTATAAAAAAAGATTCAGACTGACTAGTTTATGCTGTTTTGGAAGTGAACAGTTTATAACAAAGATGTGGTTACAACAAAATGTTAATATGGTTTATCTTGGATTCCTGACATATATTCTCAACTTAATTCTGTTTAGGAATAGTTTTTAGAAAGTAGTTCCTTCTAGTTTGTAATTAGCAGAAGTTTCATAAATGGATACTAAACAATAGAAAACTATCGCCTTGTGATGTTCCCAACACTTTTAGAATATAAGAAATTTTAAATCCAATAGTTCTCAAACAGCAACAAAGGCAATGTACTTTCTTACATCTGTGGAGGTACAGCGCTTCTGGAAATAACATTATGAAAATAAAACAAAGATCATGACAATCTCTGGCAAGTACAGCCTGCTGGTCCACAATTTCAAGCAGTTTTGAAACCTCTCTAGAAATCTCCAAAGATTCTTTATTCTACATAAAAATAAACTTCTCGTCAAGAACAATGAAAAAATGCCCCTTAATTGTCAATTCCTTAAAAAAAAGGCCCCCAAAATGTAGTAGCTGAGCATGAAATTTCAGCTTGATTGAGATACTCAATAGAATGGATTGGCCATGAAACCAAAGAGACTCAGAATAAAAGCTAGGTAAGTAAGAACATTAATTTAGACACTTTAAAGTCAAAGTTTCAGATCAGTCTGAATTTAATTTGATACATGAGGAGTCACCTAGGATTAATGGAAGAGATTTGGAAACAGTGAAACACATAGACTTTAAAACGCACAGTCCAAGCACGGATGGAAGTATTCTTATTTCTGAAATTCATGCAGTCTCATTGCTTCCCCTGCTCTCACATACTAAAAACATGTATATTTGCGCGCACGCACACACACACACAGACAGAGCCAAATCATGACCAACTGTCTTCCCAGCGATCTGTCATGTTTTCTTTCAACCAAAGAGTTACTCCCACAGCTTCTTTGGGTAAGTACTGTAACTCAGCTGGAATCTTTTGTCAAACATCCCTTTTTTTGTCCAACCCTAATTGTAAGTAACCTTTTCTAGGATGGGTGTAGCTTCAAGAATTGCTAGAAAACAACTTTGTTATTTAAGTGGCTCAAGGTACATTCCAGCCACTCACCTGAACCATACCCAGCATTATAAATATAAATCTATTTTACAACGAAAAGCATAGAAAGGTCTTTTTTTTTAAAGAACTCCAGCTTTTAGCAGAAATTCCCCACTTTAAAAGATATACTCTAAGTAGAGCCAATGATTCATAAAGCACAATTCTCCCCCAAATATCTAATTGTATGAGCATTTACTGGGAAGGTACATGTGAATGCACAGTTAAGAGAAGAAAAAGCTGCTTCTATGCTATGGTGTTTTACACTGTTAACAAATGAATGGGAAAGTAAAGATGGTGACATTCATGTTACTTGACACTGTCTCCAGTTTCTCACCTGTAAAATGGGGTTAGCAATGAAAACGGCTACATGAAAACTTAAGTATTATTATAATGAGTAGTGAAGTGTTATGCACAAAGCTGCACAGTTACAAATATTTAATGGAATAACAGAAACAAACATTTGCTTTCTTGTCAGAAAGACTTTCAAAACAAAAGTAATATAGAATTTGCTAATCAACCAAGGTTGCTGTGCAACTACATGTCTTTTAAGAACCCATAATGCAGTGACACTCAACATCCTAAAAATAACGGAAAAGAGACAGGTTAAGGTACATACAAATGAAATCTTAATTCTTTGACCATAAGCTAAACTGGTTATACCATGCATATTCATGCTCTGTCCTTGCAGATGTGGTCCAATATTTTGCATTATTCATGTAACTGTAGTTGTTGGGACCATCAGGGATATTTAATATCGAGTCAGGCAGGTTTACCTGCATGGTTTAGTACTGGTTTTATGTTATGAGTTTTCCACACGAGTAACTTTTCTGAGATCCTCACACAAATGGAAGCAGGATGCCACAATGCCAATTGTTTCTACATGAACAATTTACACAAAGCTGGCAAATCTGTATGCAGCTTACAAGCCTTTTAACTGCAAGTCGGAAACTTAAAAAATTTCTGTAGCAAAGCTGTAAAAGAACCAAGTGATAATACTCCAAATGAACATTCAAAAGAGGTATAATTCACATAATTTCAAATGGAAGTGTCAATCTAGTGTAATTTCTGGAAAATTCTTAGAGAACATTTCTAAAAGCCATGAAAATCTGCAATCATATTCCAGTTTTGTTGTTGCCAGAAACCTGAACGAAAGTGAAATATCGCAGATTCAACTTCCTCTGAAATGCAACAGCATGTTCACAATGAAAACACAAACCCACTATGCTTTTTTGAATGCTGCTGTTTCAAAACAGAATTAAGTCCTGCAAGAAAAACCTGTAGTAGGTAACCGATGCTTGAAGTTGAACAGCAGCATTCAAGATGGAACACAGCTTCTGTCAGAAGAAAAAAAAAAAAAAAGGTAGCAAAAAGAACAACGAGGCTTTAGAGTACTGAGTAAGCGTGCAGATGCTCAATCACAAAATATGCGTAAGAGACAATGGATGACAGAATCCTTGCCATTATTAGCAATACCACAGTGGTTGCAGAAGCTCACTATCACCAAAACTGTTACTGTTTGAATACTAAAAGTGAAGAGGACAAAAATACCAGTAAAAATGGATTAATCTCAGAGAATTTGATTATGCAGAAAAAGAAAGTGCTGCAAATCAAGAATAGCTTGCATTCATCAAAAATAATCTCTTACAACTAGGAGGTTATAACAGCGACTGATCTCGGAGTAAGATTAGCTCTATCTATTAGGTTGCTTGGAAGCTACTAAATAAGAGATTCAACCAAGACATATCCACCGTAAGCAGGAGGTTGAGTTTGGAGGAACACTAGATATTCACCATGACAAAGGGAAAGCTCATCATATATCCAGACAACCTGTTGATGGATAAACTTGCCATAGATAATCTAGAACTAAAGATGAAGTCAGAAGCAGTGAAATCAAAAGCAGCAGATGTCTCAGCAGCTTGAGTAGAGCATCCTTGAAGATGAGAGATGATACCAAAAGAACAAGGTGTGAATGAACTGTAGCTGCTCCACCCTCAGAATCAAGGCTCAATAAATGTATCTGCTTCCATCACACGGTTTCCTCCTACAGTATTTAGGAGCAAAAAGAAGCTTAGCTACCAGAGCAAAGCAGCTAATAAATTCCTTTGGCCAAGACTCAGTTTATGCAGTTATATGCGACAGAAGTAATTCAAAACATATTTTGCCACTATATACTGTAAAGTCATTAGCAGACAAAAATGCAACTTACTTGATATTAAATAGATCATGACTTGCATGTTTTAGCGAACACTCAAAGAGAATGACAAAGCCCTTTAGTTTCAGAAGCTAGGATCAAGTTCAGAACAAAATGGGCTTTGATGTCAACACATATGTCATCATTTCCATACTACTCTAGCTTGGGATGATATTGATAGACTTGAGCAGCAAAGAAACACTGCAAATGAGCAGCAAAGAAACACTGCATCACATAAGTGAAACTCCTGGTAAGCCTCTCTTCAAAGGAGTATAGCCCCCAAAAAGCTGCAAGTCAATGCTGCAAAGCAGAGAACATTATCACAGAAAGGCCTTTGCCAGACTACAATATTGGGAGAAACGACCAGACCTGCTGCCTAAAAGATGCAAGAAGAGAATACCACAGCTTCAGTGCATGAAGAAAAAGGAAAAGGTCTGGTCAGATCCTTGTTCGCTTACATACCAAAATAATCCCAAGCTGGACTGGGTTCAATTTTCTGGTCCACAATGATGTGTCAGTGAGCCAAGGCAGTATAGGATACCTGCTCACTTTCAACTCCCCTGCAACAAAAATGTCTGCTGTCAGTTCATTTAAAAATATGTTAATTGTTGCGCAAAGCAGAGAGTTGAGCATTAGAAGAGTACTAGCATAGTTATTAAGCCTTATTCCCTCAGCACAAAGTGGATCACTAAACAAACAAGGCGACTTTATGTAGAGTAACAATTTAAAAAGCAATTCCTGCTGGAACATCTCCAGCTAGGTTATCTGCATTACTAATGGCAGGATTCTGGTCCAAAGACAGTCTCATCAACGCTACACAGAACTCATCAAACATGTTTGGTCATCAGCCATAAAGATGAGTTTTACAACACATACAGACAGTTTGATATATAATAAAAGATACCAAAAGATACCAGCTGAGAGATGCAAGAGAAGATCCAAAAGCATTCAAGATTTTAACTGTGAGTCATTGTTTCTGACGATGAAGTGATTCTGAACAGCCCCATAAACAAGTCATACCTCACTGAATTATAGGTCAAAGAATGGGAAGAAACATTCATAGATCATTGAGAAACTACACAGCAAAAGTTATGAACCACAGAGTACCATGAAAGAACCATCCCACAAAAAGATGAACATTTTTGTGTGCACTCTGTACTGCAAATAATGAATGTAAAAATCTGCTACACAGGTATACTCATGCTCTTAGGTTTAGCAAAGATATAGAATCATAGAATTGTTTAGGTTGGAAAAGACCTTTAAGATCATCGAGTCCAACCGTTAACCTAGTGCTGCCAAGTCCACTACTAAAACATGTCCCTAAGCACCATAGCTACACATCTTTTAAATACCTCCAGGGATGGTGACTCCACCACTTCCCTGCTCAGCCTGTTCCAATGCCCGACAACCCCTTCAGTGAAGAAATTTTTCCTAATATCCAACCTAAACCATCCCTGGTGCAACTTGAGGCTGTTTCCTCTTGTCCTATCACTTGTCAGAGAATTAGTATACGGAACAGGACGAGATTTACTGAAATTAATGAAGTCTGTGAGCATGACAGTTTCAAAAAGCACCATCACAGATTATATCACCTCATGTAGTACCAGTAACTAATCTTTGGCGAACATCAGAGCTCTCAGAAATAATAGCTATCTGCATCTGTCCTAATCTAACAGCTTGCAGAAACAAACCTGCACATATTCTTGACTCCACTTCAAATCTTTTCAGTGCTCACCTATTTAAGTAATACATTGTATACCCAACATTCTTAAATATTTTCATATGATATTTCTGTAATACATTCAAGACAACAAGATCCTTGTGCAGTACTGACAATGGCCTGCCACAACTGTATCTCATTGCCCACTGTTCAATACATTCATAACCTTTCCTTACATATACCTCAGCAAGCATTTATTTCCAACACCTAATTCCAGCTCCAAGTAGAAAAGTTAAGGTTTTCACAGGTATCACAGCTCAACACTTTATTTTTCCACTGTTTGAGTTTCACTTAAATCTTTACTGTTAAAGGACACAAACCACCCTGGATTAATGAAGGGTATATAGCTCACCCTCCTAGATGGCTCCTTCCAGTATTTTGTCCAATTTCAATAGAAGTTTCATTTCTTTAATTGACTTTTTGGAATGCTTTCCCAAATTAACTTCTTTCTGTTCACTCCTGCCAGAATATCTTAAATTCTTTTTAATAATGTCTATTAGTCATTCCATCAGACCACCAGTTTTATTCAACTGTATCACATGCTAAACAGTTACTAATAGAGATTTGAAGTTTATAGCATATATTTTGCTCTACTATTACTCATAGCCAAAGAAAAATATTTCTATGTTTGGGTCAGATGACAGATTATTCCAGTACCCCCTCTTACTGGCCACCTTACAGAAACTAAGAATGAAAATACTTAATAGTTATGAAATAACCTATTGGGGTTATTTCCAACACTCAGTGAAGGCTGATTTATGCTTAGAGGCCTAAGAACTTCTTGCTCTGCTATAAAAGTTCTCATCATGCATAAGAATATCTAATGTCTTTTAGAATCCTGCAATGGGATAGATGGACTCAGTGACACCTTGCTGTTGAATCAGGGTTAAACTATTTTCTTCCATCTTCTAAAATATCTTTCTTTACAGTCTAAATGACATTTTTGTTCCTGTCTTCTGAAATGGTTTAGAGGGAACTCAAATGTTTGATTCAACTGACACACCTCTGACCTTCAATTAAGACATAAATAAACTCACAAACTACATTGTAAAGGCTCAGGTACTGTTCCAGGATAATAAAGGATAGCCTGGGACATCTGATTCTTCTAAAATTAAAAAAACCCCGAGCAAACCCTGCAACACAACTCCACAATACTGCAGTTTCTTTTTCAAATCCTTAAAAAAACTGAAAGCCAAGATCTTCATATTATTTTTTCTTCAGAAGTCAGAATTAAGAAGTTAATACAAACCAGTAGACCTTGGTCATATAAATAACAATTTTGAAAATAATTTCTGAATATTTATAAAAGATTAAGATTTAATTTGTCCTACTTCAACAAAGGTCTTTTTTTGTATTCATATTAATATTACATAAAGAACACAAACAGCTCATTTAATAAAGCTAGCATTAAAAGCAAGTTGAAGTAACAGTCTCACTATGTCTAGACTTAGAAGTCAGAATTGAGAGGTTCTAATACTGCAAGAATTAATGTCTCTTTGGCCAAACTTAACAAAAACTTGGTTTTGATTTTGTCTGCAGTAGGTAATAATTTTATCTCCTCATTTTTGTAATTGTGGATGTGGTAAGAGCAAAAAGCACTAGTAAAGTAAGGGTCTATGTTCATCCATACATTTCTAATCCTATGAAATTCAAAAGAAAGCCAAGTTCAAAGTGCAAATTTTGGCTGTCTTGTCACTAAATTAATAGAAATAAACATTGAGCAGTAAAACAAAAACTTACTCAGATACTTGTTCAGCAGTTGGGATATCTACAGAAACTGAAAATAAAAATAAAGGATTTAATTAAAAATATTTTAAAATGTGGAAATACAGAAGTACTCACTTTCAAATCAAAGTACAGAGTAATAATGATAATGCAACTGAAAAAAGGACTGCAATAACACAGACACATCCACATGTAAGTATTCATATATTTATACTGTATAAAAAAGATACTATATGTACTCACCTTTCTCTATAATAACTTGACAAGTATGAGTGTGGCTTTCACTCAGATGCGTGGCCATGCTATCTAAGCCAGAAACATCAGTCAGGAAATCACAGTTAAGACACACTACAGTCACACCTCTAGAGAAGAGAAAATAAAAAGGAAGTATAAATAAAACATGACTGTGAAAAAAGTTTTAACTTACAGCAACTGGTCAGACTATAAAAAAAAATAAGTAAAATTTCCTGCAACTTTACATGAAATGACCCACAAAACCATGTTCTTACTTTTTATACTGCAACTGGCAATCCCTATCAATGACCAGGGCATCTCCATGCTGGATGTAGTACAAAGAACACCACTTTAGACAGAAACTTATCTGTAAAGCATGAGTTTCTCGGTTTCGGTGGGTTTTGTTGGTATCTTTTTTTTGTTGTTTCCCCTCCCCCCCTTCACATTTTGCACATTATGAATAATTGGAAAATATAGAAATAGAAATATTTTTAAAAACTGCTCAGAGTTAAGAAAGAATTGAATAAATGTGGGCAAATAACAAATATATGCCACTGAACAGAACACTGCTAGTGGAAGAGCTAATGTTTTTATTTCCCTGGTCTTTATACATTGTGGAAGCCTAGAAATTCAAGAGGCTCTAATCTCATTTAACTAATCAGTTCACTATCAGAAAGTAGAAACATAATGACGTAATTGAAAAAAGCCAAATTACCGTAGCTCTTCTGAATGCTTCTTATAGATCCAAAATCTTTTACTTGGACGAGCACTATGAAAACTAAATGTAAGAAAAAATTACCACTTACACTAGTTTTTTTTTTTAGTACATTATTCCACATATCCCCTATGCTGTACGTGGTACTGCAATTTGCTTACAACAAGGCATGAAAATACAAGACTCAATTACTGACCTGCATTATTCTAAAACATTAAATTGCTGAAAGTCTACAGGCTTGTGAATCTCAGCTCTAGTTTAAAACACTGGCTCTCTTGTAAGTAAGGAGATTGGGAGGGGCAAGGTTTAACTTGGTCAGCACAGTCCTGCAAGAACATAGTTACATTGCTTTCCTCAGCAGTTTAACTCTTGAAGCACCATGGCTGTAGCTATACAGTTCTCCACAAAAGAAGTGAAGCTTTGCTGAACTCACCCTTCCTAAAGAGATGGCTTTAAATGAGGTAAATCAAATTCTCAGACCAACTGTAAGTTATCTCATAGGCTGGTTAAGTATGTGCCAACACTGTACTCCCATATGAAAGAAGTGAGCAGCTCAGTACTGAGCTGCTACCAGAGAAACACCCTCCCTCTAACAGCTTTCCTCCTCACCAGCCCTTGCTCCTTACAGGAACCCCAAAAAAGGTGGTTTTTGAGTGATGAGATAGGTGCTGCAAGGGATCAAAGCTGGGGGAGCATTAGCACATCAAGGACACAAAGGACAAAAGACTGGCTATTTTACTGCATGGTTGAATTTGACAACACCCAGAACACGGGCAACAACTCTCCCCTTTGGGAGTAAACTTTCTCTTGTACAATCAGAATTAAGCACATTAATTTTTTTTTTTTTTTTGACCATGCAACCAATAGGTTATAGGCATAAAAGCATGTACACTATTTCAGCCTAGGACTTGCATAAGCATTGAAATTAATATGAACAGGTCAACATATACAAAAACTTGTAAAGACTTAGGTCATAAATTCAAGAATTCTAGCATTAAAAAATGTTAAGGCATTTTATACATACATGTATTTAAAAAGACAACTGCATTTCTGTATTGTTCAGGGCACAGGATTAACAAGTAGGTTTTCAAAATTTTTTCTGTCACTGCTACGTGATCTGTGTCTAATTATTGCACAGTATAATTCTATCGCTCTGAAAACTAACACATTTGTTTTCTTAACAGGCTTTTTTTTTTTTTTTACAGCTGTCATCACTAATACCCTACACTGTCTCACAATCCATGACAAATGTCCTGCAAAATAAGACACTATTTTTACAGATGACCAGAAGTAGTATAAGAAAAAGTATCCACTTTAGTATGCTATTTGAGACATCCTTTACATGGTATTCTGAGCACAGATTTCATTAGCAATAGCTGTGGCCGTATGCATTTAGCACTTGTAAAAATCAGATGAGGTATTCATTCTGAAACCCAGAGAACATACAACAATTAGTCATTATCTGTTAAGTCTGGCTGAAACAATTATGAAAGATCCCACAGAAACTCCGAAGCACAAGATAGAACACTGCCTGAACCACTGGATTTTTAAGGCAAAACAAGAACATGGGGTTTAGGTCCTCATTACAAAGTAGAAATCCAACCTTACACATTTCCCTGCCAGTCCTATGACCCAGTTAAAAATTCAGCTAAAAGAAAAGAAACACTTAACACACCTTATATGAATTTAGGAAGTATTTGATAACCCAGTAAAAATTTCAAGGAGTTCTTACCTCATCATATGATTCACATAGGCTTTGCTACAGCTAGTGTTGTATCTGCATAAGCTACAGTGGACATAAGCAGGAAAATGGCTTGCAAAATCTTTTATTTCCGAGTAACACTCGATGCATTTGTGAGCTCCCAGACGATACCTAACAGTAATATGAAAAAGTTAATATCAACACTTTACAATGAGATAACTATTTCAAACTTTTTGCTTTAAGTCAGTAGCAAGCTTACCTACATTAGCGAAAAAATGAGGAACTTAAAAATGTATCAGTTAAATACTTATTATAGGATATGTTAGCACATATGAAGAAAACTTCATTTTTTTTTCTTCAATTATTCTGTCATTATGATCTTAATAAAAAAGTGAAAGTTAATGTAAGAATCTGTTATTGGCCACTCCTGGAAACGAGATACTGCAGTAGATGAGAACCTCAACTTCAGCTGCTGCTGTTATCTCTATGTACTTGAGAAGGATTTCAAAGAAATGCTTCAGGCACCACAATGCAGAGAAAAAGCCTTTGGTTTCCCTGTCCCCCCTGATATTACCCACAAGCTTCGAAGTACCTACAAAGCAAGAATGTAACCCTGCTCTTCCCCAGTTTTGCTGGCTGGTTTTGGATGTCTCAGAATGCTACACACTGTGAGTGTTAGCACCTTATTGGAAGGGAGACATCTACAATCTTTGACAAAGAAAACTGCTAACTCATCTTAGCCAATGGAATTATATTCTAGTCCATAAGACATCCATTAAATTATCAATATAAGGATAGCAAACTTCAGTAAATTGTAAATATAAGGACAGCATTCTCCCAACAGCTTGCTTTTACTTTCTTGGGGTTTTTTGTTGGATTTTTTTATTATTATTATTATTATTATCTTTTATAGCTCCCCAAATTAAGGTCCTAGGACATTTAAATAACGAGTTAAAATAAAACCCTTAAAAATATTGAAGGAGGAAATACTTTTCCCTCCATAAGAAAACTTGCAAAGAACACCCAGTCAGATGTATTCCCCTCCACAGGTCACTTTTAAACATAAATCTGCCTGTATTTCAAGAGTCTGTGGCTCTGTGCACAGAAAAACTGTAAGTTTAGAACAGAAAAATTTCCAGAACATCCGTTCTCCCATCATAAAGTAGTCTACCACCAACAAAATCTGTGAGTGAAGATTCAGAATTATAATCACAGTACCAGTATGTAAAAAGTTTACGCACCTTTTTCCGCAAAATGGAAGTGTCAAATCTTCTGTATTGCAGTATTAAAAGTTATTGAAAGGTAATTCAATGATCAGTTATTTATATTCAAATTATACTTAAAGATACTTTTAATGCTAATATTTTACCTTAAATTATGCAATGCCGTATTTGTAACTTCTTTTTTTTTTTTGCTGTTGGTCCATGCATTTTGCTTCTTTGATGTAGTTGGTTTTGATTTTGCTTTCGACTTATTTGTATTAGATTTGTTATGATTTTTAGTGGTTGTATTTTTAGCTTTAGGTGATAACTGAAATGTGGAACTGCTTGTACTAACAGAAGATGTAGCTGATGATCCTGACTGAAGAGATCCAACAGATGCTCGAATAGTCACCTACGAGTATGAAATTATAAAAAAATTTCTATTTAGATTTAGCTTTCTGAGTTCCCATTTCTATTTGTCTCAAAGTTTAAGCCACTTTAGGACAAAAATCATAGCATAAGAAACACTCTTCAGTAAAGACTGCTTTGAAAAATACAAAATACTGTAGAGTAAATCTAACTTCCATAGTCTATTGGATGCTTAAAAAACTCTTGTTTTGGTGGAAATAGTTAGCCATGACCAAACACACTGCTCTCTATTTAGACCTGCAACTGGCTACATCCTGCTTTCTTAAAATGTAGCTGTGGAAAAGAAACAGAAGGGTCAGGCCAATTAACACTACTAAGAAGAATATCAAACAATCCCATCAATGCCTGGATTTAATAAAAGCCTTGTGTCTTGTTGCCTCATGATCAGCCAATCTACTTCCTTCAGATATTTTTGCTCCTCATCCAAAACCCCCAAGGACTAATTGTGGTTTCTGACCTCTCATCTGGCATTATTGCACTCCCTTGTCTTGCCCTTAAATTTGGTTCTCCAGTTTTCACTTGCAGCAAGACTCCTAATTATACCTCTTGCCCATACTCATAGTTTAGAAGCACCTCATCTTCTAAACCTGGTTCCAAGCACTTCATTCTCATCATCTACACCCTGTCAAGGTCTACTAACACCAACATTCTAACATAATCTAAGCTTTTATTAGACTATGAAGACCCTGAAATCTTCAGAAAATTGAGGTATTGTCACAGAATAGAGGATCAGTGCTCTACATTCTGCCAAGCAACACAATCAACATCAACTTCAGTCATTTTTCCTTCCTGATTCTACAGCAAATGAACCGTAAAGAGCTGATCAAACTGTTAATTTTCTTCTTCCTTTCAACTGAAAGGACACGTATCTTCACACTTCATTAAAAAACTGTAGGGAAAAAGTCATGATATCTACAGGAAATTCTTAGTCTAACTGGTTCCTTCTCAAAATGGAAGAATCATTTAAAGATAGCCTTAGTGTTCTGAGGAGACCCAAGTTTACTTCATAAAACACTTGGCAGAAAATTGTGGAGCTTTTTTTCCCCCTTCAAATGCTGGAGCTAAAAAGGACCTGGTGAACTCAAGATTATAAGCACACATTGTCTATGCGCTCTGTATGATTTTTTTGCCACCACCTTCCACAGGTTGAAAAATCTTTCACAAGAAACGATGCAGACCCCTGAGACCAAGATCCAGACTATCTCCTTTTCTCCTAGCACAAGAAAGGAAAAACAGGAGGAGGAAAATCAACCAACAGCTCCGGAAAGCAGCAGCACTGACTGGACTACTGGCATATACATGTATGGAAGAATGGGACAGAGCAATGCCACAGATCACCAGGAAGAAACCATAAACTCTGCCTGTCTAGCAATTCTTGTGACAGGAGTATGTTTTAGAGTTTTAGTTTTAGAGGTGGAAGAAAAAAAAAATTAAAAAATCTCTGCTTTGGAAAAAGAAACGAGAAAAGCGCTTCTTTCTATTCCACCCCTTTCTCTACCATTACATTTTTTTCCCTTTGTCCCCTCTAACTTTCCTGTATTAACACTTACCTTTGTTCCAGGAGGCAATCCTTCTAACTGTTTCGGTTTCCTAAATGTTCGGTGATGCTGAGTCTTGTGATCCATTTTTTCTTTGCATGTCAAAAATTGCAGTCTGCACTTAGTGCAACGGTATATTCCTTTTTTCTTTTAAAAATGGAAGACAATCTATAGTAAGCAAGAATGTCATGACAAACAAAACTCCAGCCCTAGCTTGTCTCAAGCAGTGGTCCTCCAGTTTCTAAAAGATCAACTGGACAAACTCCTAATAGTGTACAAAGCCAAGATACTGTGTAGGAATTAAAGAGAGAATATTTAAATACTTGAAAATGCAAGGCAGTATCATTACTAAGAGGAGGAGGAATCAGGTTACCAGTTACAAGATGACAAAGTACGTCATAATCTTTTTCTCTACTTTGAGAAGCGAAACCTTTGAGTGAAAGGTTTGCTAGTAATCTCAAGAAAAGCAGAACACATCACTACAACTTAATGAAGAAACCAAATAGCAGATACATTCTCTGAAGGATATTCAGAGATTTTTTTAAACAGGGAGCTGCTGTCACACAAAAACATGACAAAGTCTTAACAATTCCCTTACAGACTTTTCAAAATAAGCAGTCATAATTCTTCCACCATATTTTATTAACTATTCTTATCCAGTAACAACCATACAAATCAGTTACGCTTTTTTCCCCCAGAGAGATTCATTACATATAGTTAGCATTTTTCTAGCATTAAGGATTGAAAATATCTGCTTACCTGATGCCTCATGTAATGATGCATATACGGTGCTCCGATTTTAATTACTTTGAGACAAAATGGGCATAGCAGATGTTTTGTGTTTTCATGAACTGTTCTAAAATGTGTTTCTACATCTGAAAAAGCTGAGGATCTGTAGTTGCATACCTAAAACAAAAAGTTTGACTTCCTTGTTAAAAGTTTATTGACAGTAAAGATGGGGGGTGGTGTAATCTAAATACAAAACAGTTACTCTGAGATACCTGGCAAACATACGGCATTTCACCTGGCTTATGATTGTCCTTCATATGTTGCAAAAGAACTTGCTCTGTTTCAAAGGATAATTCACAGATTTTACAAATTGCTAGAAAAAGCAAAAAACAAGAAAAAAGTAAAAATTTATTTGTGGTCACAAGTAGATAAATTGTAATACATATGTATATGTGAACTGTATATATCTATAAAGGTAAAGTGATCTAACAATTATTCTACTCTTCAGAAGAAATTCCCTGTCCAATTTCAGGAAGCCAGGAGCACAAGGCTGTTAAACAACATGAATTCTTGCAGTCAAGCTTTCAATTAAAAAACAAAACAATAAGCTTTCCAAAATATTTTTTTTCCACACGCACTGCTCTAACATAAATTGAATGAGTGCTCAGCTCCTATATTAAATCTCAAGATTATTACTCTTAAAGTACAACAGCTTTATTCTGAAGTTACAAACCAGCAAAGTAAAAGTCAGAAAACATCTAAAAATTTTAGGTCACAAAAGGATTCAGTGTGATACAGTCCAACTTACTAGATGACTCATAAGGCGTGTGTGTACTTTCAATGTGGCACTGCAGCTGGAATGGGGTGGGAAACTGACGGTAACAGTGCTGGCAGGTGGTATGGCTTTCCCAACTTTCACTGCTCTGCTTCTCAAGCTCTAAGTGATGCTTCATGTGGTTCATAAACCTTTAAATGTTAGTGAACAGGTGCAAAAAACTACATTTTAACATTTACTATACATGACATAACACATGCAAGATGTACAGGATTCTTTAGAAACTTTATTTTCTAAGGACTTCTCAATTTCAAAAAAAATCTAACGAACAAGTTCATTAAAAAAAAAAGCAGTGAAGTTAAGCAAGCTATGCCAGAAATCATCTTTCAAAGCTTAAAAAGAAGTCCTGACTATTATAAGGGACATGCAACGTATCTGAAACATGTTCTAAGACTAAGCAATCTACTGCATTTTTCATGTTTGCTTAGACAAAATTCCTGCCTTGAAAGAAAGAGAAATTAGCAAAGGCAACAACAACAAAACATTTCAGCTGTTCACACTTCACCACCACCAGAGTCTCAAAGCCACATTCTGAAACAAGGGTAACTTTAGCTCTGCTGAAAACTATTAAATAGCAAAACCACATCTGCAATTAGGACATTACAGCTTTATCTGAAACCACCTCCATTCAAAACCGGCAGGGTTCCAAGAGCTTTCTTTGTATAAAGCATTTAGGACTGAAGTTGAATTATGAAGGACAGTTATCAAAGAATGCCACTGTGCAGCTGACAACCAAAAGAGTAAGAGAAGCTTGGTGGGATGTTACTGCTTCAAGTTACCACCTTTTCCTCATTAATATCCACTTATCTCTAGTAGGAACCTATTCTGGCTGGGAAGTCTAGGCACCCATGACAGCATTGGCAGGTCACAGTTGCTAGTGAAGCAGCACAAGGATAGATTAGTTGCACAACGCACTACTGTTAAACTTCAAAAACTGTTCTATTTTGAATGTGCTTCATTTCAGAACAGCCAGAGGAACTATTAAATGTAGGTCACACTCACAAAAGGAATGTAGTTCTCAAAGTGGTGACCTTGGAATTGGAAAAAAACAAACGAGCAAGGAGAATAGTCTCTTGAGCTCAAGCTTCTAGTATCATGCAGTTGCTTAAAAAAAAAAAAAAAAAATAAAAAAAAAGCTAACTGAAGATATCCAAGTACCTAAGCAGAAGGAGGGAATTGACGCTAGTACTGCATATTGCCTTAACATTATTTCAATGGCGTATTCAACCATAAATCTTTTAAAGGAAGCAGGGCATTACCTGCTGAACATCACTTTGTGCTTTTCTGAATTAAGGTCCAGAAAACTTCCACTAGAAGTAGAGATGTACTATGTATTTATTTGTCCACTATAAATGGTTAAAGGTGTAAAATATACCTTGGAATAAAAATTCTGAAGTTACAGAACTATGGAATACAGCTACAAAGTTACAGCAAAAATTAATGTGGCTGAAAGTAGACTCTAGAGAAGTTCAAAGAAAAAAATAAGTGCTCATTTTTAATGACTTGCTGTGCAACACATAGGCACCAGAGCACCAACAGCTCACAATATAATGCTGAGTAGAAAACAGTGCCAGAAAAATATTTCTTGAAATGAACCCAGTATCTTAATAAAGTATTCTTTCTGTGGACTGCTTTTCATGATACTGCAACTGCAACAAAGGCTTATCTGAAAAGTATTATGCATCCAAAACCAGAAGAAAAACCTCCTGGCCCATACCAAACATCGTTTATTGTTCTTAAAAAGATAAATTGCAAGGGAAGAAATGCCATAATTAACAGGAACTATAAAATCACAAGAGTAAACTCTTTTAAAGCCTAACAATATGCAACATTTTCAAGCTGCTTGGGACAAATTACTGGCACTTTTACTTAGGATTTACACATACTAAATGATTAATAGCAAATTTAATGTTTCTAACTACATGAAACTTTTATTCAATAATATGGGTCTAATGTTAGCATAAACCTGTTCATTTTAACATGCAGACTGTGCCCTTTGAAGGAATAGTCCATTTTTAAGTTTTACATTCTGCTACTTCAGCTTCCCTTGAAGAACGCATATAAGAAAGTTCAATGACCTTAACTTCCAAATGAACAATGACATGAACTCGTCTACCTATTAAAACAGCTTACTGAAGTTTTTTGCGGCATTCAAGTAAAATTATTCCATCAAAATAACATATGTTACATAAGTAAACCACCATTAGTCACTGTGCATCCCTAAAGGGAATTGACACTCACATCTACTGATATCACCATCAATCCGGATGGCAAGCTTTAAAATACTTTGTGTTGCCCTTTCTAACCCCAAAGTCCTACAACTGCTCTCATTAAAACTCTGTTTATGTTAGACACCATTAAAATTTGTACTCTAATCTGTAGAAAGTTTAAGTTATGGCCATACATGCATAGTAAAAATTAATTCCATTTCTGTTCAGTCACCCAATATTATTAGTTTTCAATAAGAAAAAAATTTCTATTCCAGAGAGACAAGTTTTTAATGCGTGAGACTAAGTGCTATGGGCGCTAAGTGATTAACAAACAACTAAGGAAGTGAGTTCAAATACCTTATGTTATTTTTAAGAACTTTCAGACAACTGAAGCACTTAAATGTCGTATGTGTCTTCTGCTCCTTTTGTACCTGCTGGGTGTCACCTTCATGTTTCCCATAATAAAAGTCGTTAACTAACATAATCAATTTTCCTTTCTCAGATTCAGCAGTCTTGCTTGTTGTGCTCACACATTCTGTTTTTGCCATTCCCAGGAAAAAGTTATTTACCATATCTGGACAACAATACTGGATGGAAAGAGGGAAGAGACAGAGACAAAGGTATCAGTCTCTCTTACCAAATTGCATCAATGACAACAGCATTTTAAAAACTGAAGTCACTCACTAACTAGAGCTAGATGCAAAGCTCAGTTCTCTGACACGCTGACTTTACTGATATTCATTATTGATTATTACATATGGATTTTGAACAGTAACTGATCTTTAGGTAGTGTTTAGGTAACAAAACACTATATATTAAAAAAACTGGAAAGGTATTATTCTCAGAGGCTCATGTAAGATAAATTTAAGCTAGAATAAGAATACCAGTGTTGCCTTACTCATTAGAAAAACACGTACTTTGTTTAAATTTAACAACAAGAAAGAGAAAAGCAGCTTTTATGCAAGTATTTTGCTGACAAGCATAAGTTTACTGAGAACTTAATGGAAAGTTTTTATGTTCTATTTCTTTGGGGAGGACGTATGTTGAAACCTGCAGAAGGTTTTTCCAGCATTACTGAAAAATTCAGAAATTCTAAGTCACAAAACACACATTGTTCAAGTTTCTTTATGTCAAAGTGTACATAATGAATGCTTAACCCAGTAACTATACTATGAAACATGACACTTAAAAAGTATGAAGTACTTCATACAGAAGATACTACAAAGTTTCCAACAGTGAGCAAGATTAGAGTGTATCAGAGGACAGATATTTCTCCTGCTGAATAATGGTTCTTATTGTGCAGGACAACTTTCTATAAGCCTACTAGGAGTTCATTTCCTACTGTGGAAGTGTAACTCAGTGTATTTATCCCATACAGTTTAACTAAAAATTTAATTAAATGCTAAGCAAACCCACTCCTTCAATGGTTCTTTCATTCGGTTGATGTACAGAGTGCAAAAGCTATTCTCTACAAATAATGATTAGAGAAGGATAAAACCCTTGATATTTTTCCACTGTTACGTATGTTTCTTAATTGTATTTTGAAGCTGAAGAGGACAGTAGCTACTATTTAGGGTATCTTATGCCCAGTAGATCAGAGTGATCTGTGTTAACGGTTACTCAGAGCCTCACAGATTTCTGTTACACAGTAGTTCATGCTCCTTTTTGCATGGGTTGAATGAATATTGAACATTGAATATAGAATGCAACACCATTTCTCTGCCTCCTGAAATGGAATACATATGCCTGAGAACTGCATGAATCTTTGCCAAATAATAACAAATATTTTCCAGGAAACAATGTTTCCAGAACCAGTAACAAGTAGTTTCATAAGCAGACTAAGTGATGCTTAGTTTCTGAAAGCTTTGTTTCTCAGTGTTTAAATATGAACTACAAATGAAGTATTTCCACTCAGCTTAACAACTTTTTTAGCTACCAAGTGACATATCAAGATGAAAAGGTAAGTTTACACTGTCATCTTTGTCTCAGTAGCGATCTATCACTGATGTGGGTCAACTGGCTGCCTATTATCATAGGCACTTACCTTCATCAAATTCACCTGAATATGGCCAATGGTTCAAAAAGTCACAGCTGTGGCAGAGAGAAATCATACAGAGACAGCAAGTATGCCTCAATTATTTGGAAAAATAAGGCAAAAATTGGCAAGATTTAGAGCTCCCTACTCCATTCTTCCTCTCCACAACTGCAAGACATTGAGCATTTGGGTTCTGGTTGATCATAGGCATAAGCCAGACTATCTTTACATCAAAACACGGCACTCCTTCATAACCAAACAGAAGCCCACATAAGTTCCTTGATAATGTTTACCAGCCCCAAAAGATTTTACCTTCATATGATTTTTTAGAGGATCCATAAGATTGAAATGAATATTGCACTTTGGACAAGCTCGTGGAAAAGGTCCTCCATTTTTAATGGTGCTTGATGCAGCATTTGTACCTGTAAAATTTAAAATATGTTAAGATTCAGAATTCACAAGCGGAATACTCAATTTATTACTATTATTCTAGCAAAATATGTCATTTCAAATGAAAATGTTACTACTAGCTGTAGTAACCATAAGCAAGGTTTTACAACCATCTTTTAACTACCCTTCCTTTTTTCCAAACTGAGTTTGAGTTTGTTCTGTTTTATATAGGTCTATAAACAACTTTTAAAAAAATCTTAACAACAAATCAGGAAAAAATGGGAGAGAGTGAAGGTAGCATGATAGAGATAAAGTATTAATTCTGTGCACCACCACCCCCTGGATAGGATGGATTTTTGATGTTTTTGTTTTAAGAACTTTAATTCTCAAATGAACTTGTAAAACTTGTTTCATGCCATAACCTGATCATCATCACAATACGATTCAGACAACCGGTTTTGGGGAAGAATTTCACCATATGGTTCTCAATGATGAGAATATTTCTCTCCAGACAGCTGTTGGAACCTAGGCCTATTCAGATGCATCATTCCTGTTGAGCAAAGGTGTCTTTGGAGAACCTGGAGATTAAATCCTCTCAATAATTACTCCCAGTAGTGAAAGGAAATAGTATTTCTCTTATCAACATAAAATGATTAATACCTTTTGAGCAAAAACAAAACCAAAAAAGCTTTGTATTAGCTTAAACTTTAATGAATAAACCCAGGCTTCCAGTTTTCTCCAAACTGCCAAAAAACATCAGAGCAGGAGCTACTTTTCCAGATGAAGTTCTCTTGCATTCTCAAGTCATTCACAGATCTGGAGGACTCCAAGCTGAGTAAGTAGTTTAGAAGAAGAGGTTAAACACAGGAAGAGTTTTAAGTAACATCTCAACTGTACAGTCAAGTGTACCATGTCAGGGCTATGAAAAAAATGTAATAAACACACAAATACATCCACCTTATAACAAGGGAATGAGTAAGTGTATGAATTGAGATGACCATGCAACAGTATTATACATTTTTTCACAAAAATAGTCTTGCATAGTCCATGAGGTAGACATGAATCAAACAGTATTTTTCCTTGGAGGTAACAGTATTGCTAAGAATCATAATTAAGCAGAAAGTCCTTCACATGAGTGGATGGCCATGCAAGAGATGTACTGCAAAACATTGCTGCAAGTCTTCACTATTACGGTTTGTAAAACACTTTGACACATCACAGCTAAGTGCAAGCTGAGTTGAAGGAAAACAGGTTCTGCAGCAAGATCTCGTGTTCTGCAGTGCTTCAGTGCTGGATTCTGTGACAGATTAGAAATTGCTATGCTAGCATGTTAGAGACAAACTCAGAAAAATAAGGTTCTCAGGGAATATGATCTACTTGTTACTACATTTAGTAAGATCCCCCGGTTATCTTTTCTATATTTTAGGCTGCAACACAATATGTTTTACCCAACACAAGGTGGAGAAAAATTTTTTGCTGCAATATGCCATGTTATAGCCACTTCCTTATGGTTGCTGGGGAAGAGTCTGACAGCAAACAAGCTGCAAGCAATACATGCAAAAAACCCCAATATGAAATGATTCCAAACATCAGAATCACACTGTAGGTAGCTCCTCATTTTAACATTGTAGGAGAGAGTATGTGATTGGAAATATCTCAAAGAATAAATCCTCGTCTATTACAATCACCTGGAAAGCACCTTTTGGCTCAGGAGGAAAATGCACCTAATTATTAAAATGCTGAAACAGACTACCTCTCTTGTAGGCAGGGGAAGGTCTTTCAAAGAACATCCTCTCTTTGGAGCTTAAATCCCCCTCGTCCTTTCCAACTGCTATTTTAAACTGTATCAAAAACACTGCTGCAAAAGAAAGGGGGGAACTGCAAAACACACTTTGCAATAGTCAGTCAGAATACAGAATCACAGAATAATTTGTTGGGTCACCTGTCAAGGTGTTTTTGTCCAGCCTCCCACTCAAAGCAAGTCCAACCTTATCAGGATGCTCAGAGCCATGTCCAGTCAACTTCTGACTATCTCCAACACTGGAAATTCCACAATCTGAGTCCTTGCTGCCTTGCCTGACATTCCTACAGTAATTTTTTTTTCTTCCTTTTATTTAATCAGAATTAGTTGATAAATTCAGCAGCCACAAAATTCTTTCAATCTTGATTTTCTGGTTAGTTGTTTTTTCAACTCTCTATTCAGTTCTTTGAAATATAAAATCTGAACTGAGAGTATGAGGTCGAGGCATTTGTTTTGATCATCTGTCTTCACAGCCACTAAATAACTAATCATTGCTTTACAGAATTCAAATGTACCCACTAAATAACAAAGGTCTAAAATTTGAATAGGTAATAACCTACGGTGTATTAATTTGTAAAGGTATGTAAATCCTTGCATAGAAGCATAGAAAGGTTTTTCTTATTTTAAGGCATAAGAAGAGTTACTTATTTACATTGCCTTAATAGCATTAATAATACCAATCAACTTAAACATTACAAGAGCACTAGCTTTTTCCATGAAACAGATGCATGGATTGACAGCTAGACCATTTGATCTACCCTACCTTTTGAAGATACATTTTGTGATGGTGTTACTGTTGGAGAGTTAACTGTAGGTGAAACAGCTGAATTGCTTCCAGCACCAACCTCATTAGGCTTGGCCTTTTTTGGAGTTACACTGTTGCCATCAGAAGTAGCAGGACGCTTAGATACAAAACCACTCTCATTGAGACCTACAGTGGTTTAAATTAAAGAACCTCAGTTTTTTTCCATAGTATATTATGAACACATTAGCGATGCCTACACTTTAAAGTATATGTAAAGTCTACATAAAGCAGCTAAGATTTCCCTAAAATAGTAAGCCATACAGAACTTCAGAAAGCAATATCCAATTCAGACTGAATTTCTAAGGCCAGTGGAGAAGAAAAGGGTAAATGCAAAGAGACACAGACCCATCCCTGAAACCCAGTAAATCACACTCTGACTACCTGAATTTATTTGGCCTACTTTTCACATCTTGACCAACACTAATCTGAGACAAGGTGAGTTCACAGAAATAAAGTTAAGCTAAGGAGCTAGTTTCTGCAATGCCCACTATTTGGAACAGCCTCTGCCATTCTGATGAAAAATGTCTCTGCTTTTTTCTGGTCCTATGTTAATGCTGGTTTAGTTATTTAACTCCATAGAACGTTTGAGACTTCAGTTTGTATGCAAAATGAAAACAGTTGCAACTTCTAATGACTGATCACAGCATACCTATTTGCTCTTCAGAACAGTTGATTGACTTATTGTTTGCAGTATTTCTTCTAAAAAAAGAAAATCACTAAAAATTGACTTGGAAATTCAGAGGTTCAGTGCTTGATTAACATGCCCATCAGTACTTGGCTCCATCTTGTCCTGAAGCCCATGTCACTGTAAGATTACCCTTGACGATGTAATCTCAATACAGAGATCAGTCCCCAAGTAGGACCTGAAAGTACCAATAAGTCTGAAGTGACAGCACAAGGCCTTGTAAATCTCTCACAGACTGCAAACAGCCTTAAGACTATCATAAACTATGACAAGGACCAGACTTCAGTTCCAGACACAATGATCTGAACTAAGGACGTTCTTGTTTATTCCCCTCCCAATGGTCTAGCTGCTCCAATTATTTCCTTGGGTGTAAGAAGAAACTGAATTAGCATCTTTAAAAGTCTTCTCAACAACCAGAGATAACTTGTGTCACATAAAATTAATCAACTTCTGAGAAGAAACAAAACCACCCCCCTCTTACCTCCAAGTTGCGTTTACTCGGTGGCAACTATCTACACCTAGCAATGTGGATAGTCTCCCAATTCATTCCACAGAGGCAAAGACTCCCAGCAGGGAATACTGACATTTGAACATCTTAGAGAACTTCCTACACCATGCCTCACATACAGGAAAACATAATTCACTGTTACATACGTATTTAATCATCCCAATGTTCTTCTTTGTAGCACACCTTTCCTTTCTGACATAAACGAATATATTAAGCTGAAATGTCTCACTCTGCATTGTTTGCCTAAGGTAATTAACACATTCACAAAATAAACAGGTTATTCATTAGATACTATCACTTCCCTAGGGTTTTTAAATTTACTTATACTTGCACTGTTACACATACAAGCTGGTTATATTGACATATGTGTCTTGATGAGCCAAAGGCTTCCATAGAGCTAGCATGACTTCAGCATTCTTCTGTATCACTGAGGCTATTTGAGCATTAGGCCATCAACCTACAGCAGGAACTCCTGCTGTATATTTAATTACATGTAGTTGTGTAATGAGGGCCAGGGAAAAGACAGAAGGCCTGACTGATTTTACAAGAATCTTCAGTGAAATATTTTATTTTACTGTAGAAACCCTGATTTGGAAAAAAGGACTATTTTTACATGTTAACGAAATCGGTAATAATTTCAACTAAAAAAGCTCGACACAGCTGTGACAAAATTTCAAAACTCTTCTATATTTATAA
>JAVJGG010000002.1:8693371-8707359 GCA_035590195.1 Aviceda cuculoides | reverse complement strand
CCCCCCCCCCCAAGGAAGATGCTAAGATGCTTCTCCCCATCCCGCGTTTTTGTTGTACATCTCCTAAATGTAGGACCTTAACGATAATGAAGAGCCATTCTTTCCTCTGGTGAGTGACCTCATCCAATCTAACCATATTAAACATAAATGTTCAGGAGTAGTTGTGGAAATAGTTACTAAATTTCTCTGCTCTATTTGTTACAAGTAACAGCTACATGAGCTGCAGTCAGAAGAGAGCGGGTGTTACTGTAGCCACAATGGTTTCAGGCTAGCCAGTGAAATTACAAGCAAAGCAGCTTAGCCTGCAAACCCCACTTCCAGCACAACTAATGCTCAGGTGTTAAGCCTGTGGTAGGCTCTTAAGTGTGGAGGTCTATGCACACCCGTACATTTGAAATACGACCAATAGCTACGCCAAAAATCTCCTTCTCTTACTACTCTGTGGTTTGTTTGTTTTTATGTGCTGCTAACATTTTAACTTTCTTCAAAATAAAAGCCTGGGTATTTTGATGGCATGTGTACATCTCTCCAGTATATACTAAATTTATTTGGTGAACAAAAAAGTTAAAACAGACATCCTGGAAATTCAAAGTCTCATAATTTTCAAAATGTCCTTTTCTGTTTACAGTTATTCTTTTCACAAAATTTGGCTCTGTCATTTTACATACAGAAAAAACAGTATCTTCCCTCATGCTTTAAAAGGCAAAAATGTTTTAACGAAAAAAAACAGAACACCTTTACCACTTCGATGTAAAAAAGTAAAAATAAAAAAAAAAAATCAAACTAATGTGTAGAGGTGCTGTCACATGCAGAAAGGCAAAACCCAACACCTTTATAAATTAAGTTCCTAGGGCTCAAGTGAAGAAAAATAATCCACCACCACTCTTTGCTTTCCAAGCAACTAGTGAAAATACTGGGTTCATACTGCGCATCCCAGATTTCCTGTGGAAACCAACATGATAACTGGCAACTAAATCCACACAGAGAAATTACAATGCATGGTATTGGACCTTCATTCTCCCAAAATTAACTAGGAACAAGTGGAACTTGAATCACATTCAGACTGAGGAAAGTGCCTATTAAGTAGGAGAAGATACGGATAGAATTGGCTGGGGCTTACTGGATAGCATTCTGAGCACTGAATTATAGAAAGTCTTTACTGGTAAGAATAAATTTTTCTTGAAGAAGAGGCTAGCCCTATGCTATCATATACAACAGCAGTAGCTCTGTCTAAATTAGAACTGCTGTAAGCAGTACAACTGAAGCCAAATTCAACTCAGAATTTCTGGAACTGCATTAATGTAGTGCAGTAACAAGAATACAAAAACTAGATTTTCACAGGAAGTCAGTGCATCAAGCCTGTGATTGGAAAGAGGCATTTCAGTAATAAAACTGGAATACCAAACATTGACAAAAGGTAAATTATAGACCTACATGTTATGAAATAGAGGAAATATGTTTCAACCCAGCTGGTGGTCAAAAGCAATCAGTTCCCACAGAAAAAACTTTGACATCCTGAGATTAAAAAATACTGCACCATATAAAGAATGCAAAGGCACTCTGAAGGTTGTTCAGCTAAAAAGGAGTCCTGCCACAGTGTCTACTCATACCTCACAGTCATCTTCACATCACAATATTTTAATTTCAAAGTTAAGTTTCAACATCTGGAACCTGAAGATCCAAACATCAAATATTTCCCAGAAAAACTTATTTGAAGCCCTTGCCACTCAGGAAGAATCAGATTGGGAAGAAACAGAAGATGTGTGAATGAAAATGTCACAGAATGCCCAAGGCAGAAAAATCATCAATATAAAACAGTGGCCCCAAATGAAATAAAGACTAGATAAGGAGGGGGGCAGGGGGAGGGGAGGAATCAAAAAAACCTAAGGAGCTCTTGAATGAAGGCAATTCAAACCAAGGACATGAAGCAAAATACAGTTAGTATTCATAAGATACTAAGAACAACAAATGACATGTGTCAGGAGTGATATTAAAAATCACAGAACTTTGCCCAAGACACTAAACCATAGTACCCCTCTAAAAAAATAATGCACACCAAACAAGCCTCTTTCCCCATAAAAAGTATAACATAATCAAGTGGCAAGAACAATACATAAACAAGATAACAGATTATTCTAGGTAAGGCTGAAATTGGAAATACAATTCTGAATCTAGAAAAGTTAAGTTGAAGAGATGGAAGATTCACTTTCACCATGTCTTAAGCAAGGAAAAAAAACCCAGGAAAATCTCCCTAAAGGTACTCAAGAATTTCTTAACATCCGAAGAATAGGATGTTACATTTTGGATAACTTAAAAAAGTTAAGAGCTCATGAAAGCCATGATCAAAATGTCAACACTGTAAAGAAACCATATAACATTTAATTTCAATAGAAGTTTTAAGAGACCATAGAATATGTATGCACTGGATATCACAGAAAAGGATGCATTGCTTTGTAAAGCATGTCAGTCTAACTTGGAATAGACAGAACAGATAAATACATGGTTAAAGATCCTTTTCCATGCTGTGTACCTTGAAAGTCCTATTTCAGGCTGCAACTTCTTCAAATAGGTGTTTCTCTACTCTGCCAGGGAAGAGCAACAACCTGCAGATTTTGGCACAGACAGACTGTAAAACTTAACTAAAGTCTCATCCGTGACACTCCTGTTGAAAGTCAACTTGACGAATGTGAAAGAACTCTCACAAAAAGAAGCGCTGCGTGCAGAGGGTCTTTAAAGTAAATCACTGTCTCAATGAGTTATGTCCAGCTTACATACACCTTTTGGAGAAGTTCAGCTTTCCTAGGTCTGTTTACTCTAAGGTTTTCTAACAAAAACAATGTAGAGGCCACTAGCAGCTTTATCTATTAGAACAAAAACATGAGCATCTATGTGTGAGGGAAGTAAAGGAGGGGGCTTTCCTTTGCAGTAAAGATTCTGCAAGATATCTTAGCACTCCTTTGAAGGATTTAATAAAGCATACTATGTCATAAGTAAACATTTATAAAAATAAAATTCACAGACTTGAAACATGTGAAGTAGCAGACCTTTCTGTATTAATCTGTCCTGCTTTACAAAGATAGATTTAAGAGGACTCCAGGGGCAACCTAGATATACTACTGATATCTGGACTTTTGATTGTATCATTTTTTAGGCCTTCTTAGAATCAGTGACAGACTGATTTAGCTAACCCGCTTCACTAGACACGTCCACAATTTCTCTCTGAAAATTATCAATCAACTGTTGAAGACTCAAAATTGGAAAGTATGCGTTCTTCCCTAATGAATCTGCCAGAGACTCAGTTACCCAGTTGATAGGCAATGATTACATTGCATTATTTTTCTTAAAATACAGCCCCCCATCAGCAATGATTTAGCCACAAGTCTTAAGAACACCACCTAGTTCTCATGTTTTAATGGCCTTATTAACTATGTTCATTCAGACTGATTGCCCTGTTCAGCAATCGCAGAATACATTAGGCTGCATGATTTTTATTTATACCAAAAGACTGACAGCTGGGACAACCACAGGTGTATATATTTGCATGGACAGTGGAGATGGTGTCTACTGTCAGGCTTTACTTTAACCTGACAGTAGTACCTAATACTATAGGCACATGGTCTAAACAGTTTCAGCTTAAATTATTTTCAATAAAGGTACCACATCATAGTTTACCTCATAAAAATATGAAATTTTAATCTTCATTCGTTCTCTCTCACACATGTCCAACAGCTAAGGCAACAAAAACAGCATCTAACTTGATTCCCTAAAGTTATCATTCTGAGGTTCTGTAGCAATCCAGGAAGATCTATGATACATGATGTATGTGCATAATTCCCTTAGGCTTTTAAAACAAAACAAGTATATCATTAAACTGTTTCATCTACTGACCCTGCAACTTTTGGTTTCTTAAGTCCTCCTTACCATACTACTGTTCCACTACAACTGCCATATGAACCAAAAAGCTTAAGAAGTGAAAATCCCAAGAGAGGCACTATAAGAGTCAGGTCAGAAAACCATAAAGTTACTTTAAACACCAAATGCAAGCTATTAAAAAATGAGATTAATTTATCAGCACGGAGGATCCGCCTCTGAGCAAAGAAATCTGCAAAATTTAGAGAATGAGAATTTCCTTCATTTCTGCACATAACATAAACAACATAACCTAAATGGTACTGATTTCTCTTAGGCATAAGATTTTCATTCAACAATTGCAACAATTCCACTGTTACTAAAGCTATCATCTTTTGAGTCTTGCAAATCAGTATTTTCAAATATGTATTTTAATTCACCAGTGCAAGGTTATGGTCCTAGAATCTTTGCAGTTTATATAATGCTCAGTCTATAATCTAGTCCAGGTCTTCAAATTACTAGACTGAGTCAGTATGTTCCTCATTAATTTATTCACAAGTAATTGCACCTGAGTATTTTACAGTTTGAGGGAATAAAAATTTACCTGATTGAGTATTACAGGCTGTGCTGTTACAGTAGTCACTGGCCTGGATACAGGTTGAGCCACTACTGGAACCGTGATATTTCTTGATACTGGTTGTGTTGTCACTGGAATGGTTACAGGTCTGCTAACAGGCTGTGATATTCCAGAACTTGACCCAGGCATCTGTTGTGTTGATAAACATCCAGCAACTGGTCTCTGCAGGGTTTGTGAAGTTCCTGAAACATTCACTGGTATAGACAATGGCTGAACTGCTACAGAGCTAGTTGTAGGTCTGGATGCAGACTGAAAGACTGATGAAACAGGCATGGCACTGGGGCTGGAGGCAGGTGTCGCATAATGGTGACTGTCAGGCTTGAATGTAGCAACTGTACCTGTTACAAAGGATTCCAAAGTTATCTTTATATAATTCTGCAGTCAGATGTTTCATAAGTGTTGTGGATTTTTTGTTTTTAATTACCATATTAGGACAATAAAGTACCTCTACTGGGTGCACCATTCTGTATCCCCCTTCGTGATGAGCTGAGGTTGACTCTGTTCAATATATCTGTCAAAAGTTACATTTATCTTAATTGCAGTTAAATTAAAAGCTTAATTGCTTTTCAATTAAAAGTAGCATTCCTATCCACTAAGTAAGCCAATTAGGATTTGCCTTATAAATTAGAATATTATTTCTAAAAAAAAATACCTGGTAAAACAAAGTATCATTTGTACAAATTAAGATACATTCTTCTACTCCCCTTCTCTTAGGTTAAGCTAGTTCACCTAAGAATCTCAATTTTTATTTTCTTGCAGATAGATTAACACACAAGTAAGAGTGCAAACAAACAAAAAAAAGAACACTTCATAAATATTTAGCTTTGCTGATTATAATGCATTTATTCACTTCTGTTTCTCATGTACACAATAAGTTCCCCAAATACTAGAACTGCTCTAAACTAAAGGAAGCATTTTCTCTAAACCAGTAACTACACAATTTGCTTTTGTATTACAGGAAAATACAGCACTTACAAACTTGTTTTTAGACATCTCCATTTTCCAAAGTGAAAGAAAAATCAACAGACGAGCAATCAAAGCAGTTGTGCTGGAATTGCATTACAAGAGGACTGATTTTCTTCCATATCCTACATGGCAGTCTATGACCAGAGTTCTAGCTCGTCAGAAACACATGGAATTTCTCAGATTTGTTGTTTACTCCTTAACTAATGCCACTGATATTTCCCAGGTTTTTATGTCTTAGTCTGGGGCTTCACAAGATTCCAGAATGTTATAAAAATATTCATCAAATAAAAATATTTTCCTACCACCAGATTCTCAATTCCATTGGCATTGCTGTCAAGTTTCTTGCTCTGACATGTGAAAATATGTGTATGAAATTAGATTGATCCTCCAATATCTAACCAACAAGGTTTAAAGTACCTGCTCAAACTTGGGTAAAATTACATAAGGATCTCAAACAATAGATCTTAGACTATCTACACATTGTGTTCTACAACCTTAAGGCTGTTTCCACCAGCAATGGCTCATTAGTATATACTACTCAGGCTGATAAATCTATTAACAGTAGAGCTCAGAAGATCACAGCTTTCAACCTGTCACCGGCATTTAGGACATAGTAATAAAAAAGCAGCTGCAACGAACAGATCCAAACAGGTTTCCATTTTTCAAGATATGACAAAATTTTGTCCTGTAACAGTAATACTAGTTTTACTTCAACACAACACTAACTATGAGCAAGCATTAACTTAATTCAGGATTTAGCTGAATACATACTTTTTTGTGTTTGTTAATAAATCTATACCTCACATTTGAATTCCAGAGTGAAATGAAACTAAAACCTTCATCTACCTACAAAAAAAAAAAAAAGCTATCCTAAAAGTTGTCTGACAAAGCATATTCAGCTTCAGACAGTCTGATATGCAAACAATTCATATCCCAAAATACAAAGGTAGATACTACTGTTTTTAAAAATAACATTTCAGAAAGTCAGTGAAATTATAAGCTAGATTTACATAACTCTGCTAATTCATCATAGACTTGATATGCCCTTTCCCCTCCCCCATCAAAGTGTTATTTGTCCTGTTTAACAACACTGAAGTATAAGAAAGCCAACATGCAGAACAACATTTTAAAGTAGCAACAAATTTATCATTACGAAAAAGGAAACAAGAAAAATGAGCAGTAACTATAGGGAAAATGAGCAGTTGCAGGAAATGGTAAAGGGAACAAAGTGTGAATTACTTTTCATCCCAGTCAAACTAATCCTCCAGTACCTCAGAAGAGACACTTTATCGTACGTGACACTGTGCCAGCAAGTCAAAGGTGGGATTTTAACTCTTTCCTTCAAGTTTTCCACACCAGTCTGTATAAAACCTGATAATTGCATTGTCAGGAAAAGGTCAAAAAAATTTGCTATGTATTGCAGAAAATATACCTTTCAGAAAAATTAAGAACCAGTGAGTCTCCATTTGTCATCTGATTATACAGGAATTCTCAGGTAAAAACTAAACAACTGTGATAAGCAAAGTTGAGTTCATTGTGTCTTGCCTATCACCAATAACAAACTGAAGCCTGACTAGTGCCAGGTAGTACTACTTACAAGCCAGAGAAGAACTGAGGTCATTCTTCCATAGCTGTTTTTGATAGTGAAGTAGAAGATTACAAAGAGAAAAGTTGAGGAAAGGGAAGGAAAAGAGATAAAGTAAAAAGTTATACCATAAGTGATTTTACTTGTGTCAGGACCGAGTATGGACAGCACTAGAATAAGATGCATATGTTTTAAGTCTCTATCTTTTACCAGAGTTCTTGAAGTGCTGAATCATATCAAAATTACAGTTTTCACCTGAACTATTTCTATCTTTTATTACTACAAAAAAATCTTGAGACTACAATGACTGCAATGAAACCTGGCATATTTGTTGTTCCAACATATGCCCACTGCCTTAGCAGTTTTCTATGCCGTGACCTACTGCCAATGACCAACAGCAATTCAGAGGTCTCTGGACCTTCCAGAAAACAGTAAGGGTATTTTTCAGTCCTTCTAGAAGTTTATAACTGCAGAAAACTTCTTGGAGTAATTTTAAAATATTCTTCAAATTTTCAAGAGGATCTAGAATATTTATTTTAAAATATTCAAAAAGATTAAACCTTAAGAACTATCTTCAGGTGGGAGAACTTTAACATCAGCTTCAGTATTTCTTTAATATGTAAAACAATCTTCCACTTTTTTAAGCTAGTGTAAGAAGCATTAGACTTACTATCCCAATGAGTAACAACATAAAATAGAGTTCAGATGCAAGATGAAAGTATTGTGAACTAAAATGACTGAACAGCTAATAATAGCTCCAAAGTCCACACAGCAGTGTGACAGAGAGCCTAGTTTAACATTTTGTCTTGAGATTCTTCACTGCAAACTATACACCTTCAGAAAATTACTATAGAAATCTTGGATACAAGCATAGCAGAGGCAGAAACTGAAAGTATTATACCTCACCAGGCAGTCTTATGTATTCCATAGCTAGAGAAACCTTAAGTCAAACCTCTGAACAATTGATTACAAGATGGCCACACACAGAAATCAAAGTTTCATCACTAAAATTAATTTAAATAACAAAAATAGTGTTCTCCTTTACTTACCTGCCAAAGCCCAAGCACAGGACAAACATGGAATCCTGACACATCTGCTGTCATCACAACCACCTAACCTCACTCCCTGCACTAGGAGAAAACTACAGAACTCAATGAAAAAAAAGTCTTTGTTTTACAGGGGATGAATGAGTTTATTAATAAAAAAAATCTCTTACTTAACAGAGAGGCTTCTACTATTTTCACATTAATCATTTTTCTTGATTGTGCTTTTATTATAGACACTTAAGACAGTTACCTTGGTTTTGTTGGAATGATGTCCACCAACACACGAAATGTGGGGTGAAGAAAAAAGAGGGACCGTAACATGAAGACTTAAATTCATGCACATTCCTTTAGCAGGAGACACTTCCAAGTATCTAACTAAATATCAGCTATATTGAGAGCAATTGCATGCATGGTTTCGGCATTGTATAATTTGGATTTTTAACCATATTGTTAATGCTAAAACCTTCAAACATCCTTGTTTTGACTTTAGAGATTTAAGATTAGAGGTAGAGAGAGCTGTGCATAACCTGGGTTTTAGGACAGAATTTCCTAAGAATTCCAATTTTCAGTATGACAGCAACCTAAAAAACATCTTTAAGATGTAGAATTTCTTAAGTATTAATGCTAAAAATTCTGTATTTTCAAAGTAAGTTTAAAGTTCTACACCTTGAAATACCTTTTTTAAATTATGGAAAATGTTATCTTACATGTGCTAGCTGGCTTTGAGCTTGAGATTTCCCCAACAAAGATTGGCTCATCATCATCATCATCATCCTCCTCCACTTCTTTCACTCTCTTTTGCCATGGTTCTAGCTCCTCTTCTTCACATTCCATAAATAATTCTGCCATCTTGAGACTAGACAGTAAAAAACAAAACACACATACCGAAACATTCAGTACTTTCATGAAACAAACATTTCACTGTTCACTAAAGATTTCTGCACTTGACAATAATTCCCATAGAACAGTCTTTCTCACCTGCTCCCCCACCATGTTCTATACTGGCTGAACCTGATCTGATACAGAAGATCTTCAAAGATCAACACCACATCACCTTTCTGATAATTACTTGAATTCTCATCTTTGCCTTTAAAGATAAGAAAAGACCAAAGATATCCTCCATATAATTTAAACTATTTTTGTATAATCCATCGGTAACTATCAGAGGGAGCCTCTGACACCACAGTGAAAGATATCTTTTAAAAAAATACTCCTATTCCAGGTAAATGATTCACAAGAAATGCGAAGACCCTACTATGAAGCATGTAATATACCTGGCACAAGTGAGTTACTGAAACACTAGTGACAGCTTTATTCTCTTTACATCTAAAAAAACCCAATCCAACCCAAACCCCACGAAAACTCACAACCTACCACAGCCCCACAAGTTTTTTAAGGTTTTGTCAGCACTTCCCATATAGTCACATTTTCCTTAAAACCAAACCAAAACAAAATTTCCCAAAACCCACACATCAAAAAACAAACCACCCACAAAAACCTCAAACAAAAAAACCCCACAACAACCAAACCCCCAAACCACACCCGCAATGCACTGCATAGTGTTTTAATTATCAATTAGGACTCAATAAAAATTTTGCATATATCTCATTAGACTGAGTCCCTTGTGCTTGGAGACTTGCGCTTGCAGTGAGGAAAAAAAGTAATGTACGAAAATAGTAATGAAAATATGTAGCTTTTGGAATTAACCACATTAACATCAGCACCTCTAATCACAACTGGTTTTATTTGCTTTTTCAAATAAATGGTGATGGTCAATGAAGTTTTCTTCTTTCTTTTCACATCCTCTAACATAATCATGAAAGTATTTCTGAACAATACAGAAAATATGAAACTTTTAGATTTCTTTACACACACTACCAATAATCTAATTTGTAGTAAATAAATACTACAAGTACAATATCTACAAAGTAAAAAAAAAAAAAAAAGTAAAAATAACACCATAGGGCTGTCTCAGCTATAACCAGGATCAGGATCCCAATACAACAGTGTTTGCTTCGCCTAAGACACAGACCTTCATAAAATTCAATGTCTCCATTTTTTGGTAGATCAGAGGGGAAACAGTTTTACATGAGGAACCCAACAGTAACTCCAGTCAATATAGGAATTCCTTGAAATTAATGAGCAGTTAAGCACATGAAATTCAATTCATCATTGGACTGCTTTGACAAAAAAGTGAAGAATATCGGAGCAACATTTCCTTTCATGAAAGCCACAATCAATAAAAGAATATTTCTAGTCTTATTACCAGGCTACTGCCAACAAAAAACATTAGTAATACTTCTCTTGTTCTTGTGCAGATGCAACACTTACCTGACAAAGCAAACTCGTTAAGGAAGCTTGACTTCTCACTATTATGCAGTGATAGTTCTCTTACAGTTTAACTCCCTAAACCTTATAGCCAGGGCATCAGACCAGCACTAACATTATGATTATGTCATTAAAGACTATCAAACCTTATACACAAGGTGACAAAATCAAGATTACATTCATAATCATAAACTGATATTTTAAACTAAATTATTCATCTTGTAAGATGACAAAGGTGTTTATTCAAAACACTTTTCTGTACAATTCCCCATTATTTTCTCCTTTCCAAAAATATTTCAAGAGCAACATATATATTAAACATTGGGTCATTTCTTTTTTGAAAGTATAATTATGCAAAACTAAGAATACCCCTCGTTATCTATCAACAGTGTTTGAAATGGAAGTCTTCAGCACAGACACAGTGAGAAACTGTCTAATATCTAATAGAGAATACAATTTCAGGATAGGAGTAATGAGCTGCTAGATTTGGTGATGGACTATAGAAATAATTAGTCTGCAATAGCTTATCACAGGGGAGTGGACAGAATTGTGACCCTACTTGCATTAAAGTGCATGAGAATGGGGCTGCTGGTGTTACATGCTAAGTTGTGGGGATAACAGCAAAGCTATACTCCTTCCTTCCTCCATCAGCTTAGGGTGCTGAAGTTAAACATGGTGCTAGGAAAGAAGAGAGTAAGACACTAAACTAGATTCTTGTCACAGGAAAAGAGGAAGAGTTTAAAGCCAGTTTCCACTTGACAGAGACAACTGGGGCCATGTGCCAGGACTTGGCAAGAGAATCAAGCCCGACCCACCTCTGTAGAAAGACATCCCTTAGAACGCCTCTTCTTTACTAACACAGTGCCAAAGTTTATTAGACCTCAAGGCAAAATGAAAGACTATTTTCAGAGACTTTTTTCAGAACTGACAACATAAATATGAGTTGTGGGTTATTAAAAAAAAAAATTAGTTTTATTTTACCTCAGGAAAAAAAATAATCAGTTCTAAAATGTGCTCAGAGAATGCAAATGAAAGCACATGTAATTTATATTAAAAACACCAAATAGGCACTAACAATCTATACGTTAGCAGAATTCTAACCACATACATGTGATAACCTCAGCTATGCTGTAATGCAGCTAATTTTTTTTTTTTTTAATACAGTTAAAAGTAATTTCATAACATAGGCATGGACTTCTAGAAAGTTACACCAACTGGTGGCACCTCTTATGGACATTTCATTTTATGAATCAGGATGTACATATTTAGTTATTCTCAAAAGGTGACTCAAAATGTATGGCAGCTTTTAAAAAGCAAGTATTGAGATTATTTCAGATCTTTTAATCAGATATTTTTATTTCAATGCTATGATTTGAAGCCAAGCTTTCACTGACTTTTTTCCCCTGGCAACAAAGCCAGCCTAATGAGTTCCCACTCTGCTCCCTCAGTTGTGCTAGTACAAATTTTCACAGGACTATACGACGTGAACCACTGTAGGTTAAAAATAACCTGGCCCACTAACAGTTTTACTGGCACAACTGAGAGGTCAAAAAAAAAAAAAAAAAAAATCTATGGCCTGAGCAATCAAAGTTGCAGTAAGGGGGAATGGATTTGATTGCAGGAGGTGTGCAGGAACTGCTCAAATGGTCTCCATTGCCAAAGGAAACATCTACATCCATTTTTAGAGTACAACTAGCTTCCAAGTTTTCGGCTTCTTTAACTACATTAACGTAGAAAATGTATTCCAGGAATCCTGACAGTGGTTGCTCTCAAAGCCAAAACCATCAGTGAATCCTTCCCCCCCCTCTCCCCAAATAATTCCCTGTGGAAGTACAGATGCCAGGATAAGAAAGGTAAACCTATTGACAATAGACTTTATTTTCCTCATTTTTTAATATGTATAAACATATATACACATTCATACACACATTTCCTTAAAGGTAGTCCATGGACCCGAGAGATCCAAAACTCCAATGACATGTTATGTGTATATAATCAAAGAAAGTGTTTAAGCCATTGTTCTGGGCTAAAAACTGTCAAAATTATGAACAAGTTCTTTAAAACATATAAAAAATACCATTAGATTATATGAAGATATTGCTTTTAAAGGCAACTGCCCAGCAAAAACTAAGGCTAGTCATGAAAGTTCATTATGCAGGTGCAGATAATCAACAACCTGCAAAAACAAGTCTATGGAACACTATTACAGTGACTAGACAAGCAATGAACTAAAAACCTGATACAGGACAAAAAATTTGAACTCATTGCACAAAAGAGCAATAAGCTTCTGATGAAATGAATGTTTTAAAAGCACTAGCCTGGACATCTTTATTTATCATGGCGACTACATTTAAAGATACCCAACTTTATTAAAAGCCAGTTGCATTTATAACCTGGATTTTTTTACTGTTAGGATTTAAAAGCAATCACACAGAAACAACAAAAAAGATACAAATATTAGTAAATGTAACAAGAGTGTAACAGCTGTAGTGAAAACAGCAGGAAGTGATCTGCAGAAGTGCACCTTAAAGATATACAGAAATCAATACTATAGAAAATAGTGGCAAATGCAACTGCAATAAGATTTAGTTACTGAAAACCCATTTATTACTTTAGATGCAATTCACTTGTTCCGCTCTTAAGGTCAAGTGAGCTTTCCAATACTCAATACTTGTTTGGATTGGCTTAAAATAACTGACACCAAATCAGTCGTATGACATTCGTAGTGAGCTTAAAGAGCGAGGACACCTAAATTAACCAGAAAGTTCTCAGACTAGCCTTGTTTGTCATCTTTCCATAATAGTATTATCCGCGAATTATTCGAGAATTTTTTTCATCCCGTTTAATAGCTAGACTCCAAATGAACAGGGAAATTACATTATTTGCAACACAGATCATAGGGTAAGCACCCACATTGTATTTTTCAGATGACCTCCCATACAGGCACATAACTTTGCAACATGTTAGCTGTAGAAGAGCGTGCAATCCACAGCTTCATCGGGACTGTGAGCAACTGCATTTTTACTGAGTGCTGCATTTCTTTCAGCAGCGAAGAAACGATGACAGAGCTGAAACTGAACCTGAAAGTTTTAAAAAGCCGAAGTATAAACCAACCTCCCTCAAAACCAAACCTAAGCAGCCAACGCTACCCTCTCTGCCACGAGACAACATAAGCTCCGCCTAGGGAAGGGCAATATTGCCTTTGCAAACCGCTCAGAAGTTCACACCCCCGAGCTGCGATGGGTGCGAGGCCGCGGGAGGAAGCCAAGTCCCCGAGGGCAGCCGAGCAGCTGCCGCTCCGCCCGCAGCGCCCCTGGCGCCGCCGCCTCTGCCGCAGCCTGACCGCCCCGCGTCCCGCCTCCCCCGTGCCGGGTGACCGCAAGGACTCGACTGAGGCTGCAGGTTCGGGTTTGGACGAGGCCCGCATACCACAGCCGCGGCGGGAGGGGAGGAGGCCCGGCGGCAAGGCCGGCACCCGCCGCCAAACGCCGGGGGCCCCAGCCACGGCCAGCGCCTGGACGGCGGAGGCAGGGCGAAGCGAGCCCTGCCTGGGACACCCCTGCCGGGCAGGCCCCCC
>JAVJGG010000002.1:8676415-8688296 GCA_035590195.1 Aviceda cuculoides | reverse complement strand
CATAACTACAAGTTGCTTCATTCGACTCTTCTCAGTTCCCATTAATTTGAAATTCTGACATCTTATGCATTCTTCTAAGTTATAATATACTCCTACAAATTAAACACTATATCCAAATTATCTTAAATCTTAAGCTTGTTATCTAAGTTCTAAATGTTCCTACTAGATGATTTTGACCAATTCCTCCGGCCTTGGTACAGGGCTGTACAGAGGATTTCACAGCAGCTGTTAGTTGCTGGTTAAACGTGTAAAATGCAATAGATATATAATTTTTGCTAAAATATTTCTTATAATTCTATATTCCTATTAAAATTGAATATTATTAATTCTAACTAATAACAAATCAATAACAAATCAATAACACTATGATGACCTAACCAATTTCACTAGATTGAAAGAGTCTTCAGTTCCCCAACTCTCTCCACAAGAGGGGTGAATGTGACATAGTATACAAAAAAAGGGAATTAACATTTCTTGACTGAAGCAGTGACAGATGTCACCATAAACTATTTGTGCAAGCCTCTTACAAGTTTATAGATTTATAGATTACATAAATATGGGGATCATTTAAGCTACCACCAGCATGCAGACACCTCTGTCATAGAACTTGGAGGTCAATGTAACAGTGCCATCAGGATTCCAATTAAAGGAAAGTGCCATATACAAAAAAAGTGACAGGGAATTTAAGTAGGGATCGTTAATTTAGCTACATAGAAATATAAGCAGAGTACTAGGAGAACATAGAGTACTAGGAGAACATAAAAGGGAATTTAAGTAGGGATCGTTAATTTAGCTACATAGAAATACAAGCAGAGTACTAGGAGAACATAAAGTTATCAAACTTTTTAGGAAAACAGAAGTTTTACAGATTAAAACTTTACAGTACATTTCATCAGACATTCCCTTCTGCTCTGCTGATACTAAAATATCTTACTTCATTTTCAGTTTCAGGTTGATATTTAAAAATGAACTTTCAGTATTTTCTTCACTATTGATTTGGTAAACAAAATATTTGGTGAGAGTAGTTGAAGAGTAAAGAAGTTTATAGTATGTTCTGAAAAATCTTGAACAAAGTCCTGAAAAACAAATTTTAGATGTGGCTTGAGTTTAACATAATGCTGATGTTAATAATAATTATTAACATCAAAGTTTACTTCATCAGAGTTACCTAGGGAGATTGTGAAGACCCCATCACTGAAGATTTCTAGAGTAAGTTAAAACATGTAAGCAGACTTGGTACATTTGGTGCTACTAAGGTACTGGGGGAAGTGCTACTAAACTACTGTGACAAATATAGCTAATGATGATTTTTTTTAAACCCCTACTGAATGAGGACTCCATGTTGTATCTGGTCACTATTTGAATGTAATCTGGGAATCAGAGTGCTATTGTCTAGTTTTGATTTTGTGTGTCAGTAAAAAATCTACAAGAGTGTGAGGAAGTCTTGCTCATTAGCATTGAAGTTAGGGGTTTGTTTAATATTATTTGTTATTCTTAGAGGCACTACACACATACAGCAGGTACCAGCCTGCATGACATTGCAATTGGAGCTGCTGCCAAAATTTTATTAGGATGGTTATGTTCAGATGGGAAGCCTGTAAATATGAATGCAAAAATAGATACTAAATGAACATCTGCAAAACAAACACTATTCAACACATGTATGGTATACTCAAGTAATCAAGTATTCCATAAGGTATGCTTGTAAAATTGATTGCATTTAGTCTGCTGTGGTTTGTTGTTACAGTATCATACCTTCAGGAATTTGGCACAAGTATAAACACTAAGGGGTGATCTAATCTGTTCATAGCATTATTTTATAATGCTTGTTAGGCATATATAACTTGTTTATACTTTCCTTTTTGAGAAAATATGAAAAGTCTAACATGTAACCCTGAAGAAAGCATAAGCTTCCAGTCTTTTAAACTTTAAAAGTATGCTTCTGTAAATTCAGCAAAAAGCCCAACCCAAACCATAAATTGTCTTTTTAAACACTTCCAGCATACCTTCATGCAGAATAATAATAATAAAAAACATTAACATCTAGGAGAGTCAGTTTCTCTTCAGCGTGCATGTATTTGTCCTGTCAACATTACTCAAACTCATCAGATGAGAACATACTCTAAACTGCTTGAAGTTACAAGAAATGTTTCAATTGGATGAGCTCTATCACAGTGAAAATGGCTACAAACAGAGCCATTGCTATTACAAATCTAGTTTGTTTATTTGGATGCAAAAGAGAAATATTTTGTAAAAAAATTTTTGTTTCCAGAAGCCTTTCATGGTGACTTTAGGTTAAAATAAAGTTAGTACATTAACATTAAGAAATAAGTCTTGAAATAATTTCATTTTCATTTAAGAAATTGATTTCAGAAAATTGATGCTATGTACATCCATTTATCTATTGCAACTGCCCAGTTCTCAGACCAGAGACACAGAGCATATGCCTTGTCCATCGGATTCATTTTTATCATTCACCTTAGAACGAATTCAATCCTAGATGTCTACTGTTGTGTATACTCCACATAGTAAAGAAAATCCAAGCAAATAACTACTTGGTTTAGCCTTTGCATCCACTTCTACTCAATTAAGTAATTCAGTAGTAGAGAACATTGTTCCAGTGGGTTGATGCCAGACATTGTTATAATACTTGGCAGAAGCCTTAAATAGCATGAAAAGTGGCATAATACCAACTCAACATATGCCCCAGAGACTCTTGTTGAAAAATGACACTACTGGGTAAAGTTTGCAGTCATATTTTCTGCTTTAGAAAAAGGAGGGGGGGAGTAATATTTATTGTATATTTATTGGAGAAGTTGTCTACTTGACAGCAATTGCCAGGTCATACTGCCAACTGCTGTACTGCAAGAATCCTACTGTTAGATTGGTTTCTCTCTCACAAGCCTTGTCAGAGAAAGAAAGGGCGTTGTACATTACTTTGCGAAGATACTCTAGTTCATTAGAATGCTGTGAACAGGTATTCAGCAGCATGTGCCCTTGTTAACAGGAAGTGAAAATTTCTCCTATGATGCTTCCTTTTGTTGTGATTTGTAAAAAATTATTAACTTGTTATGCCAAATATTAGCCATTCTTCATATAGGATCCCAGAAGCAAACCACATTGTGTTGGGCAGACAAAAAGAGGATAATTCCTTCCAAAAAAGAAAAGTCAAAAAAAGTGAGTTAAAACTTGTAAAAGTACAATGCTCCAATGCAGCTTTTAAACAATTGCAGATAATACTGGAAGTGATAAATGATGCATCTGCTTTGAAACCATAAAACAACTTATGTTGTGTCACAGTAAGTTGCTATTAGGAAGATTTTAAAAATACCTGAAGAATAAACGTAGAAACGTATCAGCTCCTAAGCAATAAGTATTTTCTCATCATCCAAAAGAAACAAACTACTAATACAGAAATAAATAAAGAAAATCTGTTAAATGTAATATTCCTTTAGTATAGTATTATTCAGAATTTCGTCTGAGGTATCAGCAACTCTGGGCAAATCACTGTAAGGAGAAAGTGACACACTTTTGGATTGTTAAATTTCTTTATATTCTTCACAAGTAATCATGTATTTGCCTAGCAGTTTCTGTTCATAAAACTAGAACTGAAACTGATTTCTTGGCATTACCATCACATCTGTAAATTGTGTGCATGAATTCCGAGAAATTCTGTGCCAATAAGTGATTTTTATTTATCAGATTGGCTGCCAAACTGAAAGGAAAGAAAGTGTTAGGATAACAAAACAGAAAACAATGGAGATTGCTGTCTTATCCACTAGCCAATTAGTTTATAGTCTGTAAAGGGGTACCCCATAGTAGTCCTAGAATCAACACTTCCCACGGGTCTGATCTAATCAGAGTTTTGCAGGCTATTTGGGGTGCTCGTCTCTGATTTAGCTGTTCCAATTTAAGAATGTTAAATGTCTACCTGAACAGGGATTAAAAGCCAAGGGTGCCCCACCTCCTTAGTTCCTTGTTTACGCATCAGGCTTGAGTTGTTCTGATGCAGTGAAAACTTATGAAACAAAACGAGGAGATTTATTCCAAAATCCCTACTAGTCTCAGTGAAGGGATCTCCTCAAACAGGAGAGGGGACATTCTCCCTGATGAATGCACTAGTGCCTGGACTTTTAAGCAGCATCACTTCCACCTTCCTTTTCTTGCTTATGAATCTAGCCTGTCATGTCCTAAGATTTTGCGTTCACATTGCTGTATGAAGTTTAAGAACCATCACAAGAAAGTGTTGGCCTCTAAAACATTCTATTTATTTCATGTATCATTGCCTTCCCTTAAACTGCATTTTTTGCCAGGTTCTATTGAGAACAGTCTCTAGAAGATGAACATTTTCTCTTCAGTTTTAGAAAGTTCCTCTGTATGAATGATAACTTTAAAATGGTAGAATTATATGTTTTTAAAAACCTTGTTTAAAAAAAATGATTGTGCTGGGTTTTTTTTTTCTGGTAAGTTTTCTGATCCACTGACTGCTATTTATAAAGTCAGGAACTGTCCAACTGCTCTCATATCTACACAACTATTTCCTTTTTGCCTTAATATTCAGCAGAGTTGACTTGTTTATCTTTCCTTCAGGCTCCCTCATGTTGGGCAGGTAGTGTTCTTAGCAGGGATTATTGTATGCCTTGAAGAAAACTTAAGAAACAAAGTTGTAAGCAGCAACTCTAACACAGAATTAGTATTGTCAAGGCTCTCCATCATCTCCAGATTCTTGAATATTTGGTTCTTGACTAAAATTTAGCCAGTTTGTAGTTCCCTTGCCAAATTACAAAACAGAATGCATGCTTTCTACCTGGACTACATGTGTCTGGCAGCCTGGATATGTTTGTACTGCAATCAAAACACAAAGTCCATCTGAATACCATGGTGATGCATACTTCATTGGGGTTAATATTGACTTAGCTCTGAAGCAGACAAGGCAATCATTTGCTGTGCAACATCTCAGGTGTTCTAAACAGCTTGAATGTGAATCATATTTTTCATGTAGAAATGTGGAGGAGGGATCAAAAATTCATATAATGAATATAATTTCTTATTTATTCCTGTACGTTTGAATAGTAGTATTAACATGACATTAAATTTGGTAGAAATGTCTGTAAGAAATGGATTTTTTTTTTAAATGTCATTTTTTAAAGATTAAACTTTCATTTGGCTTCTTACATGTATTTAGTTTACTAAGGAAAGGAGATTGCAATTATAGCACATATGTGCCCCATTTTTGAGCAGTGATTTGAGACAAATTTGGTAAAAGGGTAGATACATCTTTAAAGTAATTAGGAGCTTAAAATTTTTGTAAAAATAACTGCTGGGTAGAGAGTACCCATACTGAGAGTTAGAATGAAGAGATGCTCATTCTATCCAGAGAGAGATCTGAGAAATGCCACCACTGTGGCTTCCATCAATTTGCAAGCAAGACTCGGGTTTCATTTGTTGTGATTCTTATAGACCTGAGTTAACAAAGGGAAGGTACCATTATTATCCCAGTAACGCCTGAACTCTGAGGGCAAGGGTGGCACATGAGCAATCGGAGTCTGAATTGGCTCCCAAAGCACAGCTAGAGTCCAAGTGACAGTCCGTGCCATTCTATCACCCCTAAAATTTATTAGCTGTTTATCACATACAGAATTATTCTGCTGACTTGTGTATTACTTTTCTGTATCCTACAAGTACTCTTAAAATAATAATAATCTTACTTAAGTCTCAAACTAGAACTTACAGCTTTTTTTGCATTATACAGCGTATAGAAGAGGGAGAGAAACCCTGTTTCTGTGCCAACCTCACTTCAAGTCAATTATCTTTGTTCTCTTTCCTTTTTCTCAACAGCCTGTAGTGCTCCATTTCCTCTCAACATGCCCTATTATTATCCCAGCTTCCAGTGTTGCAAAAGTCCATAAGACTAGTGAAAATATCCTTTAATTTCTCACTTCAAATTCTATGTCTGGCCAATGTTACTTTTCATGCCAACCACAGTAAAGATGATAGTTCTGTGCTGTAGACCCACATAATGGGCTGGTAGCAATGGAGACCAACATAGCATCAGAGCCTGTAGCAATGAAGGATTGTAGAACTAAACCTTAAACAACAGAAAGAGTTATAGGAGAGTGAAGTTTGATGGATGCTTTTTTGATATTTGAGTGATGATTTACAGAGAGAGATTGGAATTTTCATATGACATTGTGATTAATAGCATTGCATTGGTACCAGCTGAAAGTTCTTGTGGTGTAGGACCACAGAAATGCCATTCTGGTGTTACAACAGCTAAAAAATAACTTCTAATTATATGAACAAGCAGTATTAAATCACAAATAACCATGCTATGGCAATAAAATCCATCCTAACAAACAATACAGGTAAGCAGAGGCTGCACAGAATTCTTTAATGGATCTTGGTCATAACATTCTGCAACCCACAGATTTCTAAAAAGTTTCTTCTTTTTATGTGCCCGCAGGAGACATTTGCAGGGTGATTTCCTTAATTGTGCTAATATATTAGTACAAATCTGTGTGCAGTAACAAATAATTTTTCTAGACTTTTAAATATCTAGCAAAACACTGAAGCCCTAAACAATTTGTGGGTTGTAGTTAATTTCATTGTTGCAAACAAAAGATGTCAGGCTAGTAGTTTTCTCTGGTGTCCCACTTCTAGTATATGGTTTCACTGGAACAATGAATCAGTCAACAGCTCTGCTTTTATTTAGGCAGGTGGAGTACAGATATTAAACTTCTACAATAAACAGATGCCTATCTGAATTTGACAGAATTTTTTTAAATGGTATTTTTTCATGTTTTCTAAACTAATGTGAACACTGTGCATATCCTTTACTACAAGCCAGGATTACTCACCAGATCTGCCAGTCCCCAAAATTATTTTTTTAAAAGGCCACATACAAGTCATTAAAAAACAGCTCATCCCTTTGAAGGTTAAAGACAGGCTAATGTTTTACTTTTCAAGAGAGAGAAGGATGAAATATCAGGAAGCAGTGGTATATATAGAGCAGTGACACTTGAAGGCAGCCTTCTGTTCAAAATTATTATTATAGAGAAGACTTTCATAGTGCTGCAACTTAGGTTACCGTCATTGACAAAAAAATAATCTTTAAATAAAATAATCTTCTGGAAGTTAACAAAGTGGAATTGAATTACAATTTTAACAACACACCTTGCTTCTATCAATGTATGCTGTGTGGACTAAAACTGCAACTTTCAGTTTGACAAAATTTGAGTTAGCTATAAAATGCCAATATGCTGACAAAATATATAAAAAAGTGCACCTGTGAAAAATTAGGCATTAATTATAAACAGTCTCTAATGGCTTAAACTACAGGACTGCTCTTTTAGTTCAGTAGCAAAGTACTCACTTGGGAAACTTGTGATATCGTTTTAGAGCAGTTTCTCAGATGAGGTTTCTATTTCAGTAGCTAATTGAAAACAATTTGCAGAAGCAGCCACGTTCATTCACATTGTTAACCACTTAATGATCTATAATAGGGGGAGAGATCCAGCTCCCATGGAATCATATAGTCATCTAATTTAGAGTATTTTCAATTTGGTATTATTTTGAAGAGGAATAAAATGTATACACCTGATAAACTCACCCTTTTAAACATCAGAAATATTTAAAGTAATATACTTCCAGAGTCCAAACCAGATATTCTTGTGTCCATTAACAGAACATAGCTTCCTCACCATATATAAATCCAATGTTGTGCTAATTGGATTAAAAAAAAATAATTTTACTAATTTCTACTGTAGCATATTAAAATAAAAAATATTTAGGTTAGAAAGGTTTCTGCAGTGTCTTTCCTGAGATTTACTGTTTTGGTTGCATTTCTACTCAAGAATTTTACTTTAAAAGTGGTAACTCAACGTAGATGGTTAACATTATTGTAATACCTTGAATAGCATTGTAAATCAGAAGAAAGCAAAACTTACTGAAAAGTATTACAGAAGAAGCAGAAACTTGATGCCTTAGATGTCAGGAATGTATTTTCTATAAATAAATTGAATTACACAAAAGGATGTGTGTTGGATAAGAATTGCTTCTATATGGATCAGCTGCCAGGTTTGGGACCTTTGTCAGCTTCTTGGGATAGGATCAATTCTCTTGGGCATTTTTAGTTTCCAGAGGAATACTTTGAAGGCCATTATGAGGAACTGATCAGCAATAGGTACCCTTTTGCATTGATCAGTTGTCTTTGGGTATAAAGCTGAATATTAACGGAATACACAATATTTACAGAAACAGTAATAGTGTCAGTAATCATTAATATCTGTGGTACTAATCAGGATCTTCATAATTTTGTACTTTTCAGGAGTAGTGGAAAACGTTTTAGAAATGGAGTACAGCTATGAAAGTGCAATATATGTGCGTCCAGACCTAGGAAAAAATCAAAGATAATGTAGAATTACAAGGGAAACATTTGCATTCCTTTACTTTTTCAGTTGTGTTGTTTTTTTCTGGGGTGGGTAGGTTGACTGAACACAGCCCTCAGAACAGAGTAGAATAGGATTCAATTCTTGCAAGTTAGCTATTTAAAACTATAGAAATCCTAGTTTGCTAGAATGCAGTCCTGGTTCTTTTTTTGGGAAAACTGTGAGCTAGAATGGGAGGCAAATGTAAAGAGTGACTGTTTATTTCTGAGAAAATAAGGATCTGTGGGTTTGGCCCAAGAGTAGGACAGTTCTATTCTGGTTATAGGGGATATTCAAGGCTGAAAAACCATAGATTGAAAGAAAAAAAAAAGTATTGAGATTGGTAATAATTTATATTTTAATAGCTTCTGTCTCAGCAATTAAAAAAATCTAAAGTGAAAGATTGTATAGTATTAATAAAACCCTATACTTGACAATAAAAGAGAATTTATTTATTTATTTATTTATTTTAACAGATCTTGATCTGATTGAAAACTGTTCTAAGCCTAACCCTCCATGGTTAGGCATCTCCTTACCATAGAGCTTCTGACTGGAATGTTTTCCAGGCAGATGGACAAACTGTTTGCCTGTGTCTGGTTTCCTAATACTGAGTTAAAAAAATTACAGTACTACATATTCACAGATTGAAATTTATTCCGGGTACCTGCAAATTTAAGAGCCACATGATAGCATAAAATCTACTTGTGCTCTTATTAGAGAAGATTTATTGTGGAAATCTTTGTTGTCCACATCAGCAACCTCATTTTTCCTCCAAACTTGAATTTTAGAGACTACCAAGAGAACAATATCAGGTGCCATAAATTAAAATCCTGTCTGAAGAGAAGTGAATGAAGCAACTAAATTAAGCAACTAGAAATTAAAGCAGATTCAGAATAGCAATAGTTCTGATGACATCAGTCTTGAGTTGTGGTTTTCTTTTATGAACTGCTCCACATAGATGTAGGGCAAAGCATCTTCAGAATTTTTTCATAGTGAAAAAAACAATTTAGTACTCTTTCTGGCTAACTACTTCTTTCTTTTCATCAGTCCTGAAAGAATCAATCATGCATATTGCAACTTAATTCCATTTCCTAATTCCCAGTAGTTATAATCAATGCTAAGAACACCCTGCACCTGATTTCCATGTTTTTGTGAAAAACAAGATCTTAGACTTCATGCTCACCATTTGAGAAATACTTTAATTCTTTCACCATTTTCAAGGAAACCACCTCTCCAATGCAAATGTTATGCTTGGTTTCTGATTATTCTTCTTAGACTTTTTTATAAGGTTTATTGAGAAAGAGTACATTATGAGAGTTTTAAGGAATACTCTTTGAAATAAGTTGTCTTTTTTGACTCGTGGAAGGATTAGATGCTATCCTGGCTGTATAGCTGTCAGCTAGACACAACCTAAAAATGAGGCTGAAGAACACAGTGAGGAAGAAAGGCCTAAGTTAATGAGGAAGAAGGCTTCAAAAATGCCCTTGATGTGCTTTATATCTGCAGTGGTCAAGATACAGAAGAATAAGAGATGGCCGAATGGAAGCTAGAGCACAGCAGATAGCTGGTCTGTGACAGCCTAAAAGAGGTCGGAGATGATACGTGTGAGAAGAAAATCAGCTTCTGCAGCAGCAGTCCCAGGTGGACTGTTGTGATTTACTGAGCAGTCAAGACTGTAGAAACCAGTGACTGACACCCTGCCACTGACCTGATCTTTGTCTCTGATGGAGCTGAGAACAACTGGCAGCAGAAATGAAAGTTGGTAGTTGTTGATGAGGCAGTGCTCTTGCTTTTACTACATGAGATGAACCATGTACTTCACTTTGCTCCAGCAACTCACAAGTAACTTCATTTCATGTTCTTTTTGACCACTATATAATAAATTTTACTTACTCTTAATGCAGCCTATCTCTATGGTTGCTGCTAATTTATTTCTCTGTCATATGAGTAACCTTGTTGGTCTCACCAGCTGTTCTATACAGAAAATCTGACTTTGTCATGATCTTCCCCTTCCCACAGCTGGTTTAACATTGGTAGAGCTTGATCTGTATGCAACAGCCCTGAGTTTGTTGCAGGCTTTTCTCTGCGTATCTGCCTATGAGCAGTGAATGTTTTGGGCTGCTGTTCTATTTTTATATCTTGCTTATATCAAAATCCCACACTGATTTGCTACATTTTTCAAGTGGCCAATAAAATTTTCTTTTCAACCATTGCAAATATACCGCTAACCTAGAATTAGTTCTTTCAGTGGGAAAAGCGTACCTTAGGAGCCATAAAGTATTTGTCCTTCTTTTTCCTTCCATCACTGTGTAAACAAAAATCTATGTTTTGTTTACACCAGGGATTTCTCTTCTCAAAACCACCAGTGCCAAATGAATAATCTAGGAGGCTTTCCACCCCCGTGTTCTTGCACTGACTACCAGAAATTATAATAATCTTCATTCAGTGGCTTAACCCATGAAAAAAGATCTCACTACATGATTCTCAAAGTCTTAAACTAATGTTTTGTACTATTCCATTTGCTAAGAATATTAGAAAAATTTGTTTAAAATGGTGAACAAAAACCCCAGAATATTCTGAGGGGCATTATAATCTGCAAGAAAAGTTACCCATACAGTAAAGTATTAAATCATAAACTTTATGTAGATGAACACCAACCAAAACCTAAATGGTCTTTTCAATTTTAGGCTGTAATCAAATTGATCATTTTGTACCAGTGTATCTTTGAATAATATGTGGACTTCTGTATTAAAAAGAAGATGGAGAAAGACCTTTTTCAGTGGTATTCATGTATAATAATGTAGAAAGACTGTATTGAGATCTTGAGAATAACACTTGCAGGCCTATGACTGCTTTAGCAATTCAATACCATCTGTATGCTCTACTAAGGTCTCTGCTACAGGTACATTGTATATTTTATGACACTAAAGAGGATAACAATGCCACGTGCAAGAAGGGTACATTGCTAATAATCCCATTGCCATTAAATATTTAGAATTCTGTCATATTTCATAATTGGAACATAGAAGTAACAAATTAGAACAACTTCACACTGATGAAAATTACTAATTAAGTATTAAAAGCTGTAAGAGGAAGCCATTGCTTGAAAATAAAATCCTTGAAGGGAGAGAAAAGATGCAGTTGCAATCATTTGCAAATGTTTTTTCCCCTTGATTTTTTTTTCCTCTAGCAGTATTAGGACAAAAGCAGAAATTCCTGAATGCTAAACTGTCTGCGATACTGTCGGGGTTTAACCCCAGCCAGCAACTAAGCACCACGCAGCCGCTCACTCACTTCCCCCCCCCCCGCCCAGTGGGATGGGGGAGGAAATCAGGAAAAGAAGTAAAATTCGTGGGTTGAGATAAGAACAGTTTAATAGAACAGTGTTGGAGTTTCAGAAACTCTTCTGGTTTTTTTCTGTTAAAGGAATTTTTCCCCATACGGGTTGCTAGGGG
>JAVJGG010000002.1:8658156-8670060 GCA_035590195.1 Aviceda cuculoides | reverse complement strand
GAGGCGAGTTGGTTAGTTTGGGGAAGCTGCGGCCGATTCCGTCGGTCCGCCCGGTAAGGCGAGCCTCCCCGGGGATTCCCCCACCCCCGCCTCGGGGGTGCAGAGGTACCTGCGGGGGGGTACCGGAGGCCCCGCTGCTTCGCGAGGGGCCGGGGGTCGGCCCCAGTCCCGTGGTGAAGTACTACTGCCCGTGCCTCTCTCCCTGTGCCCTAGAAGGTGATCGCAGAAGCGGAGGAAGATGAATTCCCAGCAGCAGAGGATGGCCGCGATAGGGACTGACAAGGAACTGAGCGACTTGCTGGACTTCAGTGCGGTAGGACATTCTCCGAGGTCTTCTCGTGACTTCGGCGTGGTAGAGAGAGCCGAGGAGTAGGGGCAGCAGTGTGCTGGGCTCGCCTGGGTCCGTCTCGGCCAAGTTGGACACCTGAACTTTGATGTAATGTCTAGACTTCCAGATTTAATACTGGGTCAATTGGTTTAACTGGTTAAAATCAGGCTGACCCAGTGATGGCATAATCTAATAATTAACGTTTGTTAAGCTGGCATGTGGCACTGGTACTTTGGCTTTTTTTTTGGTTTGTTAAAAAAAAACAAACCCCCAACCCCCCAAAATAATGCCTGTAAATATCAGGTTATTCATTGATAGTTTTGGCTTAGAAAATTATAGGTATTTTCTGTGTGATATTTTTAACAGATTTCAAAAAGGTGGTTGGTGCGTAAACATAGTAGAAAACTACTGCCTCTCAAAAGCTGTCTTTATCCGGTGACTTTAAACTCACAGATCAGTAAGAAATATACTTTGAGTAGCAAAATTTAAGATAAATAACTATTTTAAATTGCCATAGTAGTACTAGGTCTCCTTTTAAATTTTTTTTTTTTAAGTTGGTTATGTTCATGTCGAAAAGAGATTTTAGTGGTATTAATTACAAGGAGTACTTTAGCTTATTGGTTTTATGGGTCTAAATGTGCATCTTGCATTCTGTTTGTTTTCTAGCAGAAAAATGAATCAAATAATTGCTTCCTATTACAATTTTTTTTTTTAAATTTACATCAGTAATGTAGCACAGCGTTTCAAAGCCAATTTAAACACATCTTTTTTTCTTGTTTTGCAGATGTTTTCCCCACCTGTTAATAGTGGGAAAACCAGACCAACTACACTAGGAAGCAGCCAGTTCAGTGGATCAGGTAGGATGCATCGGAGATAAATAAAGTTCATGTAACCAGGTCTTGATGTTTTAGCTTAGTCTTCATGTGGTCAAAGTATGGTAATCTTTCATTTGCACATATTCTCATAAGATGTTCAGGTTAACTAGACATGTGCTGTTTTGATCCGACTTTATAACACATTTCGTTAACTTTAACCATAGTTTTCCTCTATATGCCTTAGAATACTTGTCCTAGTACAGTGAAGTGTTAAAGTGTCTCTAATCATACTGGCATACAAGTTGTTTGTTTATCTGTTGTGTTAAAAATGAATGGCTGCTTTGTTTTCATTTGTTTCATAAAATCAAACCTACCTGTTCAGTTCAAGTATTTCCTAGCCCTGTATGGAAGGGTAAAACACTTAAGTCAAATGCCAAATAATGAAATATTCCTGACTCAGGAATATATTTTAAAATGCAGTTCTTAAGGTAGATGTAAGACTAGTACAATTTTATGCTACTGTGTAGTTCTCAGAGTGTTGACGAATAGAATTCTCTCATGTCAAACCTTTATCAGAGCATTTGGAAAACAGGTAACTGTATTTACAGGTTGTGTGTATTTTGTGGCCTCAGTGTCTTCACTGAGATCCACCTAATGGCCGTTGTCAGAGGCTTTTAAGATAAGCCTATAATGGGAAAGAAGTGCAATTTTTAAAAGATATTTTGTATCATCTATGTAAAGGGTATATTTATTACTACTTAGGAAAGAGAAACTAAAGTAACTTTTTGGTAATGTGTTTTCTTCTTTTTTTATGTATGCTTATTTTCTGTGAAGTGGTACTTTTGTTTTTGTGAATACAACAAAGTGATGTTTGTGTTAAGGTAAATGAAAATAAACTTTTAGAATACCAGTAGAGGAGTGAAGTAGTTGCTTGAAGTTGTGCAGTAACATTGCCTGTTTGCCTCTTACATTGTCAGAGCTGTTACTTGGAGAGTCCAAATGACACCTTGCATTTTAGTGACACTTTAGAATTTTGTTTTTAAAAGCATCTTAAAAGTTCTGAAGTGTGTAATTTTGCAAACTCTTGAGAGACTACTTCCCATATTTCAATTATTGAAAATATGTAGCAAATGTTGTAATTGTAGCATACTTGCAGAAGCATTTTACATTTTCTCTCCTAATATATAGGTGGTTTTATCTTGCTCTTTGAAAGTGTGTCAGGTTTAAATTATTTGCAGTAGTAAGACAGCAGATCTGTATATGATATAGTTAATATTTTTTCTTTTTTTTGGATACAAATATTTAAGACAGTTGTGTCTCAAAAGCTTGTTTTAAAAGATATCCAGGGAGCTAAAACTTATTGTGGGGAGCACAACCTGAGCATCTTGTCCCCCTTTCCCCTGGGTTTTCCTGAACAAGTAGAAAAACTTTCCGTAGAAAATAAAGCTTTCATTTTTAGTTTAGCTCTTAGATCAGTCTTAGGTAATGTGGCTTGACCTATTTGTAGGTAGTGTTTCCCCTTCTTTCCTTGGATGGCTCAGAAAAAGAGAGAATGCTGGAATACTTAGCTTTTTGTGAGAAACAGTGTTATTGACTCCTTGAATTTCTTTACCAATATGGTGTATTATCACATAGATACCATCATGAGCAATACACTGCAGCAGTCAAGCTACAACCTCAACTGAATTCCCATTGGAAGAGAGAATGGTATATAGTTGTGGGTTTTAATTAAAAACATTTCTTTTTGTAGAGATTTACTGGTCAGTGGGATTATATGCCCTAATTCTTGTAATGTTACGACCTAAGCCTTGAGCCAGGGGGATTACTCTGCAGGAGTGAGAGGTGACAAACTTTTATATTAGTTGTGTTCTGAGTCAGTGTTAAGTGTTGTAGAAAGATGGTGTTAAGATAATTGACAAAGTATAGGCGTTTAATTTCTAGCACTCCGATTAAAGCAAGATCACAATTAAATTTAAAGTGTTCTGTAACTTCTAGGACAAACAATGTTTGAAAACTTTTTTCATTGCTAGAGGCTACTTTTTAAAGAGAAACGTGACAGGAGGAGGTATTTATTCCTTTGAGCTATCTAGTACCAAAAAGCACAGGATGCACATATTCCTAAAAAGTACTTTTAAAATTTTTTTCTTGAATACAGAATGATGCTACCTCTTGCAGAGACTTTCTGTGATTCTGATGGCAATTACAGAAGTAAAGCTTGCTTCAGTATCTTTCCCATTAAACTCAGTTGTTTTATTTTTCTGATGTCTTTACAAGCACACTAAAAGAAAGTGTTTTCTGAGATGGAATAAGAATGTGTTTATTGTTTGTTATTATAGAAGTCCCTTTTTCTTATTTAAAATTAAACAAATCTGAAAACACCTTCCCTGTCAACCCCCCTCTCCCCCCAACCTATCAGTGATTTGAGATGCAGCCTAATGGCCCCCATTAAGTAGGTGAAAATCAGCTGCTTGTCTGCATGGCTCTTAAGACTGTATATTTCTGGGAAATCTGATTTAGAGGGAAGGGATGCTCATGATGCATTTTCCTTACCCAGGCCCCCAGTTTAAAAGGATAAATTAGTTGCTATTCAAGGATGGTGAAGTCCCGTTTGTTTTTCAGGTGTGGCTTTGTGAGGTGTTGGAAATACTAGGGTGTGTGTTATTAGTTCTGATGTAACAAGCTTGATCTGTATAATTCTGCAATACTTCTGTTGATTATGCTGTAAAAAATACATGTAATTGGGTTGCCTAAATAAAACAGCTAATATGATATCTGTAATTTGTAAGAAAATACTGTCATGGATTAACGTATGAACATTGTGTTTTGATTAAAAGATAGCTAAAGTCTGGTGTTGGGGCAGGCTTGCTTTTTACAGGTAAATCAGTTATGAATGAAAGCTGCAGATGAAATAAGTGAACTAATCTGATATATTATAGTATCTTGTGACAGTAGGTTGTGTAAGCTGCTGATGAAGTCAAATAACTTGGTCAGACTGCTGGTGAAAATAAGCATGTCAGAAAAGTAACCTGATATGTAAGTCAGTGAGTTAGGCCACAAAATATTCCTTGTCATACCTGTTGTAATTACCTCTTGTTTAAAACAGAACTTCCCATTCTTTTCTCCTGCAAAACCAACTTGTGAAGATAAAGCCATTTCTGTCTTAGAAATTGTAGAAGGAGAAGGCAAAGGTCAGAGATGTGCTCCGTTGGGCTTTTTAATCAGGCTTTTTTGCAGATTTTATTTAAAATTAAAATTTTCTGTGTTGCTACTATGGTTAATAGCAGTGTTTATGATGTACAATGAAATTTTGCTTTGTTTTGCTTTTGTCAAAACCACAAAATGTATGCCAATACAAATCTGGACGGTGACCAGTTTTGCCCAATGCCCTTTATTTATTACAGTAACTCTGTTAAAATCCAGTCACACTACTGGGGTGCCTGCCATAGGTGATAATAATGCAATTTTCCTATGATTCCCAGTAGGTTTGATCTCAATTTCAGTTTTTCCTGCAGTTGAATTTTTTTAGTCTCAGGTGTGGTACCCTAAAATACCCCCCCTCCTTTATTTTTTTTTTCTTGTAATGAACTTCTTAGATGTTAAAAAAGAATATATCTGAGACAATATTTTCCTATGCGGCCTGCTATCTTCAGTTTTTGTAGCCTCCTCATTGTACCAATAGCATTATTTTTGCTTGTGGCTGTGCACGTGCATATGTGAGGTACAAGTCAAAAAAAGCTGAAGACAGACAACGTGGATGTCTAACAGAAAACAAAGTGGTAAGAGTTTGAAGTAAGAGGTACAGTTCAAGAGCTAAGTTGTCAAAATATGACACTTCTCTTGCTTGTAAGAAGATTTCTTCTGAAGTTCATGAAAAAGGAGTACACACATTTGTGCATGGACAGCTTTGGGCACAAATCTTGTGTGTACCCAGACATACCTCATACTAGACCTACATGCAAAAAAAACCTTCTGAATGTGTCTGTTTAGATATCTGTATCAGTTTGGTCCCCTTTTATGCAAATTCAAGAGGCTGCCCTTTCCACTGCTCTCTACTAATGTACTGAGTTTGTAAGGAGTGGATTGTGATAGGCCACTAATTAGTGGCTTGATGCAAAGACCATTTAAGTTGATAGCCTGCCATTAACCTGAGTGTCCCTAAATTAGGGCCATGTGTCTTGAGACTGGACACAATAGCAATTCTTTAGCAGGTCTATTAAGTTACCAAACAGTGTTTCCAAAATTAGCAAAACCTGACTTGATTACTGTTTATCGGTCCAGTAGACTCTTATTTCTTTTTCGTTTTGCATCAGCAGTTCCTTGTAAAACAAACAGACAAACAAAAAAACCAAAAAAGCTTGAGAGGGTTACCTGGGTTGGCAGTGTTTTAAATACTGTGTTCATTCATGTACAGCAAGTGTTAAAGAGAAAAGGCACTCAGCCTTGGAGAAGACTACAGAAAGATGAAACTTTATGTATTCAAATAGTGCTCCTCCTAACCTTTCAAAATACATTATTTTTTCTTCTTTTTATCAGAACTGTGATTCCTAAGAAGAATCAGTTCTCTTATATCATTCTATGTGTTTTTGCTGGTGCAGTCTCCCATTGAGATGTAGGAAATTTCTAGTGCCTACTCCTAATCCTGGAATTAAGGAGTTGATGAGAGGTCTGGTGTAGTCACATAGTCTGGTCCTACAATGTGTTAGGTCATGACAGACTCTTTTAAAACAAACAAAAAAACCCCCCAAAACTGGAAGGCCTGGATTTCAGAATTTGGTCCACATTTCTGGTTTTGTTATCCAAAATATGTTATGATCCTGTGTGTTTTCATTTGCTGTTCAAAAGAAGATGAGTTTATTGTGTGTTAAATGCCAGAAATCTAGAGTGGCCTGTTAAAATAAACATTAGGTCATGCAGCTATGTGGCTTTTTTATTATTTTTATTTTTGGTATTTAGTTTGTCCTTTAGCTCCATTAAAAGTGAACCAGCAGACCTGGTAACCTGGTATTTAATCTTGGGTCTGAGAGATCCAAAATTCTGTCATCTTCTGAAAAGCCTGGGAAGAGTTGTAGAAGCCTTGTGCTTGGAAGCAGAAAGGTACCCATAGCTTCTTTGCCCTCTAGTTGTTTTTAGGAGAGACTAATGGATTACCCTTTAAATGAGCCAGACACAAGTGAGATGAAGATTTCAGTCTGGATCCCTCACCTATTGCATTTAGAAACCTAAAAAGGGGATACGGTGCTAGTAAATATGTGACTCTGCAGCTTGCCTGTTGGCAGCCTCTGTCTTACTATTGCTGTCTCTTTTTCTCCTCTCCTTCCCTTGTCTTTGGAAAGATAAATTATCAGACACTTACTCCATGAACAGTCTTGAAAAGTACAGCGTATAGAAGGGCTAAGTAACTGCTTCCATGTTCCTGTTTAAGAAAGAGAAGGGGGGAGAAAAATGTTGGACAAATGGAGGGAACTGATAACCCAACTTTAAAGCAGTCTCTCACAAGACAAGGTGTTTGTGTTCATGTGGATGTTGAGGGGTTTTGTGACTTAAAAAGGGGGGGTGAGGAAAAAAGGAGAAGTTACTGGAACAGCTAGGTGTTCTGAATCTAGCTTGGTGAGCAGATAAGTAGATGTTTGTCCATCGTTTATTGCCATTGGCTATGGTTTTGAAATGGCTGTTATCATTTAAGGTGATGGTATGAACCTTATGTCAATTGGTCAGAAATTCCTTGCTGTCTTCCAAACAGCTAATTTTAGAATTTTTAGTAGTATTTGGGCTGTCTTCTGTTTAGAGATAAACTTGACACTGTTAATAAGGGAAACTGTAACTTTTGCTGTGTTGGCATGTAGAAAGCATGCTTTCAAAAAGTTAATCTCTTATTTCCAGCAATTAGTTTTCCCTGGGTGAGAGCAGTGATGTGATCACTGTCTTTACAAGCACAGCATCTACCCTCCAATCCCTATGTAAATGTTACCATCTCACAATGCAAGGAAGATCTTTACCATGTTATTTCTGGGTGGCTTCAAAATGTCTGGGGTTGCAGTAGTGCCTTGTCCTTTCCTGATGGGGCACCTCCCACCATCACCCTCCACACCAGCCAGTAGTAGCTCTTTGATCTGCCAAATTTTTCTGATCTATTGTAAATGATGAAGAGTATCCAGATGCTTTGAATAGTGGTCTTAATGGCATGTGGGAAGGAATATGATTTGAAATTGCCTGTTGCTGTATTTTTGGATTTACCCAAAGAGCAGTGTTGATATAAATGTAAACACAAGGACTAAAGGTTTGGGTGAAGTGGAGGAAGAATCCTGAAAAAAGTCTGAGGAGAAATTGCTTGTTATCTAAGGAATTCCTTTTCTTTAAAGAGAAATATAAATGAGATTCTTGCGTATTTATGTGTCCATTAGTGGCAGCTGAACTTGTACTCAGTCCCTTAATGACTGTAGAACTTTTATTATGTCTGTAGCTTTTGCTAAGGTTTTTTGTTTTGTTTTGTTTTGTTTTTTTATTTGTTTGTGGTCTTTTTTTGGTCTTCGGCAAGGGAATTTCATGTTAAAAGCTTGTCATTCATACATACATGCCAAAGTTCCCCTTCCCCCGACTTCCTTCCAGCTGTCACACAAAGAGGACTTAACCCCTTAGTCATTTTGCTATCAAGTTGGTATGGCAGTTGTTTGTCTCAGATAATTCTACTTTATCCATAGTTGAGCCTATAGGTACTGTTATGAATTTGTTTATCGACTATGTACTGTACTATAAACTTGGTAAACTGTATTTTCTTGAAGTTGCTAAAGATACAGTGTAATTTTTCATGGTTGAAAACTGTGTGTATTTATTTATAAACAGAAGGATGTTCAAGGCACTAATAAAATACCATATCACTTAGTAAGATTGGATTTTGTGGAGACTAGTTTTAAAATTGAAAGATGTGCATAAACTTGAGGAGTTTACTAGACCTCTTAAGCTGACTTCTCTTGACTGCGGAGATGCAGAGGGTTTTTTTGGTATTCCAATGTTGAAGGATTATGTTTTGGGGGAATAGAATTGAGCATTTTTAGAAGCTTTATAAAATTTCTTAAATTACCTATAGAGCCAGATGAGATCTATGTGATATAATAAATAAGTCTTCTATCTTAAATTTCCTTCAAAATAAATATTAGTTTATCATATTTGAAAACTCAGTTTCAATAAATGACTTCATTGAATAAAGTATATTCTCTAAAAAGCTTTTTTTAGAGGCATTGTCTAATTTAATGTGTTAGCAGTTTTTCAGAAGTATATAGCAAAACGAACAGTTTTGTGTGTTCTGTGAGGAAGTCACTAAATTTAAATAGTAAATAAATAAGAAAAGGGACTATTTTCTTCTGCATGTGAGTTATTTGATGTAGATTGTTGTTGAATACTCATAACTGGTTTTAAATTCTGTATATACCTTATTCACTTTTTTGGTCATTGAGCATTGTAAGAAAAGAGGGAAAAGTATTATTTCAGTGCATAATTACAATTCTAAGGACAGGAAATGTATTTTTAATATCTCTTTTTTTTTCTGTCTTAAGTAGGGTTGGCTACTCCTTCATTTTGTTGGGTTTTTTATTAATATGAATGTCTAGAAGTCCCCAGTTCTATTGTATACCTCAACCTGATGATTTGGAAGTACTTGTGGACTTTTTAAATATTACAATCCATTATTTACTAGTGGTCGTAGAGGCAAGTTTTTTTCTTCTATTATGAGTCTTAAGATGAGATAATGATTTTTTTTTTTAATGTCTTGAATGAATGCGTTGTCTTTTTTTCATTTGTAAAACAAAGCTGTGTTTGTAAACAGAACATTCAAAAACATAAAGGACATACTTTTTTGGTGAAGATGTTAACAGAATACCAAGAATGATCAGAAAGAGCAGCTTTTGTTATATTTAATAATATCTCACTGTCTTCAGAGGATAATCAGGCTAAAATGCACCCAATCAATCTTCAGGACTTTGTTAGATTATTCTTGTATGCTAGGAATGTGGGGTGGTTTATGATTTTGGGGGGTGTTTTTGTTTGGTTTTGGTGGTGTTTTTTTTTTTTTTGAAAGAAGGAGCTGGATTTGCTTTAAATGAAATAAACTTTGTGTTCTTACCAATGCAATGCAGAAAAATCTCAATCACATCAAAATAATTGTTGCTAGTGTTTTAAAGAAGGACCTGGAATGGAGAGTGGAAGAGGAAGAGACTGGATAAAAAGGGTTTACTTTACAGCCCTCTTAGTAGGGTAATGTTCTCTAGGAATGCTAGTAAAACCTTAGCATACAGCTAAGTAAGATTTGTCTTGGACAGGGAAGTTGTATGCTTCCATATTAGTGCTATGGAAAAATTAAAAAACTGCTGATACTATAGAATTACATTTAAAACAGAAGGTAAAAATTGTACATTTCTTCTACTACACACAATTTCTCTTTATTGGTAAGTGGAAAATAAGTGGATATTTTTTACATCCAGCTGACAGTTTTGAATTAATTTTTTTTCTGAAGTAAATCTTGTTTACTGGCGTGGACCTGATTTCTTGCTCCTGATCTTCTACAGAGATTGCCTGTATTTTTTTTTTGTAAGCATATGAGGTATTAGTTATGCATTTCAAGTCTGCCTTTTTTTTTGTATTGCAGACTCTTTTTTTTTTTTCTGTACCAGTTGTAGCTGCAGAAATGGTGGTAATCTCCATGTCTTTATCAGGTTGTTAGTTACGTGGAGTTCTAGTAATAAGCTGAACCACTTGCTTTCGCTGTTCTACTTTCCTTTGCATGAACAAAACTGCAGGAAACATTTTGTTTGTGCCTCGTCTCTGGAAGAGCTCTTTGCTGCTGATGAAGATGAAGCAGTGGTAACATGGACAAACTTAAGTTAGGCTGGGCTGGAGTTTTGTATGGAAGTGTATTCTGAGCCTTGATTTGTGAAAATTATATTTTAGATGGTGGTTTTTTTCACCTTTTTAAATGTCAAGATGAATAGGCAGCACTAATTTTTAGAAAAACATGCTTAGTAAAACAACCAAATTTGATCATTTCTAGTTGTGTACATTTTGTAGGTATAATACCAACAAATATCAGACCATGAATGTGCACGTTCTGTGTGTTTAAATTAAACTGAGTTTAAACCAAAGTTTACCCTTAATTCAATGTAAGCAAGAACTTGGTCTGTAGCATTGCCTGGTGTCTGTATTTATTCTGTTTAGAGTATGACCAAAATATATTGCTAATTTAATATGTATATCATTGTCTTTGGAGAGTGAATTGATTTACAGTCCTTCTGTCGTCTTCCATGTTCAGGTTTTATGTACAAAATCTTGAGTGTATTGAGTGGTTCCAAGTCTTATCTAAAATAAAACCTGAATGCACATTGGTGGTACTATCTGCATTTTTAACATCTATCTAAAAGTCCAAAATAAACTTTTTTTTTACTTGAATGAGGAAATAAGAAGGGAACCAGATAGAAGTTTTAGCAAAAAATAAAACTCACTGAGTGCGATTCTTACCTATTAGCATATAATGTGTGAGAAAAACATAAAGAGTTTAATTTAAAATAACATTGCTTTGCAAACTTGATTTCTCTAGTTCTGTTGGAAAATATCTTTAAAGCCCAAAAGATGTAGATAAAGTCATTGAATTTTGCATTTTGCATGCTGCAGGGATATCTTGCAACCGAATAACTCTTGAATTTTCTACTGTGTTACGTTAGTGTTAGTAGGATGCTATGGAGACAAATATGCTTCTGAAAATCCTGAAGTATTTTTAGTCTTGTGTAGGAGAATGGAATTTGCTGTTTATATTTTGATTTTTTGTTTATTTGAATGCAAGATACTATTGTTTTGGTGTTATCCCAAGAGCTATTGTGGCCGCTCTGTGAAATGATTAAAACAGACAGCTTTGCTTGTAGGACAAACATTTTTTATATTGTGATGTTTCGATGATTTTCAATGCGACACCTATCCCATTACAGTTTCTTTATGCAGCAACTTCATGAGTCATAATCCTTGCAAAAGAACACAGCTTAAAATAATCACTGATTGTTTCTTTGCAATTCTGTTCACTGCCCACTGCAAATAAACAAGAGCAGAAATGACAGTATCATTTAATCCTTTAATGTTTGCTTTTGACGTGCAAAACATTCTCTTGTAATAGAGAAGTAATCCATAAGGAGGGTAGCTGCTCTTTCATCTTCCTGAATGCTAAATGAAGCCAAGGCTTTTATGAAGAGATGGTGATTTAATGAAGATGACCGAGTTTTGGAGTAATGAAAAGCTTTTGTGTATTTCTAAAAATGGTGCATGGTGCTTACTACTGCAGAGTTCAAATGGCTGCATTTTGTAGTATGTCTTTGCAAGATTAGTGCTTGCGATGCTTAGATGCAAAGTGATTGAATGGTATGGTAAATCAAAAATTTTTCCCTTAGTTTGATTTTATAAAAGAAATGCACATCTCTGTCACTTAATGTGTATAAATGCATGTAATGTCTGACATGTGTTCTCTGCTCTGTGTAATGCTTTTATTTTGGTAACCTTGAAAATATCTCTGATATCATATTCCCTTGCCAGAGGACAGCAATAACCACACAAAAAAAAATGGAGCATGAACTTTGACAATATTACTTATGACAGGAACATCTGAATTAGATTTTTTTCTTTCAATTACTTGTTAAGATGCTGAATTTAAAAAGCTCATAAACTCAGAAAAACCAAAAACCACCACCCCCCTAAAAAAACGCAAACCAAAAAAAACCCATACAAAAAAAC
>JAVJGG010000002.1:8541393-8657091 GCA_035590195.1 Aviceda cuculoides | reverse complement strand
ATTTCTGATACAGGCCAGGATGCCGTTGGCCTTCTTGGCCACCTGGGCACACTGCTGGCTCATCTTCAGCCGGCTGTTGACCAGCACCCCCAGGTCCTTTTCTATGGGGCAGCTTTCCAGCCACTCTTCCCCAGGCCTGTAGCACTGCGTGGGGTTGTTGTGACCCAAGTGCAGGACCCGGCACTTGGCCTCGTTGAACCTCATACGATTGGCCTTGGCCCATCGATCCAGCCTGTCCAGATCCCTCTGCAGAGCCTCCCTACCCTCAAGCAGATCGTCCCTGCCTTCCAACTTTGTGTCGTCTGCAAACTTGCTGTGGGTGCACTCAATCCCCTCATCCAAATCAGCAATAAAGATATTAAACAGAACTGACCCCAACACTGAGCCCTGGGGAACACCACTTGTGACCCGTCGCCAACTGGATTTCACCACATTCACCACAACCCTCTGGGCTCATCCAGCCAGCCAGTTTTCTACCCAGTGAAGAGTACACTTGTCCAAGCCATGAGACGCCAGCTTCTCAAGGAGTATGCCATGAGAGACAGTGTCAAAGGCTTTACTGAAGTCCAGGTAGACAACATCCACTGCCTTCCCCTCATCCACTAGGAGGGTCACCTGGTCATAGATGGAGAACAGGTTGGTCAAACAGGACCTGCCTTTCATAAACCCATGCCGACTGGTCCTGATCCCCTGGTTGTCCTGCACATGCCGTGTGAGTGCACTCAAGATGAACCTCTCCATAATCTTGCCCCGTACCGAGGTCAGGCTGACAGGCCTGTAGTTCCCTGGATCCTCCCTCTGACCCTTCTTGTAAATGGGAGTCACATTGGCAAGCCTCCAGTCCTCTGGGACCTCCCCTGTTGCCTAGAATTGCCAATAGATGATGGAGAGTAGCTTAGCAAGGACCTCCGCCAGTTCCTTCAGTACTCTTGGATGAATCCCATCAGGTCCCATAGATTTGTGAGTGTCCGGATGGTGTAGTAGGTCCCTAACTACTTCCTCCTGGATTAAGGGTGGTATAATTTGCCCTTCATCCTCACCATCCAGCTCAGGGCGGGGAGTACACTGAGAATAACTGGTTCCCTTATTTGCCCTCCAAAAGTCCATAGGGGTGGTTTTGCTGACCACCTTCCTCGCCTCTCTAAGAATTGAAAATTCTATCATTTCATGGTCTCTAAGCCCAAGACGGCCTCCGACCACCAGACCTCCCACCAGTCCTTCCCTGTTCATAAACAGTAGATCTAGAAAGGATCCTCCCTTGTTGGCTCACCTACCAGCTGTGTCAGGAAGTTGTCTTCAACACACTCCAGGAACCTCTTAGATTGTTTACTCACTGCTGTGTTGTATTTCCAGCAGATGTCCAGAAAGTTAAAATCCCCCAGGAGAACAAGGGCACACGATTCTGAGACCGCTGCCAGCCACTTGTAGAATGATTCATCTGTCTCTTCCACCTGATTGGGTGGTCTATAACAGACTCCCAGCACAATATCTGCCTTGTTGGCTTTCCCTCTGATCCTCACCCACAAGCACTCCACCTTGTCATCGGAATCGTGTAGCTCCATACAGTCAAAACATTCCCTAACATAGAGAGCCACCCCACCGCCTCTTCTACCTCGCCTATCCCTTCTGAAGAGCTTATAGCCATCCATTGCAGCACTCCAGTCATGGGGATCATCCCACCATGTTTCTGTGATGGTGACTAAGTAATATCTATCCTGCTGCACAATGGCTTCCAGCTCCTCCTGTTTATTGCCCATGCTGTCTGCACTGGCATAGATGCGTTTGAGTTGGCCTATTGAGTCCACTCCTAACATCCGCATGCTGCCTCCAGGCTCATCTCTGGGGCACCTAGTTTTATCCCTTACCCCCTTCAAACCTAGTTTAAAGCCCTCTCGATGAGCCCTGCCATCTCATGAGTGAGAATTCTTTTGCCCCTTTGAAACAGCTGGATACCATTTGTTGCCAGCAAGCCCAGTGCCGTGTAAACCTCCCCTGATCAAAAAAACCAAAATTCCACCAATGGCACCAGCCTCTGAGCCATGTATTAACCAGGTGTGTTTTCCTGTTCCTTTCAGTGTATTTTCCTGCCACTGAAGGGGTTGAGGAAAACACTACCTGTGCTCCCGATCCTTCCACTAATCGTCCCAGTGCCCTGAAGTCGGTTTTGATTGCCTTTGGATTTCTCTCTGCAATCTAATCACTGCCAACCTGCACAACCAGCAATGGGTAATAATTAACACCCCAGTCTGCCTCAATCTAGCGCTTAGCCGTCGACCCACCGTTGCCTCTGCTGGCCTCACTGCTGAGAAACAGGCCACCTGACAAGAGCAGGTGGATTTGCGCTGAAGGCAGCTGCAGCCCATGCTATAGCCTATGCTATAGCAGGCTCCTGGGAGGAACTGTGGCGTTTAGAGAGTGGCCCATGCAGGAGCAGGTTTTGTGGAAGAACCTGTGATCCTGTGGGGGACCCACACTGGAGCAGTCTTTTCCTGGAGGACTGTACTCTGTGGAAAGGACCCATGCTAGAGCAGTTCTCGAACTGCAGCCCATGGGAAGGACCCATGTTGGAGAAGATTGTGAAGGACTGTATGCTGTGGGAGACATCACATGCTGGACCAGAGAAACTGATATGGACTGGCTGCAGCCCCCATTCCCCATCCCTCCTGCAAGACTTGGTGGGGCATGAGGTAGAAGACTTGGGAGTGAAGTTGAGCCTGGGAAGAAGGGAGGGCTGGGACATGGTGCTTTTGCTTTTGTTTTTATTTCTTACTATCCCACTCTTTTATTAATTGACAATAAAATAAATTAATTTCCCCAGGTTGAATCTGTTTTGCCTGTGACAGTAACTGTCATAATTGGTGAGCAATCACCCTGTCCTGATCTCAGACCATGAGATTTTCATCATATTTTCTCTTCCTGTCCTGCTGAGGAGGGGAGTGAGAGAGTGCCTTGGTGTGCACTTGACAGCTGGACAAGGTTAACCCACAACAATAGAAGTGGTGGGTTGACCCTTGCTGGACGCCAGGTGCCCACCAAAGCCACTCTACCATTCCCTTCCTCAGCTGGACAGGGGAGAGAAAATATAATGAAAGTCTCATGGGCTGAGATAAGGACAGAGAGACATCATTCACCAATTACCATCATGGGCAAAACATACTCAACTTGGGAAAAAAAAATAATAATTTAATTTATTACCAGTCAAATAAGAGCAGTATAATGAGAAATAAAATCAAATCTTAAAACACCTTCCCCCCACCTCTCCCTTCTTCCTGGGCTCAGGTCCACTCCCAATTTTCTTTACCTCCTCCCCACAGTGGTGCAGGGGGACAGGGAATGGAGGTTGCAGTCATTTTATCACATGTTGTCTCTGCTGCTCCTTCCTCATCAGGGGGAAGACTCCTCACTCTTCCCCTGCTTCAGCGCAGGGTCCCTCCCATGGGAGACAGTCCTCCATGGACTTCTCCAACATGAGTCCTTCCCATGGGCTGCAGTTCTTCATGAACTGCTCTGGCATGGGTGTCTTCCATGGGATGCAGTCCTTAGGGCACAGACTGCTCCAGTGTGGGTCCCCCGTGGGGTCACAAGTCCTGCCAGAAAACCTGCTCCAGTGTAGGCTCCTCTCTCCATGAGTCCACAGGTCCTGCCAAGGAACCTGCTGCAGTGTGGGCTTCCCACAGGGTCACAGCCTTCTTTGGGCATCCACCTGCTCTGGCATGGAGTCGTCCACGGGCTGCAGGTGGATATCTGCTCCACTGTGGACCTCCATGGGCTGCAGGGGGACAGCCTGCCTCACCATGGTCTTCACTATGGGCTGCAGGGGAATCTCTGCTCCGGCACCTGGAGCACCTCCTGCCCTTCCTTCTTCACTGAGCTTGGGGTCTGCAGGGTTGTTTCTCTCCCATATTCTCACTCCTCTCCAGCTGCAGTTTCTGTTGCCCAGGGTTTTTGTTCATTTGTTTGTTTTTTCCTCCCCTTCTTGACTGTGTTCTCCCAGAGGTGCTATCACTGTTGCTGATGGGCTTGGCCTTGGCTTGGTCCATCTTGGAGCTGGCTGGCATTGGCTCTGTTGGACATAGTGGAAGCTTCTAGAAGCTTCTCACAGAAGCCACCCCTGCTACCAAAACCTTGACATGCAAACCCAGTACAGCCATCTTTGGTTAGTTTTGTTGACTTAGTTGGGCTCACTTAATTTCCTTCTTTTTGCATGCTGTGCTCTGTGCTAGAGGATTGCCAAAGTAGAACAGGTTTTGAACAGTATCTATCTTCCCTTCAGTGCCAAAGCTGTGTGACTGTGTATTCCCCCACATACTTTCCTGGCCTTAAAGTTGGCTTTTCCCTCTGAGTTCTGTGTTCCTATCCTCTAACCAAAGAGTGGTATGCAGGCAAGTTCCTGGGTCCTGTGCTTATTTGGCATAGAGTCTGGCTTTGAGCTGGTGATTGAATAAGCTGCGTCCTGCCCCCAGGGTGTCTTTGACTTAAAGCCTTCCATTTAACAGAGAAGTTTTCTGTGTTACTTTTTGTTCCTTCTGTAGCACAGAATTCTTATGTCCACGCTTTTACCTTCTTGACAGTTTCAGGGTATCTGTAGTATGGATTTCTCTGGGTATAGTTGAGTTCATAGGGAAAATGTACTGTCCTGTATTTCTACCCATCTGAGCCTGCGCAAAATCAACCATGAAGTGCTTAGGGATGAGGAGGTTGCTCTTTATTTCCATGCACATCAGGTGGCTTTGTGAAGGATATCAGCAGATGCTCAGTGTTACTGAGAAGTCAGATAGTGAAACCTAACAACAGTTGTTCTTGCAGGCAGGAAGTTATGTTCGTGATGATGCTGTTCCCAATCTGATTCAGCTAATAACTAATAGTGTGGAGATGCATGCCTACACTGTGCAGAGACTCTACAAAGCCATCCTTGGTGATTACTCCCAGGTAATACCAAACACAACCAGCTTCAGTTTCATTGTTGTAATTCAATAAGCATGTTTACTAAGCATCTCAAGGTGAGTCAACTTCACACTATCTAGCTCCAAGGGACAGACTGCAGAGGAGGCATGTCTTCTGTAAGTTTCCATTCTTTTTATTTTCTCTAATTCTCTTATGGAATTCTTGATTGAATCAGATATTCCTGTTTCTTCTGCAGAGAAGTTCCTTGGCTGGAAGGAGGGCTAAGCTTGCTCTGGGAAGTGGTGATAGTTTAATTTGTCATACAGGCATCCATTTATCTCTGAGGCATCTGATTTTTTTTCTTCTTCTAACAGCAGCCCCTGGTGCAAGTGGCCTCTTGGTGCATAGGAGAGTATGGAGATCTTCTAGTGTCTGGTCAGTGTGAAGAGGAGGAACCAATACAGGTATAGCTTGGGAAAGAACAACTGTATACCTGGCTAGGCTGGAGCTGCTGCATGCTGCCTATGTGAGGGGAATACTTGCAATGGTTACTTAGCACTGGTGTCCATGATGGTGATGGACCCTGGATAGGAATCTCCTTTCCATGCTACAGGCGTGGGCTACGTAAACACTCCCTGTGAGGAGTGCAGCTACCATTGGCAGAGCGGTGTGGTTTCAGTGCTAACCTAGCTTGCAGGCTATCTGCTAGGGTCTTAGTTGTGTATTTTGGTGATAAGCCTGCTTTTCAATGTGTGGAACAGGAACTGTATTTTAAAACTAATATAATAAGATCTCCACCTAGGTGTATCTGTCTCACACACTCTGAACATAATGCTACAGGCTCACAAACTTGTGGAGGAGGTATGACACAGCTGTTAAGCAAGAGACAGGTTTTTACAGTATCCCTTGGGAGGCTTGCTGCAAAGCTTCTCTCTGTCTCAGCCTAACCTTTCTGTACTTTTTCAGGTAACAGAGGATGAAGTTCTTGATATTTTAGAAAGCGTCCTGATATCTAATATGTCTGCATCTGTTACACGAGGCTATGCTCTCACTGCTATCATGAAGCTTTCCACAAGGTTCACCTGCACTGTCAAGTGAGTTCTCATTGATGTACTGCACAGGGCTTTGTGGCAAATATGCTGGCATCAGTTGTCTTCAGTAGTAGTATTCCTTGGACATGTTGTGCTTCCATCGTTTACAAGAGTCATCTTGTTATTTGTTTTACAGTCCTCCTTTGCTTGCAGGGTGGAAGACTTCCACTGATTTATTCTGTTTTCTCTGTGGATGTACACTACTATGTAGGGACTTAATCCATGTTGCTGTTGCTTAAAAACTCCTTTATGAGGAAGCTCAGTCCTTATTTTTAGCGGACTGTTCTTTCCAGTTTGTTATTCAGATGACGGAGAGAAAAATAGCCTTGTTTCCTACTAATGGCTTCTTGGTGTGGGTAATTGAGCTTTCTTATGATATACCTTGTCTTGTGGTAGTATATTAATCACCTGCTGATGCTGCTGTGAAGGGGCAGTTCGGAAATGGATGTTGTGTAGATACTTCAGGAAAATTGCAGTGACTACTGTTTTAAATGAGTTACACAGGACACCTGTTGAGAGGCCAGGTAGTGTCTTCTGGATGACACATGCTAATCCCTTGCTTATTGCTGCTAATTCCATGGTGTGTTTGTTTTTGTTTCCCCCCTGCCCCCACACAGTCGCATTAAGAAGGTAGTTTCCATTTATGGCAGCAGCATTGATGTGGAGTTACAGCAGAGGGCAGTGGAATATAATGCACTTTTCAAGAAATATGATCATATGAGGTAAGTGCTGATGGGTTTTGGTGTTTGAAAAGGATCATTATACTCTATTCTGACCTCCTGTGTACTGCACTTTGTGCTTTGAGAGCTTGCTTTGGTGATTTTGGTAGGATTACAGAGGAACTAGAATCCCTCCCTCATCTACGGGGCTAGTGAGTGTTTTAAGAACTTAAAGTATCCTGGGAGATTGTTCTGTGATCAAAGACTTTCTCTGCCAAAACATTTGCCCTGCTTTGAGCTTGAACTTGACTAATTTTTACTTCTAGGTATTGAATCTTAAATTTGCTAGCTGAGTAAGTGTCTGCAGGTAGCTTTTATCATGCTAGCATTACTACAGTCATTAGTTTCAAATTGATTTTTAAAATGTCTTTGGAATAAACATGCAGAGATCCATTGACCTGTCCTAAGCTGTGCTCTGAACTTGAGGTAATTCTTCCAACTGTTAATACTTTATAGCTTTTCAGAACATCTTTTTAATTCATTGTATCTTCTTGTAATATCTGTTTAAAATCTCAAATTCTGTATGCAAAGGCATAATATTTCACTGTGTCACTTGGCATCCCTGTTTTACACTACGTGAGCATGTTAACCTCCTTACACCTTTATCGTTGAGAGGTCCCCATTCATCATTGCTTTGCTCAAGTGATTGTTTCTTTACAAGAAAGTTAAAACCCTACTTTGTTGCAATAACTAAAGCTATAGTTCTTTGCAGAATAGTCATTAATCTGCAATAGTTAATTATTGATACAAAGGAGCACCACAGATTCTATTCAGTGAGGATCATAATGTTGGAGGAGATCTTCTGGGGATTAACTTCATCCACCCTTGAAAACTTTCCATAAGATGCCATTGGATGGAAGAGCATCCATTTTAGAGTCTAGGTGAGAGGACAGGGAGAAAATAGGTGCCACTTGATGAAATATTGCATGTGTTTGTAAGAGCCTCCAAACCTTGTTTCAAAGGCTATTCACAGTCACTTTTTTTCCATAGGTACGATCCTATTTGCGATGTGTAGGACACCAACATCCTTGTGACTTTCTCTTTTCTCTCTTCCCATGGGATCCATGCAGCCCCTCAAGTTGTTCTTAGAAAAGTTATGTTAATGAGCTAGGCCATGTGAGCTGCCTGGGGCTTCATGTGAAGCCTTATGAATGAGTTGAGAAAAATCTAGCATGAGAGGCTTTTGATCCAAGTTGACCATTGCAGACAGCAGTGTCTGGCAATCAGCTGGCTTTTGATCAGATGGCAGTGTACACTGTTCATAGTTTTGGGAAGCATCACACTTCAGAAAAACATATGTGAACATTCAGTTTTACAAAAGAGCATCTGTATTTTTTCCCCCCACTATATTCTGGTGTTTGTTACAGTGTAAAGGTCAATGTTTAATAGTTTCTGTTCATTAAGGCCTTGTTCATGGTCAAAAATGTGGTCCATTGTTGGGTTTATTGGCACTGGAACACTTTTTCAGCCCAAAAGATGTGCAGTGTGGCTTATACCCCTATTACATGCAGTGTTTTGTGGCTTGATCTGCAAGGGTAGTGGCCTTTCTTGTATTACAGACTAGTTCTCCCTATACAGGTTTTCCTAGTTTTTTGGTTTGATGTCAGGATCCTGGATCCTGTGCCTCTTCTTCAGTCTTTGCATCATTTCAGGAGAGTACTCAAGGGCTGCACTTAATCTCTTTGGAAACTCAATTTGGCTAAATGAGAGCTTTGTGATTTGCTTTGCCAACTTTTTCACCTGTTCTAAGTGGTTAACCCTTCTGCAAAGAGAAGTCAAATGATCTGACTCTGACTCAGCTGCATATGGAACAGAGCAGTCAAGTGTCCCATGTCTGCAGTTAATCCACCATTTCTCAATTTAATCTTTGTCTTGGGTTTGTTATCCTAGCCCCACAGTGGAAACTATGTGAAGTACTAAGGGAAAACAGGAAGCAGGAGGGCTTGTTTGGCTTTCGGCTGTCAAGTAATGTATTTATACTGGCACAGAATGCCAGAAATTGCTTCTGACTACTCAAGTTGTCATGCAGTCTTACTGTTCCCCTGCATTGGAGCTAAAAGGAAAAGGCAGGTTGCCCTGTGTATATCATCTCCTGAATGTCTGAGTATTTGGATTGGGATCCAGGAAGACGGCACAGTGTAACTATGTCAGCTTCTTTCAGGCCAGCCCTGCTTGAGAGAATGCCAGTGATGGAGAAAGTCACCACAAATGGCCCTACTGAGATTGTACAGGCCAATGGAGAGACAGAGCCAGTGGTACTGGAAACCAAGCCTCCACCCTCTGGATTGCAGCCTGCTAGCCAGGTAACAGAAACTGACCTAGGATAAGTTTCCACTGCATGTCAGACCACACTACTAGCCACTGCAAGCAGTAAGCTGAGACCATCTCCGTGCCCCTCTCTGCCTCTTTGCTGGTGATGATTGCATCATCTTTCTACTCTGATGGCTCTAGTGTCAAGAACAGGTGTGTGGAAGAGGTCATTGTGGGGACTGCAAGAGCCAGGTGGGGTAAAGCCTTGTATCACCCAACCTGTCTCAGTGTGCACACACTCCATCCTTCTCTATATCTGTGGTCCCAAGAGCATGGAAACTAGATATCTTGTGGGGCATGGGACCATAGCCAAACTAAAAACCTCTCTGACTGGCTAGCAGCTCTGTTGGTCTTCAATCTGAGAGCAAGTAGAATCCATTACATTTGCAAGGGAAAGTAGCAGGAAGCTGAATATGTAACTATTACATCCACTCTCTCATTAGGCAAATGATTTGTTGGACTTGTTGGGGGGAAGTGATATAACACCTGTAATCCCCACTGCACCTACAAGCAAGCCAGCTTCTGCTGGTGGGGAGCTCCTTGACCTCCTGGGAGACCTCAACCTAACAGGTGAGCAGGCTGCATCTCTTCCAAGTCCTGGGGTGGGATGAGAGCTGGCTAGTTCTTCACTTTCTATCAAGTCCTAGTCTTCACGCTTTTTCTTACCAAGACCCATGTTGGCATACAGGTGGGAGTCAGGGAATGAAGTCACAGGTTGACTCTGTGCGATTAGCTGGAGAGATGAGCATTTTCACACTCCAGCCTGGGAATGCTGTGAGCCTTTCCAGAGAGGGTTGGAATATGTGAAGAATTCATTCCATTTGAATGCCTGCTAGCTTGAGAGGAGCCAGTCCTTGTTAATGAAAGCAGAGAAGTGGAGGATGACAACACAGATGATATACAGCAGTTGTTCTTTGGAGGAGTAATTACTCTTCACTTTGTGACAGCTAAGTAATAATCCTTCAACGTTTCTTGTAGGTTCTCCAATATCTGCCCCTGCACCCCAGATAGCACAGCCTCCGTTCCTGCTTGATGGACTTTCATCACAGCCTCTCTTCAATGATATTGCTGCAGGTTAGGGACATGTAAATCCTTAGCCTAAGGTGCCACAGCACCCAACTAAAGAGGAAACAAGGGGTAGTAAAAAAAGGGGGCTTGGGAAGAGAAGTGTGGCACAGACACTGGAGCTGGAGGGGAGGCGGTGTGTTTAATCTTCAGAAGAGTTTGTGCCTGGGGTAAAGTAAATGTGTTCTGTGATGCTGAGAATGATCTCCAGATTCTGTAGGTCTGCTTTTTTGTTTTCTACAGGAATCCCCTCAATTACCGCATACAACAAGAATGGGCTGAAGATTGACTTCACCTTTGAGAGGTCAAACACCAACCCTAGCGTCACTGTAATCACGATACAGGCCTCCAACAGCACAGAGCTGGATATGACAGATTTTGTTTTCCAAGCTGCAGTACCAAAGGTAGACCCACTTAGATCAACTACAGTGATAGGTAGAGGGCCAGCTGCAAATACTTCCTGATCAGTGCTTTCATGTAGACAGAAAATTGCAGCATGGTGAACAAGGCTAAGAGCTGTTCTCCTAGTGCTCAGTTTGGTCATCTCTTTCTAGTCTGAAAGTAAATGTTATAAATGCAATAGAACACCGGTTCCTATCAGATTGGACTACTTCTGCTTGGACAAAATCTTGTTTTAAAATCACCACTGTCTAGGAAAGTTGCTAAACCACACACAGAAAAATGTTGGGTCAAAAAAAAAGAGTGAAGACACTAATCTTTCCCTTTATTCTTAGTTTCTAAGAAATACACCATGCTCTTTACAGCTATGAATACATGAAAAAAGTCTTTTGAAGCTATTAGCTGCCTATAAAAGTTTAAATGAATCCCCACATGGTGATGAGTGATGGTCCTCCTTTAAGCAGTGAATTGTCTCCCCCTGCACTTAGCTGCAGCACAAAATATGGGAGACAGATATTGCCTAGTTCATAATAGAGCAGACCATTTAAGCAGGGTTTGATCGGAATGTTCTTGAATTTTGGGTAAAATACATTCACTTCTGGGAGTTTCACTTGTAGGAATTAGTAATACTCTAACTTTAATTCGGATAGGTTTCATACCTGCTGTAGGAAGGAACTAGGGAAAGAATGGGACTCCTGAAATTACAGGTGTGCTGAGTGGTCTTGACTGTTCCTCTGTGTAGTGATATTTGAAACAATGCATCACTGCTGACTTGGAATGCTACAGTAAGCCCCCACCCCCTAGTTTTTGTGCTATTTGGATCTCGTATAGAAAGCAGGTGGACTAGTGAATATTTTGTTCTTTACAGATAGGGAATTGAAGAACTGATTATTTTGGGCCAGGAACTGAAAAATTAATTTTCCTTGCTTTCTCTCAGTGCAAACAAAACACTTCTATGTTCTTACTTGATTAAGCATCAAATTGTTTTCTCTTTGCCCTTTCTTCAGACATTCCAGCTGCAGCTTCTGTCTCCCAGCAGCAGTGTCATCCCTGCATTTAACACGGGGACCATCACACAGGTCATTAAAGTCCTGAATCCACAAAAGGTGAGTGATTCCAAGAACAGTTATTAAAGATACTGTCTTGGAATTGTGCGTTTAGTGGTGGTCAGTTAGGGATGCTTCTCTGATGAGAGATAGGGAGTGAAGTAGTGAATTATGTGGTTTTAGTGACAGTCATTTTGGTTAGGGTTAGGAAAAAGTTATGAAACAGACAGGAGGTCCTGGGCACAGTTTGGCCTTCTATTTGGTTATACTGCTAAAGCAGATTCACAGCTTTGCTATCTTCTTGAATTCATGAATGTCTTTTGCATTGGAATGGTTGTTAAACAAGTTTTTAGATTGCCTTTCTAGCACAGCTCAACCTGGTGTTTGTACGTGTTGTAAAAGTGATGTCTGAAAGGCAAGCATCTTGCCATATAAATATATTCAACATTCATTCTTGCGTTCTGCAGCAGTGTTACTTGAAATGTTTGTTACACAAAAAATAGCTTGATCCATAATCTTAACAAAATTGTCTGTTTTCTCAACTGGTGTCATTTGTTTTTAATGTGATGAGTATAGCTTTAAACAATTGATGGAAAAAATCTTTCGGTGTGGTTTAATCATAATTCCATTTGGTTTACAGCCTTGAGAGACAGGCTTCAAGACTGGGATGCAACAGACTTGAGGGGAGGGAGGGGCGTGGCCCACATCTCCTCCTTAAGAGGCTTTGCAAGTATTTAGATGGCATCAGAAAGAAAAGTAAAATCGAATTCATGTATTTCTTCCTTTGTGGGACACCTTAAGATCTTAAACATCTTTAAGAACTGAAAACATCTTAAGTTTTTCATAGCTTAACACTTCATACTGCTCTAGATGTTAAGTGTTGCTGCTAGACTGATGTGCAACTTAGAAGAATTCTCAAATCTCAGCCCAAGGTTTCACTGAAATGGCTGTCTTCTAGTGCATAATTTTTGTGGTTTCCATGCCTCTCCCCTTATCCCTGTGTAGTGTGCTCCCCTCTGCCTATATTAAGGCATTCTCTTGGTCTTGTATACATCTGATATGAACTTCTCTGTGGTGCTGTAGAGCACCTTTCAAAGATCACTCTGAAAGTTATTTTCTGAACTTCGGAGAGTTTAGGAGTTCTCCTAAGAACTGCCAGAAGTTGCAATATATTCACTTCAGATGGGACCCACAAGGTGAAATACGCCTAGATAGTGGGATGTGTTCTTGTTGGAACACCAGAACTCCTATGAATGCTTCAGAATACAGAGTATTTTACTACCCTCTTCTCTTGCCCGCTGTTTTCTAACTCTTCCACCTCAGGCATTTGTGCATCTCTTACTGTCCTTTAGATTGCTACTGCCTCAAAGTACAGCTTTGCAAGAACCCTGCCCGTGAGATAGTGTAGTTACCTGGAATACTCTGAGGGAGGCAACCTTGGAACGGCCTTGCTACTTAGGAGGTAGCTGTTTGTCTTGTCAGTGTTGTAAAAAAAGTCTGTTCACCTGGACATGGGCTGTCCATGGACATGCTGGATTGAAACTGATGGCCAGTTTCCCAAAACAACACCAAATATAACAAAAACTGACACTGATTATATTGATCTATTAGTCTTAAAGCATAGCTTCTTATCCTGAAGCTGGTTGGAGCAGTCGTTGTCCTCCTTTCCTCTCTCCCTTCCTTTTGCATATTTCCCTGTAGGTATGGGGAAAAGAGCCAGAAATAGCCAAATTTTGGTTTTCCTTTTAGGATTTTTGGGAAATGAGTTTTTTGAGAGTGAGGAGAATAGGGAATCTGGCTGGAGCACACTGCGCTCTAGCTATTATTAAGGGCCACCTAGTATCTGGATGACAGCCAAATGACAAGAGTGTAAAACAACTTCTGAGCTATTCCATCATTTACTCACAGGAGGATAAAAAGTTCTTAGAGACTCTGTTTCCGGTGTTTCTTAAGCTATTTCCTTCACAGTGTTACTAAGCTATGCAATACTTGAATTTTCCAGACTGTTGCCTTGAGTGAACAGCTAGTATGGGAATGACACCTCTTCCTGTGAGCCTAAATGCAAAGCAGCAGAGTCTGGATCTGCCTCCTGCTTTCTTCCATTGTTAACTGGGATTTTAAGGCAGTTATTTTTTTATTTAAGGACTTAAGTGCTCGTGAGAGCAGGGCCAGTGCAGAGAGAGAGATGGGTAGAAGCTGTGCTATAGCTTTTCTGAGAGCTTGTACCTGATCTGAGAACTACAGTGACCAATGAACATCTTACCAGATTAAGCATTTATCGCAGTGTCATAGCTTACCCTGTACATCTTGCTAGCAAGCTCCTGCGGTGAGGAAAGGTCTGTGTTTTGTATTCATGGGGTAAGGGAGGGGACCGGGATGTGGTGTGATTCACTGACCTTTAATGGAGACCTGAATTTGTTTTGTGTTTGTTTTTTTTTTTCCCCCCTTTTCTCTTGTAGCAACAGCTACGTATGCGGATCAAGTTGACATATAATCACAAGGGCTCAGCAATGCAGGATCTAGCAGAAGTCAACAACTTCCCCCCTCAGTCTTGGCAGTGAGGCTCTGGCACCATTCTTATTCTCACCCCACCCAATCAAAAGAACTCTGGGAAGAAGGTTGTGATCCTTGGCAATCCCCCAAACTGCACCATGGGCATGGGGAACAGATGAGACCTGCTGATGAGGAGGAATTTTCCTGAAGTGATTGCTGACTTTGAAGCATATCTGTTAAGACTAATCTCCTCTCCTCCACTGATGAGGCTGGTGGCTTGTGGAGGCTACTGTGCACTCCCTCACATATGCATTCACAGCCAGAAGCAACATTCCCTTCTTGCCTCCCCTCCCCCCCCCCTCCCCCCCTGCAAAGAAACACAGCCTGGTTGGAAGAGAAGTCTGGAATTTCTAGCAGGGAAACTCTTCTCTCTGCAGCAAGTGAACAGCTGCCCCTTCTTTCTGCTGTCTTTTTCCCCTGGGGTGGGCAAGGAGTGTTGTCATTCATTACTAGCTGGATTCCTTCAGGCACTTTCATCTGGGGCTCAGATTTGGGACTTGGGGGATATCAGGCTGCCCTGCCTCTTTCTTTTTGTATCCCCTGTGTCTGAAGTGGCTGGAGGCTTCTTATGGCCTATTCAGTGCATTATTGTATACACCCACCTCTTAGTTATGTGATACATACCAAGAGCAAGTTAGGCCTTGGGAGTTCATCTGCAAACCTGAGACAGTGCAGGAAAAGAGGTGCTGGTGAGAGTTGATAAAATTGCTTTGGTGCTGTACTTGGAAATGAAGACCTTACACTTGAATTTTCTTTCTTTCCATCAATAGCTACAGCCATGCAGATTCACAGTCAGTCTTCTGTAGCTTCCCCAGAAAATGTGGTGATGTATGAGAGATGTAGAGACCCAAGGAGCAGCTGGTTTTCTACCACAGACGGTTTCAAAGCCTTTTAACCCATTAGTTGTGGTTTATGGGTAGAAAAGACATACTCAATTTTGTAGATCAGTCTTTGAGCAAGGGCTCTGTTCCTGCTGGGAGACTCATCAGAGACTATGCTGCAAAGTTGCTCTTCCCAGTTATTCCAGACCTTCTCCCCAGTTTAATTTCCAGAGCCTGTTGTAGACCCCCTGGATTCCATTTGAGTTACTTCTGACTGGGATATTTGTGTTGTATCTGTAATATTGGCACTGAAATAAAGACCATGCGGTTTAAAGAGACCTTTTCCCATTTTGTTACTTAATCGATCCTTGTAGTTTGCTCCTTGTTCCCCTTTCAGAGAAATGTGCTAGTTCAGGTTCAGACTGAAAGTAACTAACTGTTTTTTGAATGGAAGCCAGTCTGAGTATTTGGATCCAAAGATGTGAGGTCCAGTACTCTTCTAAGCTTGTAGAAAGCTGTGTTCAGTTATGCTTCCTAGCGTGAACTGTTGTTGAGGTAGTACAGTTCTGTGAATTCTCGTGGAGGCAATTACAGGACATAAAGCACAGTGTGACAGAACTATTCAGATGTTTGGCCCTCTTCAGGGGGGAAGAGAGGAGGATATATCTTAGGTCATCATCCATGAGTGTACTGGTCGACTGAAGGTACTCCAGCTTCCAACCTAGGGCTTTCTCAAAAGAAACAGATGGCACATCTGCTTTATTTCTGTTCTAGGGCTTTCCAGATAGTGACCACTCAGTGCTTGAATGGCAAGCTTAGACACTTAGACGCTATTTGCATCTGCTAGGCTCCAGTCCTTGCCAAAAAACATCGCAAGAGTGGTGCACAATGCACATAGGGAAAATTGAAGACCTATTCTGCCCTTGAATTCAGAGCAGGAGGCCACTAAAGGTTAAGTCTGCTTTGGTTTTAACTGCAGTAAGTAATATAACATAGAACTGACTGTCACTGACTTAAGTGCTGGTCTATGTGGTGAGATAAGTTTAGCTTCTCTTGGAGGGCATTTTTGCTGCCTTACTGATTAAACAGGTTTGGGCCTTTCGATTAGCAAAGAGCTTTATTATTCTCCTGGAATTGGCATCAGCATGGGGTTATAAAATCTAGAAGAATGATGTATGATTTTCTTAAAAGTAATTCTGGTTGTGGCAGGGTCGTGATTTGGCTATCAGTGGTGAGATAGATACTGTGCTTCAGCTAGAAGCATCATGAAGCAGGCAGTCTTGCAGAAAATGGCTGAATTGAAGTCCACTTGTAGGTGCTGAGCATTTACCTTTGTTGCTTTCACTGCAGTTGTGACTGTTCACCACCCCACTAGTTCAAACTCCTTAGTGTTGAAGGCTGAGGATATTAAATCTTGACTCCAGTGAGCTCTGAGGGTGTCCCAGATGCAAAGCTAATGGAAAGTCTTTGCCTTAGTTCCTGAACTCCCTATAAAGCTCTCTCATTGTCCTCGCAGAATTGTGTGTGGTCACTTGTACTGAAATCTGGCATGCCTCAATCTCCATTTGTTTTTGCTGAGAAAGAACACTGGTGCAGGAGATTAGATGGGGGGGAAAAGAAGTAAATGGTCTCTCACCTGGCCTGTTTGTTGTGGCATGGTTGGGAACAGCTTATCTTGTCCCTCTTGCTACACTTGTTTTCTGTCCCCTAGGGCAGCTGGGTTTTGTTGTTGGTCTCTAGTGGGTAAATTCCTACTATGCTCTTTTCTTGGCTTCTTCAGCCACCCTTGCACAGTGTTTGTGGTTTGGGAAATAGCTGCTTTGTCATACATTTGAGTCAAACTGAAGGAGGCAGTGCATGTACCTGAAATGCATTTTGCTTGAAGCCATCCCTTGGCTATGAAGTACTCCTTTGTAGCAGCTGAACAGTCCTGTTGTCCTTGGAGCTCTTTCCCTTCCCTGCTAAGGGATGGGGTACTAACATTATGCCAGAAGGAAGGCCAGGTTTCACAAGTTCACGTATCTGCAATGCTAGATACCATTGCTTGCTCCTTGACCCCTAAGTGCATCTCTTAAGCTCTGTGCTGCTGCTTTGTTTTCTCACTGGAGAGTACTCGCATGTCCACATCTGAGGATAGCGTGAGTCTTTCTTCCACCAGTTGAATGCAACAGTTCTTAGAGGTTGGGTCAACATTTTCCTTGCTTCATTGTAAGAGGAATATAAAGGGAGCAAGATAACAGACTTCATGGCTAATCTTACTAATACCTGCATTGGAGACTTTGGAGCTGGGAGAGATTGAATGTCTGTGTTTTCAAGTGAATGTATTTTGAGTCAAAAAAAGACAAATAATAGTGTCCATAATGGCCTGAAGGGGGAGGAGACATGAGAAGGTCCTAAGATTTGACTTTGTCCATGTTTTGATGGGACAAAATATGGCCTTGAACAACCTTTTGAAGCAATAGCACTGACGGGGCTGCCACCTATACAGTACCTTGGATATATAACTCAGAAGATGCTGAAACAGCTGGGAAAGGTGACTTAGTGCCTTCCTCAAGGCTAGTACTAGCTGCAACACGGAGCAGCAAAGATGGCTTTTTTTTTTTTTTTTTTTTTTTTAGTGATGTAGTAAAACCAGGTTTTATATTTATGTATGTCCATTATACTCATTAAACCCACTTTATTTTCAAGGTACTTGTTGAGTACTGAATAATGGTTTCAATCATCTGCTTGCTTACTATGTACTAACAATTTCTTTTTCCTTTTCCCTCATCCTGTTAGGGGAAATTGGGATCAGAGAAGAGGTAAATGCCTACATATGGGAGATGCTGTGTAATGCAATTTGTATTCTATGCTAATGGTTATATTCCTTTTGGCCTTTGAATAGTCTATATTTGTTTTATAAAATGAATGGCATTCTTTTCTCCTCGATGCAGCTGTTTATTGGTAGGTAACCTAAGTGCCCCGTGAACTATCATCAGAAAAACCCTGTTTTGTACCTTACATTTCTGCAAGTGAAAACTGGTATGTATAAGACAATGCGACTTGTGCTGCAGTGAGGAATCAGTCGGAGTTTGGCCATCTCTCATGTATATGTCATAGGTTGTCTCCAAATTGGATACTGGAGAACATGCTGTTGCCATAGCAATGAAAGTCCTTTTGAAGGCAGGATTCTTGGCAGAGCTGTTGCATCTCCTCAAGTGCTTGGTGCATTGATCTCAAAGTACCTTGTCAGTATTAGCACATAGCTGTAGTGAAAAGAGCGGGAAGTATAGATTTCTTTAAAATACATGATTCTCTTCTTTTCACAGGTAGTTGTTACTTGAACCCCCCAGTTCATAAAGCTACAGCTTTTTAAAATCTTATGCTGTGAACAATTCTTACATTTAACATAGCTTGAATGCACGTCTAGATTGAGCTGCTGTTAACAGCTAACTAGTTTTTATTGCAAAAGTATCACTGTATGACTTTCATAGCTTACTGCAGTACTTGTCCCTTTTATTACTTGGAAAATATATTTTTAGAGAGTTTCCTCCATGATTTTGGTTACCACAAAACACTTGTGAAAATATACTGCTTTATTTGTAATGCTTTTCGACTTGATGGTTTCCTTTTTTCTAAGTAAAATGGTTGCCTTGCTCCTGTATTAGTGTTGCATTTAGGGTTCTATAATATAAGTAATGGGGGAGATCACTTGTGGAGATGTAAAGTTCTGTACTTATTTAGAAAATATACCTTATGTAGGATCCCTTTTTCAGCAAACATGGCTAGATCTTTGTGTATAAATATTTCCTCCTCTATGTGTGGTTTTGTTACCAAATTAAGAAGAGGCTGTGCATTTCTTATGTCCCATCAAATATATAATTTCTGATAAGTGAGGTTTTCTTCCCCAAGATGAAGTGTAGGCGTTCAGAGACACCTCGCGTAGTGCAGATACTCTGGACAGCGTTAACATCCATTTCTACGTGTGCTGTGAGGATGGAGTTGATTAATTTTCTCCTTACTTAAAAAGATCAAACAATTTTTAAACTGAGGAATATAAAGGCAAAGTGAAAACTTTTCTAAGTCAGGAGACAATGTGATTAATGCTGTACAGCATATTCTTTCATGTGGACTCAGATTTCCATGTTTAAGTGTTCCTTTATTACTGAAAAATCCTCTAGAAAAGAAGAATTTTGAAGTCACCGATGTAGATTGCTCCATCCTTTGCAGCTTTAACACTTTTTCTGAAATAGTAGATACAGATGAGAATTAAACAAACACTTCATTCTTCTTTTTTCTCCTTCCAAGTGAAATTAAGGAAGAACGAAATAATTAATACTTTATTTGTACTTGAAAAGAACTTTCTGCCTGCTGTAGCACATGTGTGCGTGTGCCATACTAGTGATTTTTAGCTTGGGTTTTGTTTTTCAATCCCTGCCCCCTCTTGCCCCTTTCTCAGAGCAGGAAAGAAGCATCGCTTCAGGTTGGCTTGGCCTTGGGAAGCGTTACTGAGCTGCTGCTCTAAGCAGTTTAGACAGGACTTGTTACTTACAGTTTCTACATGTGTTGGGCTAACCTGGATAGACAAGTCGTGGTGTAAGTGACCTTGGCATGGTGACCACATCTGGGTCCAAGGAGAGGTCAGCATTGATTACACCGAGAGTGTGAACCAAGGGAATTAGACTTTCCAAGGTGTCTGTTGTTTTTTTCCCTTTTTGAGCAAATTTAATGCTGCATCAGTGGACATGTACTGAAGCTGTCTAGCTATCACTGAGAACAAACACAACATTAATAACTCAAGTTTCTTCTAACTGTTTTGCCAGTTGGTCTCAAGTCATGTTTGGGGAAAAGAGGTCTTGCACAGCTCCAACAAAAGTTCTATTTGTGTGTCCTTTCAGCCTTTGAGTCAGTTAATACTGAGTAGGCACTGGTTTTGGAATTGTGGCAATAGGTTCACTGAAATACATTGAGATAAGCTCACTGTGTTCTGAATATGTAAGTATGTATTAATACTGGCCTGATTTTGCCAGGCTTAGCGAAGATAGCATTTAAAATTAGTTTAATATGACAAGTTAGATATTTATCTTTTGAAATTCTAATTCTGAAAGAATTTTGTACTCGGATGACTGATTCTAAAATTAAATGAGCAGCTCATGTAATTCATGTAATAAGTTTCTATCTGAGATATTGAATACTTTTCAATATCCTCTGGTTTTGTTTCTGTCTATGCTACTGTTTTATTGGATCCGTTAATTCAGTATTCCATATCCCTATAATTTATGAACAAAATACAAAATTCTCAAAATGCGAATTTTTTTGTCATAATGACTTTTAAAATGAAAATTCATATCTAAAAATTCACTAGGAGTAGCAGATTCCTAGTAAATATTATTACTCACGTGATAATGCTGTTATTTTTGTATTTTAAATAAGCTAAAGCGGACATTAATATCTCCATCAAAAACTTTTGTCGAGATTGTATTACTGCGTAATGAAGAGAGGATAATCTTGAGTTTTAAAGGACATAGCAGAGGGGCAAAATTTCTGTTTGTATCTTGTTGCATAGTTCCTATGTCCATTTGAGGAACTGCTTTTTTCTTTTCTTTTCTCTTTTCTGGTTTCCTCAGCTGTAAAATGAGGGCTAGTGTTCACACTGTAGAAGAGATAGTGTTTAACTTCATCATTTCAGGGAAATGGTGGACTTGGAATGGGTTGATAGTAATAACTTCATATGGCCTAAGCAGCACATGTTTTCAGTGTTAATATTCACTCCTTCCTGTTGTATATAATGTTTATGTCTCTGCTTGTTTAATCTTTTACTTACATTCATAAAGTTTTTGCGTTTTTCTTCTTCAGTTCAGTTCTTACTGTATCTACTAGGCAGCTTTTTAAAATAAAAGTTCTCTTATTTAAAACTGTGGAAATGCAAATTTCAGTCTAGGACTCACAGCAATGTTCCAGAAACTGTTTCAGCACACCTTCACAGATTACATATGCTTCTCATTTCTGTAAATTTTATTTGAATCTAATCTAAATAAGAAGTGCAGATAAATACATTTGCCTAAATTTCTTCAAGGAAGAAAATTACTAGTCTAAAAAGGCTTCCTGATACATAAACAGAAAACAGCCCTGTCCATAGCTATCCTTTGTATTTAATGGATTAAATTCACTTTGACAGCTGTATATATGTACCAGTGTCTAGCCTATGGCCATGATCTAATAATCATGGATATGGTAACAAGTCATCTAAAGAGATTCAGTAATCAAGTGGGTTTTTTGACAAAACCTACTCTGACTGAAACAAGAAATGAGGCTGTGTTAATGTGACTGCATTTGCTACTGTGCCTGTATTCTGAATACTAACAAATACCCTTTGGGATGTCATAGACAGAACCTGCGCTTTAACAGAGATGGAAAAGCTATACAACAGCATGTGTTTTAAAGTTATGAAACAAATTTGATCTAACCTAATGATCATGAAGAACTTGGTTTCAAAACATTAATTTCTTCTTTCCCTGAAGTGCTTTTTAACTTGTTTGTTTCTTCTGTCATAAAAATAGTTGCATACCATTAAATAGAGCCTTTTGTGAAATAAACGATTCTTATATCATAATTCTGGTATGCAAAGGGAAGTTTAAGAAGTACTGATGAGTAAATGCATGTCAAAGGGGAAGACCTGAAGCACTACAGATATTTTGAAAACAAATACTTTATATACTAATAATGTGCTTTGGTCTTGATTACATTTGACTGGTAAAACCTACATTGTACGTAAATATCCTTTAAGAGAAAAACAATGCCTTGGCCCTTGAACAATCTTTTGTAACGCAGAATTAAACTAGTGTATTTTGTCAAAGTAGCATGTTATGACTGTTATTTTATATTTGGTTCTAGCTTTTGGGAAAAAAAAAAGCTGCTTTACATTCTGTAAACCACAGTAAAATCAACCAGGTTGGGATAAAAACAAGTGGTCCGAAAATTGTAACTTTGTTCTCACTTTTTTTTTTCTGTAAAATGTTCTCACTTTAAACAGAATTTCTGATATAGCTAGCAGGAACAATGTTTTAGAAAACTCTGAAGGGGGAGAGAGTGTGATCCAATTTAAGGAATTAAACATTGCTTTAGGAAGGTGAATTAACTGTTCACCCCAATGTATAGGTTACATTTTAGCAACTTCAGAATGTGATACTTATAAGGTGTTTTTTTTTTTTTTACCATGTCTACTTTCTCATCTTTTTGTAGTTCAGGTGATTTCAGGTACTTATTTTTAAATTTCACAGCAGCTTTTATGAGAAGTAGGATGTTTGCACTGAAGCCAGTATTTGGGGAGACACAGAAAGCTGGGGAAATCAGGAAGTAGAAGTATCTTCCAGTGGAGCCCAGAAGATTGATCCAGTTGAAACTGTTAGTGTGGGAAGGTTATTTGCTTTGCCATGTGCCTGATTTGTAAGAAAATTTAGGGATTCTTACCACTTTATTTGTTGTTAATGTGCAAGGTATATGTTTGATCCTTCACTGTTTTGTTATTGTAGATAGATGTCTTCAACTTGTTCTTGAAGAACATTTGTTTGAGTTAAGTGGTAATGAAACAGAATATGAAAGCAACTTACATATTTATTTTGGCAGGATTGTATTATCCAAAAACTCAGGACAAAGCTTAAGATCATCAACATTTATAAAGAGTAGTGTTCAACTTTGAAGCTGGGAGACAAAGAACTGTACTACTCTGCCCTCGGCATTCTTCATGCAGATGGCCACGTCTATTCCCATGCACTTACTACTGTCCACTACCAGGTTTCTGTTACTGGTTTTGGTAGTTGGGGTTGTCTTTGTTCTGGCCTTGAGGTGGAGTACTTCTCAATTTCTGAATTCTTTTTAATATGAACTTAGTTCTCAATTCCAAGGAAAAATAAAGATGAGCTGTTAAAGAATGATTGTTTTTGGTAAGTTAGTGGTGCTGCTTCTAATAGTAAGTATTAATGTAATAATTAAGACTTCCTTAATATAATTGCCTTTGGGTAGCAAGAAACACAGTAAAGTTAACTTATTTCACACAGGGTAGATTTGAATTTGTCTGTATACGTTCAGCTGATGTTTAATAATTTTTTTGACTTTATTTGGTCGTTTGCATTCTCCTAGACTTGCTTTCATCCGTGTCATTAATAACTGCTTCTAGGTGCATGTGATTCCTCCAGGCATTTGTACAATATGAACCAAATGAATGCCAGTCTTGAACATTGTATTTTGTGTTGCATTTTTCACTTTTAGTTAATCTTTCTAACATGTCTTGATGGACAAAATGCCCAGGGACAATTCAGTTAGCTTTCTCTTTCATTGCTGTTCCTGGTGCTGTGATTTTTTTGATACAGTGGTGTCTTGCAGAAGTGATATTTTTTGTGTGTGCGTACAAGAAAAGAATACATGATGCATTGAGTGGTGTGGACAGAAATAGTAAGAATAGTGACGGTGTTCTGAAATATATTTTGATTCACTTTTACTGTATGTGTATTCTTCCAGAATGCCACAAATGAAGATTGTGATAATCACCTTTGAGCAGTTTCAAATCTTTTTCCTTTTAAAAATCACTTGTATTACAGTTTCTTCTCACATGTATATTTCTGGAAATGTACAACTGACAATGTAATTGGGAGGCACAGCAGTGTCTGCAATCACCCCTGAACCAGTGACAGATTTAGTGTTTTGAAACTGCATTCTCATGGGGCTAGGAAAAGGCTTTTAAATATGTTTTTAGCCTGCTTTTTCCTCTGAAGCCTCATGACTGATTGACTTTAAATGCAGACAGATTATTAAAAAAAAAAAAAAAAAAAAAGATAATTATTTGTTTCCAGCCCTTTTGGGAAATGATCTTTGAAGTACACAATATATGGAACTAATTGGCATGCATCTGGAATTATACTACTGAGAATGATATTACTTCTTCTTAGGAAGTTTGTTGAACTTATTCAGATAAAATTTAACAAGATAGGGAATGACTTAATTTCTCAGAAGTCTGATACCTTTTCTTTGAAAATCCTGGGCACCTTTATGATGAAATTTGGTATCTGTATCTGTTGTATGAGGCCTTTTTTGTTTTCCTTAAAAAAAAAAAAAAAAAAAAAGCTTAAAATGTAAAGCATGCTTATACTTGTGAAATACAGTGTTGTGTTCTGTAACAGTAGTAGTAATGAACAAACTGGAAGTGAATAAGCAGTAGAGGTATCTAGTGTCCTGCTTCTGTCAGTATTGAAGTACTGGCCACCTTTCCTCCCTGATCTTGTTCTATCACAGTACACAAATGGGCTGAGGCTGTGATGTCGTTGCTGAATCTTTAATTCTGGTATAATCTCATTTCTCAGGGGAAGGAATGATTCTTTTCCTTTATCCAAAACATTTTTAGTCTTTATGTTTTGATTGTTATCTCTAAACACCTGTGGAATTTCAGTAAGCATTTGCTAATTCAGTGAAATTTGTTAATTTTTGTCAACTTTGTCACTTTCCACTTACATAATTTTGGGGCTTTTATCTTCTTTTAAGTTCTGCCAGGTAATATAGTGTTAGTATTTTGTTTCTGCATAAATTTATTCCAATTTAACACAGCTGCTTAGAATACCTTATCCTTCCTAATCACCATAGAAGCTTGCTTTTTTCTTGCTGGTTGCTTTTACTTTGGTAGTCTTCTGACATTACTCTTAAGTGCTTTTTGAATTCTTTATTCCTGGGATTTTTTTTGTTTGTGGTTTTTTTTCCTTGACCTTAAATTAATTGATAGAGTATGTCCAGTTAGGTTTTCCTTTGTTTGTTTTCCCAGACTTTAGATTAGTTTACATTTATCTCAGTTCAGTAAATGATGTAACTTTAGACCAGTGAACATGTCAGTGATATTATCTGTATGGTTAAAAGTCAAGCACTTATTTATATACCTGGTTTAGTTGGAGGGTTTCATTTGAATCATGTATAGACTGCAAAAGAAGTATTGATGTTTTAAAGTTCCTATGAGACTAAGAATTTTATACCTAATACAATATACTTGAAGTAGTGGCATTACCTTTATAGGACTGGATATTACTATTGGAATTTGGTCTAGATGCTGGATTAATAATCCCATACTATGTCTGTATTAAAGCAGCTTGCATGCTGGCAGTTTTTACTCTTTTCTTTATGCACTTTGTGTCAAAATTCACACAGTCTCAGCCATTTTGGGACTATTGCTATGTATTCTTATTATTTCTGTGCTGTAACTTTTTCCTTTGAGGGAAGGTAACTGTGGATTTCTGTAAAGGGTGTCAGTGAACAGAAGTTATTGGCGTACTGGCTCCAGTTGTGCAAATAAATCTTCTCTTGCTGTCCCACAGTGAACAAGCCTTTGCTTAAGTGGCTTGTCTGGTTTTCTTCCTGCCTGCGACTGATAGGAGTCGAGCTGACTAAAAGCCATTTGCTTGTACAGCTAGCATTGCACACGTGGTGGGGCTTGGTTGTGTTTTACTTTATGTAGTGAACAAATTCCTTCTGCTCTTACTGCCAGCCTGGTTCTGATAGCAGAAAGAGGCTGTTAGGGTTTGGCTGTTCAGAGGCAAAGAGCTCAACCGGGGTGCTGGGGTTTTTTGGGGTGTGGAAATTTAATTCAGAAACTTTGTCATCTGCCTATCCATAACTCTGTTCTAATGGCTTGGGGCGATGCCAGTTATTTGGAAGTTGTTGCCTCTGACCTTTTGTGTTTGTTCAGTAGTCATTCACTATTTACAAGATCATTTGTAGGGAAACAGAAGTCCAAGAGAGGTGTGCTTTCATAGCCTGTAAATTGTTCTTTATTGCTTTCTGGACATGCATGTGGCCTGATAACTGGAAGTGCCTTGCAGATGCCTGTGTATGTAGTAGTGTGCGAGGAGGGAGTTGGCTCTGTTCTTAAAGTACGCTCTTCTCAAAATGCCTCTAATGTACTTCTTCAAGTCGGAGCTCTGTTTTAATATGACTGTTCTAGTGTTCCTGTGCTGGATATAACACATTTTGGCTTTTTTGTCTTTGGCCTTTCTGTTTTGACTTTCTGTTTGGGGATTTTTATGACTTCTCGTAGCGCTTCCCTCTAGTGTTCCTTAGCATTAGAATTAGTGAAAGTAGTCTTAGGAAAGCTTTTGTGCTCATTTGTTTCAAATAAAATTTAATAACATTGCATGTCCATAAAAACTGTTTTCTGTAAAATGTAACTTGGAGCTGGCAATGGAAAATCTTAAATGTCATGGTAACACAGGGTGCACTGCATTGAAGGAAGTGTCTTGGTAAGTGTAGATTTTGTGAAGTAGAAGTTTGCTGAGTGTGCGTACGTTTCTGTGAATGTGACTTCCCTTTCATGTTGCCAGTGTTGACTGTGAAGGTACTTACATGTAGTAAGTTGCTGCATATTATTAAAAAAAAATCAACAGAAAAATCTATTTTCCTTATGCAACTTCTGATTCAGCTGTATATATCTGGATGTCTGTAGTTAGATCTGTGCTTTTTAGGAGTGACAAGTTGATTAAGAAGTTTGCCCTTTGGTTTTATATTGTGGCCTGTGACAAGCTGTTAAAGAAAAAATATCTCAGAAAGGAGCTGTACTTAAAACTCTGCTTTTATTATGAGAATTATAAGAAATGGACATCTGGCTGTGGGTTTATATTCTACTGAAAGGCCTGCATGTCTTTTGAATTAAAATTAAAAGCATTAATATATTTTCTGCAGAATCGAGTTTTCCTTTTAATTGAACAAACAGAAAAAAAATTTTTAGGTGCTTCAGTTTATAGAAGGGAGGGTTTTTTTTAATTTTCTTTTTTTTAGTAGATGGCAGCAAGAATGGGTGACTAGCTTGTGTAAGAGGATCCTTGTTTTAGTTCTTCCTCCTCAGCACACTATATGCATTGCGCATGCACAATGACCTCCTGGTAACTCTTATAAATAAAATGGAATTTATCTGTGCATCTATGGTTTGAAATGTCATTTAGAGAAATAAAGACTTAGACTGGGGTTGACTTAATTGATGTTTTGATTGGACAGACAACCAGGTGTGAAGTCAAATGGTGTTGGCTTTTGTTTTAGGCTTTTAAAATATACACCACCACCCCCACCCCCCCCCCAAGCCTAGGGATGATTCATGCTGAGGTATTAAGGCAGTATTTATTGTATGCTGAAGTACAGTTATACAATTATTTTAATGTAAATTTAGTTACTAAATCTAGCTAAGAGCAATAAGTAAGATGTCAGTAGAACAGTCTATACGCTGTTTCTCACTGCTGACAAAGCTGTTTTGGAAAATTGGTGTCATTACTAGTCTAGATTATCTTCTGTAGGATTGTTTTCTGGAGGGATGCAGATGATGATACAAGAATAGCTATGTATGTATGCAGTGAGTTTGGGGTTAAACATGCTCAAAATTTCAAAGCTGAGGAAACAACCCCAAATATTCCTGATACTTAGAGGTTCACTGTAGTACTTACTGTTGTGTACTGGTAGAGGGGATATGTGATTGGAGTGCAGGAGTGTTGGGTTTTGGTTTTTGCCCCTCTTTTTACTGCCATTACTTAATGAATTAATGGCTATAGTTCTTGATATTTACTTAGTCTGCCAGTTTGCTTTTCCCTTAGAAGATCGTAATATCCCTTTTTCATTGCATTTGAGAAAAATAAACTGTTTTGTACTGAGTTATGTATTATTACTGATTAAATCAGTATTATTACTGATTTCTTTAAGGGTACTTGACATGTGGCTTAAATTTTCCAGACATGTGCTATTACACTGTAAAAATGCTGTCATTTTGAGAAGTGAGATTTGCAGGAAGGAATAATATTATTTACTAGATAAACTCAAGTGTTATCTGCCTTATAACTGTTATATGGATCATAGAAACTAGAACACTGCTACCCTGAAACTAGTCACTTGAACATGGCTGTTTTATAACTGGTGTAAAATTTTCACCTACATCAAAAATACATCATTCTGTTGGTGTTTTAGGTACTAAGCTTTGTCACAATACCTTCATTATGAGCTTAGGTTGGTTTTCCGGATTGTGTGTAGTCATCAGGCTTTACATTTCATTTATAGAAAATGCTTATGAGCACCTTTTAATGTACTGTAATCTTATTAAACCAAGTTGCTGGTGTTTTGTGTTAGGTTTGTTCTTTGTGTCCCTTCAAAGGATATAGTTGATCATAAATACAGTCTTGACTATTTTTGATTTTTTAAAAAAAGGTAGCTTTATAAGTACTTTGAATTTTTACTGGTATTACATTTAGTTGTGTACAAAAAGTAGTGCTCTGCTATGTATTTACAGTTCTTCAGCATCTGACTCTAAGTTATATTTACTTTTAAATTAAAATATTTTGGGGAATGTTTCATTTCCATCTAAAAATGTTTGATAGGGTAATATCAATGTCTGTTCTTCAACGGTATAAAGTAGTTTGTTGGTGATTCTCGTTAGAATGCTTTTCACTTCCATCGTGGATACTTTTCTGTAAATCCTTCTTTAACGGTTCTTGACATTGCTACCTCAAGGCATTGAGCCAGCATGTGCAGTCTCAAGCAGGCAGACCTGAGTTCGAATCCCAGACTGCTTGCTCGAGGAGGCATTTTGCTCAAATCCTTAGGGGAATGTTGACCTTGTCTTTCTTAAAAAAAGTGGCACCTGCTGGCTAACCAGGAGAGGCTTTGAGGGAATTTGGAAGAGGGTACCTTGGTCTTGGTAGCCTGTGATACGAAACTTGGGGTTGTGAGGGCTGAAGAAGTGCTTGGCTCAAGGAGTGGATGGATAGAAAACAAATAGAAATTATGATCCTTGGGAGAGAAGCACTGTTTTGATCCATACCTGATGCTCTTTATTCAGGTCTCGGCACTCATAGTATGATTTTCCTTGGTGTTCTCTGTTTCTTGTTTCTTTTGGATTGTGTTGCAGAACATTTAGACCACTGGTGTGCAGAAGCAGTGCCTCAAATAGGTTATGTTAATTAAAACAAAACAATGTTAACTTGATTATTTTGAAGTAAATAATTACTTTCTTATAAAGCAGCCTAATATGGAGGGATCTCAGCAATTCTCCAAGCTGTTAATTTTTAGTTTAGTAGAATAAAAATAGACCAAGGAAAAACTCTAATTTCTGTTTGCAAGGTCAGTATATAAAATGCTATTCACAGCTTTTTGTCTCATTTTGTAGTTTTATGGTCTGTGTATCTAATGAAATGTAATATATTTGGTAGAGAGCAATGAGATTTCACGCTGTTATTTCCAAAAGATTGTCAATACAATACAAAACCAATGTTTGTCTTTTTTGTTAGATTTACATAGACTTAATCACAGCTATTGTGCAGTTTTGAGCCAAGAGTTGAAATGCAGAGGACTGTGTTTAAGCAGAGTTCCGTTCTCTTCATCCCTTCACTAAAAAAAATAAAAATTTACATCTTCAGATGCAGGAGAGCAGGTTGTATAGAAAAGACAGGCAATATAATTTGTATTATATACAGGTCCAAATCAGCAGTTTTTTAAAATAAACTATTGAGTTATTGAGTATGAAATTCTAGACTGCATTTAGTAGGGTAAATTGCTTATAAGTCTGGAAGCACTGATCCTGATAGGAAAGTGTGATAATTAGTTTCTAATATGGACAGAATTGCTGTTATTAGCTGTGCTCCACATGTTTGCTTCCCCTGTGGCATTCCTTGGGGTGCAGCAGATGGATGAACAAGGGGCAGAGGTAAAGTGTGCCATGATCGGCTGCTGCTTTCCCCCAGGGATACTTCTAGAATGCTGATCTCTTCTTTTTTTCTTGTTTTATTTTTTTTTCTTTCTGTTTTCTTTTTCAGCAACTTTGCTGAGATGTATCAGAATTAATTTATGGTATTTCTCCTTTATAGTCTATTAATCCAACCATTTAGTATCAATATGTTTATTTCTTAAAGGATGGGCTGTTGTATGTGTGCTAGTATCTTAAATTTTACTGAGTCAGTATCAGGCTTAAATACTTTTCTCTGTTCCAGGAGGTTGTGGCATTGATAGTCTGATGTTGCCTATTACTGTTATCTGATCTTTTGTAACACGTTCAACTCCTTTTAAGTTGGAAAATGGATATTATTGTGGCACCTGGATGATAGAATGGAGACTACTATTGAAAATAATTGTCCTTTTTATTTAAATCTATGCAAGTAATGTCTGCTCTAATTTTCCTTTCTGCTCTTGATCAAGATGCAGGCAGAGGTCGTGTGTGGGGTTTTGGTTTTTTATTTTTAAAGCCAAATCTATTCAAGGTGGTAATGTAGACCACCTTCCCTGTTTGCTGTCCAAAAACGTAGAGTCTTGCTTAGGTAAGAACAAGAAGAGGCTGACTTTCCCATACTCTGGCTAGGAGGAAGCCCAGCATTGATACAGCAGCTCTCACCTGGTCGCATATGACTTGAATGTAAAGTTGTGGAGCAGATAACAGCTTCTTTACCTTTTGGAGTGTACAATGTGCAGTGGTTTGGGGCATTGAGATCTGTCTGTAGAGTTCTGTGGTACTACCTAGTCATCTTGGTGTGCACTGAAAGCTGTCAATCTCTCACCTAGGTTTCAGATTGTTTTGAAAAGGGGTGTGGAACTGACCATGTTTTGCTGACTTATTTCTGCCCCTAAAAGCTGCTTTGGAGTGTTAAAGAAAGAAAAACTGTATTTAGCTAGGACTACTGGAAGAGATTATACTGATCTGAAATTTAATAATAAAAAAAAGTTGAATGTTTAGACTCCCTGAATTGTCACACAGGAAAAATAGAGTGTAAAAGACAAGTCGCTGGTGGTAGCGGTACTGTTTTGGCAACTGGTTGTGTATGTGCTAGTGCCATAGAAAATTGCAAATTGAAGAGAGCAGAGGCATCTAAAAAAAAAAAAAAGTGCATGAGAGAAAACTGAAAGTAATTGGTCCTGGATTAAATAAAGTAGAAAAGCTAATTAAATAAAATGGAAGTCTACATATTAAAAACAGTCCTGGTTTTGGACTTTAACTTTTAAATAAAGGTAGGAATCTCCATTAAATTTGCTTTCCATCTGAACATATAGGTTAGTGATGGCTTAATACACATGAATGAAACTGCAGTTCATATAATTACCAGATAAGAGAGAATGAAATCAGATGGTTTGATGTCAGGCTATAGCATATGAAAGCAGTTGAACCTCATATGTTTAATTAAAAGAAGTGCAAAACCTTTCTAGTATCTAATGATTCTTCCTTAAATCTTTATTGATATTCTGGCCAGAATTTTGCTCAGAGTGCCTTAAATACACATGTTAAATACCTGAAAACGGAACTCATGATAGTTATCTACTTGGCTAAACTTGAATTTCACTGTGGTTGCCAGACATGTAGTAGTTCATACTGTTGATCAGGGGAGAAGAGATTAATGGCAGCGAAACACTGGATTGACCCAACCCAATGCTGGGTGCATCATTAAGCTGGGGAAGGGGAACCCCAAAACCCGTCATGAATGATGGCAGTGAATGCCTTCCAAGAGACCACTTCCAGACGAAGTGGCTGTCCTCATATCTGTATGATTTTAATTTTTTTTTCTTTTATTTTTCCTTTGATGCAGACAGTAGAGAATATCAAATATATGGTGCTTGAGAAGATGTTTAGACTTGTGGAACAACTGTAACTGAAGGCACTTACCTGTGATAATTAAGTAAGTGTAGTGTTCAGCATGGAGAATTAATGGGTTTCCATCTTTGGCTGAATCTTTAGTAATACTGTGGTTTTAAATTAAACAATTTCTGGAATAAATTTCAAATTCTTCTATGTATGAGTCATCACAGACACAAATAGGTCAAACTTGAAGTAAAAACAAAGTTGTACTTTCCCTGTGGCTCCTTTTAAAAGAAGTTTGGATGTTGGTGTCTGGCATCTAATGTTGATTGAATACCTCTCTTCTGTTTTATCTCCCTTATTCTTACACCTCTTAAACATTCTACCCCAGTATTTCATGTATATATATTATAAATAATTATAAATCATTCAGTAGAACATTTGCAACATTGTGCTTAAACACTAATACGCTGCTGTAGCAGATCAAGAAAATTTGCAATTTGGTTTTGTATTCTTAAGTTACAGATAGCTTTTTGTCTGAACAGTCATTTTATGGACACTGATTTTGCCAATTCTGTTGCCGATATGCTATCATGTAGAGAGAATAATTCTAAAGAAATATTGCTTTTTCCTGGAATTAATGTCTGCCTCTTGCATTCTTGAATCACTCATTAGAGAAGAGTGGCCCTGTTGCAGGGGTTTTTTTTCTTCTTTTCTTTTTACTATGTTAAAATGTCTCTCTTTTTTAAAAAAAGTCTGCTAAAATCTTCTAATTTTTGGTGACAGAGCTAGTTTATGACTTCTGCTGTGGTTAAATTGCTTCTCCTGAAACTGACTGTTTACTAAGAAGTCACAAGAAATGCTGTTTGCAGTGATGGAACTATTGATTTTTCCAGTAAGGTTTTTGGCAGTGTGCCAGATAATAACATCTGATTAATAAATTCTACAATACTTTGACATGTGGGTATTTTTTTTATTTGCTTTAATTTTTTTCAGGTTCAGCTTTGTCCTGCATCTTAAGAAAGTTTGTTTAAGTGGTGAGATGCAGTCTTGTAAGAAAGAGGAAGAATACTTATGTATTACAGCTCAACCATTTGAAACCATTTGAAAGATTCTGGGTTGTCTTCATGATCAGTGAACTTTCTCCAGCTCCAGATCAAATTGTTTCTACTCTTAATTCCTTGCAGGTGTTTTGTTGTTTATAACTGAGACAGAAAAGCTTTTGCTGAATTCTTCATATGCATTTGGGAACTTGAGAGAAAACAGTGTAATAGAATACTTTATTGTCAAGAGAGTGAACTTTTCTAGAGCCTTTTCTAGAAAACGATACACCATCAATTTGGACAGGTTTCTGCAAAAATTTACCTCTTTGTATCAATATATAGCTGCTTAACTTCTGCAAAGAAGCTGCTTGGTCAGGTTCATTCTTTTGAAGTGCTAAGACAGGTATAGCATTGGAAGTTTCCTGTTGGCACTTTGTTGGAATCCACAGTTTTCTTAGAGAAATTAGTGACTTTAAACTAAGGTGACTTCATGGTTAACTCTGCAAGTTTGTCACCTGGGACATCAAATTTGCTGAAGCTCTATCTGTTTGGCTCATATTTTTAAATGTTTTTGCTGTGTAATTTCAATAGAAAAATACCACCTTCTGCAGTTTTAAAATGACTGGTGAATTTCAAGGCTTTTTTTTTTTTTTTTTTTTTTTCTCTTCTGGTTTTAACCTAGATTCTTGAACTGGAATGACTAAAGGAAGTAGTGATTTATTTGGATGATAGTTTATATACATATATATATGTATATATGTGTGTATATATATGTATATATTGATTTTTTTTAATACACACACATATATTTATTTTCTGGACTGTGGAACCATTTCAGACTTTTATATTTTCTTTCAATGTTTTTCCTTGTCTGCTTTTGCTACCTCACATTACAGATGTGCAGTGGAAATCTGTTGTCAAGGAAATTGTACCTTCTGTCTGAGGTTTGCAGTGTTTTTAGCCCAGTGACTGCAAGTATTTTTCAGTTGAAGACTTATAGAAGACATCCTTTATGAGATAGGATTTCAAGTAAGTTTTTTAATAAATGCTAATCCACTTAAGGCTCTCAGAATTGGCAGAGTACTTCAGTGCTACCTAAAATTAGGTGATACTGAAGTTGTAGTGAGACAGTCTCTGTCACCATATGCAGCGGTTCTGGCAGTGATAGTGAAAGATCATGTTTGCAAGCTATGAAAGTGTTTTTCCCAAACTGTGGTAGGCAATTCAGAATAGTATGTAGCCTGACACGAAACTGCGGATGCTGCTGTTATTGGTACTATTGGTGGTGGTAGTCGGCAAAAAAGTTTTGCTCTGAAGTAGTTACTCTGTTATTTGATAGTTTTACTGTGATCTGGACGGTGTGAGATATTTAATATTCAGATCCCCCACTCAAGTAATTCCTTCACACTCTGGCTGCTTAAATAGGCTGAAGAGCACAGAGCTCCTTGATGCAGGGAGTTCTGTTGATAGGATTTCTCAAAGGTCATGTTATTCAAGGAACTTTTCGCTTGCTTGTCTGCATAGTTGGATAACATGAGTGTCCTGAATTGGATGGATTCCTTGGTTTTAATGCAAAAAAAATTCCAAATAGCCAAGACTGTGACTTGGCAGAAGCGGGTTCCTAAACAAATGCTTTGTCAGATCAACTCATTGACTATTGCTGCTGGCCGCTGTCACCTAAGTGGTTGTCTGGAGACTGAATTGTTTGTCTAACTGATAGCCAGATCCAAATACATTAACAGGATGTGTATTGAAGAGGTTGGAAACTTGGAGAATCTTGGAGAAAAACTATTCCCCAAAGGGAAGGATTGGCAATCAGGAAATAAATAATCATCTGTAGCATGTCCTGAAGACCAAATACAATGGTAAGCAAACATAAGAAAGAATGAGGTTAAAGTATTTAAAAACCAGTGAGTTAGTGCTCCAGGGTGAAACACGGTTTTGTTTAAATCTACTCTGTTCATATTGACCCATTTCAGAGCAAAATTAGGGTTTCTGTGTCCTAGTTGCTAAGCAGATATGGTAACTTTCTCCTGCCTCTTAGTATTGATGTCTAACTGACTATTTTTTGAAAACTTCTGAATTTCAAACCAAAGTTTTGTAGATGAATTGAGCATTAATGTTATTGCTGGAGGCTCATTAGATTTATGGGGGTTTATTTCTTGCAACTAGATTTTTTTTGTGGAAAAGACAATAATGACTGTGAGCCTTTCCTTTTCAGTTTCATAACTTAAAATCAAGTTGCTTCACTCTCCTTCATGCAAGGAGCAACTGCATCTGAAATGCCTGGGTCCACATAGAAGAATTACATGTAACCAAAAGCAGCAAATCAGAGATTTTATGTAGCAGGTGTTTTCTGTGCTAGTTTCCTGCTGAAATCAATAGAAAGTTTTGATTAAACCTGGTATCTTGACTGGTGTGTGTCTTGTACACTTTCAGAGAAAAGATGCAAAAATCAGAATTCTCATGATCCTTTTTACCTTATAGCATTTTAATAATACATGTGTGGTTTTATATCTAACTCATTTTCATGATCTAGTAAAAGATATTTTAATTTTTATACAGTATGTATTTTCAATTTTTGAACTGTGTTTGAGCATGTCTCGGTCTTCCAGAAAGACCTTTTAGTATAGCATATACTTTTGTGATACGAGTTGAGCAAAACTCTGTGGTCTAGGAAGTAATTTTACCATTTGATTTAATATGGAAAACTTCATACGTAAATTTGAAAGTAGGCCGTGCCATCTGTGTATTCATTTTCGTAAACAATTTACTGTAGAAATTCTTGACACTAAATTAATTAAACAGTTAATCACAATGGTGGCTCTTTTCTGCCATAGGAAACTGGGTTTATTTGAGTATTACTCCTGTGATGAACCAGTTCAGGGATTTTGTTTGTTTTCATCTGCCTCCACATTGTATTGATCAGAGCAAAATTAGTCCTGTGGTATTTGTCAGAAGGACAGAGAAGAATACATACATGTGTATAGATGCATTAGATTGTCATTATTCAACACATGTATAATGTAGTATAACATTCCTCCTAAGTAGAGAATTTGACATATTTTGCTTCATTTTTACTGATATGCTTTTAGAATACTGACCTCTACAGGTGGTTCATTCTTCCTCTTTAGATTGCTGGTGGCCTTGAATTACTTCTATTGCATTTGAAAAGTAAACAAAATAAATGCTACAGATAGATTATTCCCTTCCAATGAGGCTGACAACATCAAGGGACAAAGAAAAAGCTAGTAAAAACCTCGATAGAGCAGTTAGCTCTTATTTCACCCTACCTCTCATCAGTAGCATATTGCCTCCCATCCCCCATACCTTTTTTTTTTTGCACTGTAACTATATTTGCAGTAACTAAGTTCAGACAGAATGTTAAACTTAAAAGTATTGCATAATTTAAGAGGGCTCATGAAGTTGATTTCTAGACTTGTTCTAAATACTTTTTTTTTGTTGAAATATGTGCTGTCTGTGGAAACATTATGTATCATAGCATTTTAGTTAACTCATGAGGTTCTGTAGGTTATCCATTCTTTTTTATTTTAGTATCCTTTATGCTTTGAGGATAAAGTACTTTTGCCTGTGCTTTGAGTTGCTTGATGTAATTTAGATTCAGTTTGGAGTTCTCAGCTGCTGTTAACAAGGTGCTGTGATTGAGCTAATCAGCCCTGCTATGAACTGGCTATAGTCTGGAAGCTTAACAGCCTTAAGATTGCTGCAGTTACAGACTTCTAATTTTGGAGCTGTTTTAAAAATGGCTTTGAGTGGATTTTCTCGTGTAAAAGATGGCATGTACATAATAATGACACTGTTGTAATTGTAGTCGGTATTTTTCTTGGGCCAAATGTCTAGTCTGATAGACTTGTTTGAAATAGATGTTCCCTTCTGTAATTTTTATATTTTCTGTTCAGCAGAAAATTTATTATTGCAATTTAACAGAATCTTGTAAACCTTGTGTTAGAATGAGAGATGTGGGTGTGAAAGAAATGTAATCGACTCTCAGTAGAAAAACTGTTAAGTACAACACTAGATCAATGCAGGCATCATATCAGATCCTTCTGTTACTTGTCTGTAACTGGCATTATAGGTGGCATTACTCTGGGTTTAATCAAGTGCAGCGAGTATAGAATTCTGCCTTCAAATGTACTTCATTCTTAACGGAAAATAAGATGAAGTGGCTTAGCTTCATCTGTATTTTTTGTCTTCTGTAAACTACTAAAGTTTCATTTTACAATGAAAGAGTTAAGAACCTATATTCAACTGAAATTCTGTATGAATGGCGTGTATTAGATTTTTAAGACTTCTTAAAAACGTAATTAGGCCTTGGATAACTTAGAGGCTTCACAAATCTTAAGAGGCCCTGCCATGTGTGAAGTTTTTCTTCACTTTGAACCTTTTAAATAAAAGTGGGTATAGATTGTTTCTCCGTGCTTTTTTTTGTCTGTTATTCTGTCTGCTTTTTATTGTAGTATTTCATAATATTTTTTTTAGCTTTCTCTTGTTTCTCCCATAATAGATTAAGCATTAAGATAATATTATAGTCAGAGTCCTTTAGGAAAATGAAAACTAAGCTAAAGAGATCTTAGGGGCTGAAGCATATACAATGTTATGGTTTCTTGATAATTGGTTAAAGAATATATATCTTATTCAAGGCAAGTTATGCCCTGATGTTTAAAAATTCAACAGTGAACTTGAAACTATAAGAGGAAGTGGCTTCAGATTTAATTCTTGCTTTTTTTAAAAGAAAAGCCAAGCAAGGAACAAAATCCTAATGACAATCTGTGTTCCTTAATGTATAGTTGATATTGTAATCAGTGATGTACACAGAATTTTTTTTTAAGTCCAAATTGCGCATATATATACACCTGAGTAATGTGCATGTTTACTTCCTTTGTGTGAGTTCTTAAATATAAGCTTTACATTTTAAGATACATGGAGTGATATAGAACAGAATTGCTACTGGAACACTTGAATTTTTACATTTGTTTCACATGCATCCTGCCAGGTGCCTTAATGTGTATTTATTTAGTTCACTGGGCTTTCATATCACTTCTGAAAATTTAGGAAAGTACTTGAGTTGGTTTGTCTGTCAAGGAAATCCCACGTGTGTCTGTGGAATGGGCACAAAAGGACACGAATGTCATTTAGTATAGCCTTTCAGTGATGTGAGCATACCACATTTGTTTGAATTCAGGTGAAGAGTGTTTAGTTATGAATTCACTTCATTTAACAAGTATTTCTTAATTTTCTTAGAAGTATGTGGGCCAGCCTTTTCTAAAGGAATATGCTCTGCATTTTTAGTCCACATGAACATGTGTTGTGGAGCTGTATGTGGTGTTTATTCTGAATTGCCCTATTACATGTGTGAATCTTCAGAATGCTCTCTTACATCTGGGAGGGAAGGTCAGTGTTTTTCTTCTGAACCTATGTCAGTAATCCTTCATATATAAATTGGGATGTGAAGAGACGTTTGATGCCTTATTACCCTTTCAAAAAGTGTGATCTGCAAAACACTTCAGTGATAATATGTTGAAGGGTAATAATATGCTTTGTGATTGGAATATAAGAAATTCTTTCCCAAATACTGAGTCATGGTTGTCTCTTTCGAAAAGGCAGAAACTGTTTTTTCATTTTTGCTATTTTATGTATTTAACAGAATGCAAAGAGTCCATCTTCTGTTAAAAATATTTGATAATATGTATAAACAGTAACATTTTATTTTTAGTGGTTGAGCAAAGCTGGGCACCTACACAAATTTCATTGTATTGGAGTGTTGGAGTTTGAAAAAGTAAAGCATAAAGTGAAGCAAAGTCTGAAAGCTGTTACCATAGCTAAAAGTAGTAACATAAAGAGAACCGAATGCATGATTTAAGGCCAACAAAATTTGAACTTAAAGTCACCATCCAGAGAGGTGATGTGTTTAAATTGGCTTGTTTTGACAATGCTTAAGATTCTAAAATACAAAAGAGGAAATGTGCTATAGTAATTCATAGAAGCAACTTATTTGGCACATGAGATCCAAGACTTGTTTTGGCTAAAATTCATTGTACTTAAAAATTTTTAAATACAGATTCTTACTTTTTGTCTTTTTAATTACAGAAGAAACAGAGGGAAGGAAATTTCTTGGGCTTTGTTGCCATTTGCTTTAAAGTAATTTACTCTTCCTCTAAATTTTGGCTAAAATTCTAACAAGTGAACAATAAAGTATGTGTGTGAGTGTTCTGGCAGTGTTGAACTTCCTGCTAACCTGTTTCTACCCTAACACTGAGCGGATTTTATATTTTTAAAATTTTATGAAGTTTATTGGTGTTTGATGTAATTCAAACATGCATTTGTTCCGTTATTTTTCTCATGTGCTGGCATGGTATCAATAGTCCAGTAAAGGTAGTAGCCTCAAAGTGAACTGCAGGATTTTACGCATCACTGCACAGTAATGTCTTTTTCCCCTTTCTCCAAGGTAGCAAATGTTTGAAAAGCAGTGGGCTGACTTCCCTGGCCCTTCACCTAACCCTGACTTTGGCGTTGTCTGATTCTCGTACTCTCCCTTTCCTTTCTACCAACACTGGTGGTGGTCTGGCCTGGTAGTGAAATACTTCTGTGAGCTAATCTGGCCAGAAACCGACAAGGGTTTTACTTATGGTTCCGTTTTCTACTGGCTTCTTCCTGAACTGGCTTACGGCAGGACCCTCCAAAATGCAGGTGCCGGTGTGAGGGAGGAGGACACAGAAGCCGGGCTATGGGCCGTGCGGACGGCGGGGTGTTAAGGGAAGCAGGATGGCTGCCTTCGGGTGGCAGCCAGCCCTTAGCTGTTAGTAAGACAGGCTTGCGTTTGCATACATAAAACTTGACTCATAAGATGTTGTCTGGCAGTGGTTCCTGCATCAAAATCTCTTCAGAGGAGTTGGTAAATGTTGCTTGCCTGTTTGAAGGCTTATTTTGCACAAGGAGATTTCGTACTGCTGTAGCTCGTGCGTTGGCTAACAGGTCTGCTGGACGCTGTGCTGGCAGTTATCGGCTCTCTGCAGTGCTAGGGAATTGAAGGGGTTTAGTATCCTTCCACTTCTTAGCCTTACTCACCTGTAACATTAAACTTACAGTATTTGTCCTAATTTTAATGTAAAATCATTAGCTTCTGTGTTCTGATTAAATATTCCTAGAAATCTGTTCTTAATTTTAAGGTGTAAGTTTTATAGGAATGAAGTTGTGAGACTATTTGATGCTTTTGTAGGAGAGACTTTTAAAACATCCTGGGAGGAGGAATTAAAAAAAAAAATTATTTATTGATTGCTACTTGCTTTTTGACTATAGACTATTCAGGTTACTGTTTGCAAGTGTTTAATACTGTATTATTATTATTATCGTAGGAAGGATAATTACCAGGTAAGGGTGCTTTTCACTACAGAAAGACTGTCTACCGCATTTTATTGGCTTTCAGCATTTTCTAGCTATAACCTACAGAACTGCTGTAACAGCATACTTTGAGAAGCAGCAGCAATTTTTTTTGTTTATTCAAAGTGCAACTTGTCCTCATTTAAAAAAAAAAAAAAAAGGCATGAGTGCACTTTGTAAACAGCAACAGGTACATCAGTTCCAGCTGTAATGTTGTTAGAGAATGAAGACAATTTAAAATGGGGTTACTTGAATACAAATTCCAGTTCTAACTTTTCTATCAAAGTTCTGCTTCTGAATTGTGTATGGTTTCTAAGTGCATTTCATTAAGAGTGTTTCAGCTCATGTAACAACTTGTTACGAGAAAAGCATTGAAAACTCACATTTCTATAAAAAGTGTGATATTTAGGATTTAAGCCAAGGAGAAATGTTACGCAGTCTAACCAGACTACGGAGTATTAAACAAAAAGGTAGTAGAAGAAATTGAAGACTTCACTGCTCTTCCTTCTAACAGGAAGAAAAATCTTTCTTTTGGTTAAGAAGTAAAGTTGGAGAAATCTTGACATCTTTGCTAGCAAATGTAGGTATTTCTGAACCAATTTCCACCAGACCCAGATCCTGTCAAACTTAGTAGTTACTTTCTGGAATAGAAAAATAAGTTATTTTTTTAGTTACTGTGATACTACTTGAAGTTCTTTTCAGAATAGCTGGGTATTTCTGCTAAATTAGTAGTGTTAAACTGTTGTAATTATTCTTCAGCTTTTAAATACCATAGTGCTGAACAGGGAGCCTTGACTACTCTACAGTTGTTACTTCTGTGTTACTGATCCTCTAAAGGTGCAATTTTCTTGTTGGAAGGTAATCTTTCCAGACTTAGAAGCTGTAGCAACATGGAAATACTAGCAGAATGTTAAAACATGGATGATCCTGAAGTGCAGCAGAAATTGATAGGTCAGCTAATACCTTTTGCTTATGAAGGAAGTAACTAGTGAGTACAGGCATAAGGCAACTTACTACTTAAATGAGCTGTGGTGAGACATCTTGGTTCACTGGGAGTAACAGCCTTTCTTTTAAAGAAATTGAAAGAGTGGAAACACCTAATAAACAGAAACAAATTATTTTGCCAACTGAAGGTAAACTAGGCGCTCTCAGACAAAAAATTTGCGGTAGTACTGCTATGTATTAGTGCAAGGCCTGTTAACATCTGGCAGTGATCTTCCTTCCACCTCGTTTGTTGATGTAGGAGACTGAACTGTATCGTATCAGCTTTCCAGCATTGTGGGCACGCCATCATTTACTGCCACTCACACTAAGGGAGCTGTCAACACAAAGCCTGCCTGCCTGCCTGACTCAGCAGGCAGCTAACAGCCCAGGCAGCAAGGAGCTAGATTCGGCAAATATTTGGGCAGAAACGATGATATCTGGGAAATTTAAAGATGGGTTTCTCTCCTTTGATGGAGAATGTCACATTTCCATACTTACAGAATGAGGCTCAAAAATCCAGTAAAATCTCTGTCAAAGAAGTGGTTGTAAGAAATGTCTTAAAGTTGAGGAAAGAAAGACTTCTTGGTTTTTTTGTTTATTTGGGTTTATTGGGTTTTTTTAAGGTATCTGAGGGCCCTGCTGGCAGCACAGGCTGTGCCAGATCTCTGTCATTTTTTCAGACTGGATTCTGGCTATGACTTTTGGAAGTAATGGAATTATTGAGAGCTGTTGGTTTTGAGCCTCTGCAAAAGAACATCTGGCAAGAGCTTTACTACATTCCAGCTAGCTTAAGGAGGGGGAAGCACTAGTTAGTGCAAAGTGCATACTAGAAAAAGTAATCCTTGATATTTCAGGCTAATGCTAACTTCCATCAGCTCAAATTCTTGACTGTATAAATGCAGGTACAGATGCTTCTTGAAAGTTTTTAATAGTTTACTGTAAACCTCTTTTTTTTCCCTCCATGCCTGAAATGATAGAAGAAAACATGTTTTGCGCTAGGCATCGATTTTTACTGAGGGAATAGGTGCTATCTTTCCCTTGGACAAACCAGCAGGGCACTTCATTGTATTGCAGGGCAAATGGTGAAGCCCTAACCTTGTAGAAACTTCTTTCTTGGCTGAAAATGAACTACTGTGGAGAGTTTCTACTTGATTTTTGGCATAAAAGGAGAGAGATACATGAGCCAGCTCTAATAATTACCTAAGTCAACATCTGCTATATTTATTCTATCGTTTTTTCACGTGTAACTTGGAACTAGCCTACCACATCTATGGTTTGGATGAACAGATGTGCAGTGCTTGTTTATCCATTAAGCATTCTTCCCTGTTTAAATACTGAACAGAACAGATAAACTTACTTTTTAGAGTTAAAAGATGATGTTTAATGCTGACATGTTCATATATTAGACACTTTTCCCCAACTGAATTGAAAGAGCCAGAATTCTCTTATGAAGAGCTTATGTTCACGAAAGTTATGCTTTGTTCAGTATTGAGAGTCCAATCCTGTGGGTGAGTCTGTGAGACGTGCTCGTTAGAACTAATAATCGTAAGAAATCTCTTTAAAGATATGCCTGACTAGAGGTAAACCTGAAAACCTTTCAAATGTCTTTGTACTCTGCATGCTTTGTTTTATAAAAAAATGTAAGATGTTAGTGTGTTGTTTTAATGTGAGATGCCATGCTGCTGTTAATAGATAGACTTAGATTTCAGTAGTGTAAGGCACCCAAAATATCTGATACAGAGATACTATATACTGTAGCAAAGCGTGGGTTTTCTTCCACATGCCTTTAGCAAACACCTTGGTCTGGGTTTTCTGAAGATCAGACTCAGACTTCTATGATCTTGACTGCATATCTGTAAATATCTTTATTTCCAGTCATAGGAGTGTAAATGTGGAATTGCATTGACATTTCCTTGGCTATACTGTGTACTGTACTTGCCGTTTTACTTAAAGCTCAAAATCTTGGCTCACTGAGATGCAAGGTTTTTGTCTGATACTTTATTTCTCCTCTGGTTCACCTACATGAACTCGGAAATTCAAAATATATGATGTTTCTCACAAATGTATTTTTTTCAGCTCTTTTTTTCTCTCTGCTCTTAAACTGCTTGGTATGTCAGAGGATCTCTTTTTCCTTAAAAGGTTTGAGTATTGAATGCATTAATGACCTTGTAAATATCAGCAAAGAACCTTTAATTTGTTGCAAGTGGATAATTTTAATTGTACGTGTGTAAAGATGCATGACAACCTTCAAAACCATGAAAGGATACTGACCCTCAGGTTGATCTTGGAGTTTGTTTTCAAGAGGGGCAAAGTTTGCTGGACACCTTGCGATAAAGTAAATGACTGAAAGCAGTTTTTCTTAACTTTAGACACGTTAGAAAAGCTGTCACATAGTGTTTTCTTTGTTCATGAGAGTTAATGCCTCAGTTACACACAGTGTAACTCAGATGGTATTGTGTTCTGGTGCCTGAATTGGCAGTTTTCTGTACTGCTGTAATACAGTTGGTAACAGTAGCTGTTGACTGTGAGGCTATATTTGGAATATTTTTGGCCTGGTGTGTGCAGTCTTGTGACACTGGCCTTGATTTGATGTATATATAAATATATAAATATATAAATATAAATATATATATATATATAAAAGTGTGTGGTTATATAAAGCTGTTAAGTCATAACTGAAGTAACCACAGGAAAATATGCCAATAGAATGGATTATTGTGATAGCTACTATCGTAGGGCTGAGACTCGCTTGTTAGAGCCGTTCAATCTCATACTTCATGGTTCAATATAGAGAGGAGAATAAGCAGCATGATGCAATTTAATAGCAGTTTAACTGTCTGTTTGCATGTGAATAAAAGCTCTGTGTTGTATCCCTGCTAAGGGCTTGATCTCTAAGATCTCTAAGCTGGTTTGCTTTATTCATGTTTGTAATCAGGGAGGTTTCAGAATATACTCTGTGTGTGCACATATGTAAATATTATTTATACACAGGATATAATCCACGAAGATTAGCATTTTAATTTTTCTTCTAGAATTTTAACCTTAAATTGGATGGAAGAATAATATTAAAGCTTGTATTAATACAGGGAAATTTCTTATCGGGGCAAAGAATAGCTTTACTGTGTAGTGCACCTCTGTGGATTTGTAAGGAAATTTGCTGCCTTCCCCCCACCTTTTATTTTAAACTGGTTTAAATGCAAATTTTTATAGTTTTCATAATTTGCTTATGCTTGGACCGTCTGAATAAACATACACAAATAACAAATGTATCGCATACAGCATATTACATATGGTTTTGTAAATATGTTCTCCTCTTTGAACTCTACCTAATGTACTTTTTCTGGCAAGATGGGTGTAGCAATGTGCAGTTTTCTAGTTTAGTACAATTTGGGTGGGAAATGCCAATTCCAATTTTATTCTGAGCAGGCTGTATTGTATTTAAAGTGTCCAGGCCATGCCAGATCACTTGGTGTGTTTGGTGATGTGATTTAGATTCTGGGAAGCAGAGAATACGAGGAAAGAGAAGCAGGTAACTTCTGGCATTTCTGTAAAAGTGCTGCTATTACAGGAATTAATAACCTACCGTTGTTGTTCTTAGGGAATATGTGGGCCTTATTACAAGAAATGAATAGAATTGTTTGTGAAATTAAGTTAAAAGTAGTAATTGCCTTTTTTTTTTTTTTTTTTTAGCAGCAAATTGTATTTAGGTAATGAGTGGAAACACATCTAAAACCTACTTGATAGTTACACAGGAACTGTATTACTGGTATGGACTTTTGATGTTGATAGACACTGTTAAATTAAAGCTTTTTATCAATTTTCCTCAACCAGCATTTTTTTTCCATTTTCCTCTGACTTTATACAATGTAAGTATTTTGTTGTATTAGAAAAAGTTCTTCAAGTATACACTCCGAAGTTGTATTCTGACCTGAGAAGATACTGTTCTTGCAAATAACTTTCTGTATGGAAGTATAGGTTTTAAACAGCTTTCCATAAAGAGGGAGTTCACTTTGATGACGCATTTTAGGTTACAACTAAGTTTTAACACCTGTTAATGCTAATTTTGGTCTAAGTTTTGGTTATTGCCTGGGCAAGTTGTGTACTTGTTGTACATTCTCCGATTTGAATAATTTTGTTCTATTGAAGTTTTAATTGTGATTGCCTATACTGGGGATATACATTAACTTTGTGTAGCATATCTTATTACCTATTCTTAAGTAATTTCCACAATAACTGGCATAGGGGGTGTTTATTCTTTGCTATGTCAGATAATTGTGCTCTAGGTTTCTCTAGGATAAACAATGTTTCCAAAATGCAGATTAATTTACTACTATTAATAATCACTGTTGATATTTCAAACAGATATTACAAACTTATCTTTGCAAAGAAAAATATTTAAATGGCAGTTAGTATTTTATGGGCGATAACCAAGATAACCAATGCCTCTGCAGGGTGGCTTCAATCCTTGCAGCGCTTCGTTGCACTCTTAAATGTCTGCCATTAGAGGTTGGTAGTTAACAACCTCAACTTTTATGGTTATAAACCTGACTGGGCAGGTGAGGAAGGATGTTGAAACTAACAGTTAAGCCCAGGAGAAATCTCAGTTTTAGACCACACAATGGATTAAGTGTTCAGCCTGCTACTCTGTGGTTCAGGACAGGGAGGAGAGTGAGCAGCATCGTGCAATTTAATAAAGTTATCTCAGGAAGTCTCCTGAAGGAATTGTGGAGTCCAGAGTTTGTACCAGACAACTCTGACTCAGGATAGTGTTTCTGTGACATATCCATAGCTCTGCCATTAGTCTTCTCTGGAGCAAAAGGTACAAAAAGGGATACTGCTCTGCTACTACTGCCTCTAATAAGCAACTCTGTTACTGGGGAGGAACTTCCCTTTTTGATCGGGAGGGATGAGGGGAGTGCGGGAAGCTTCGTATCCATATGCTGTAAGGCAATCGGTACATTCTCCAAGAAACAGTATGGATTGAGATTTGAAGTCAGTCTGTCTGTCTGTCTCTCCCTGCCCCCCTCCCCCCCTCTGCTTGAAGTACTTCCCCTTGCCTTTCCTTTGGGGGCAGGGGGTGGGTGGAGAGAAAGCCCTCTTTATATAGTTTGAAATGAAAGTGTTTTATCTTTTACCTAATTATAATGTTCCATCTGAACTTATCCCAATGGCACCTCAGTGGTTAGACTGTTGATAGGTTGCCTGGGTTTCATTTCTCTTCTCAATTTGATTAATACCTTCGCTTTCTATATTTTAAGCCCACCACATCTATTTGATAGATATTGTCAAAGCTGCTTTTGGTTTTGAGTGTTTCCCTTCCACCCCCAGCAATAAATGTGTATCTTGTCTTTACTGTTTATCTGACTTGTAAATTTCAGGTAGTTTGTTAGCATATAAATTATTTTATTATGTTATTAAAAATATTAAGTCTACTATAAAATGAGAAATATTTTCTATTTGGAATTAACAAGAAGAGGCTGAGAACTAGTGGTCTTAACCTATTGGAATTTAAAATTTTTAATTGGGATGGCATTTCTCCATCAAATAATATTTCTCTTTGCATCCCCTTACTAGAAAGTCTAGACCTAAAATTATATTTTAGGTAATAATTTGTATGATACTTCACAATAGACTGTTGCAATATAGCTTCTAATGGTAGATTGATTTGTTTGGGGGTCTAAGATGCAAAATACAATCAATGCTGTTATGGTTTGTGCTCTAGGTTTTTTTGCAATTGATTTCAGTTGTTGAATTTTATCTAAAGGAATATCATTACTCTGAAACAAAATTGGATAAAGAAGCTATAAAAGATAGAAACTCATACCTTGAGTACCTAGTATAACAATCTACAATGTGATTTTTTTGGTCAAATCATTTATTTGATCAACATCATAGCAGATGGTAACCCTATAAAGTATATTATCTTGTTTACAGGAACATTAGAGCCTGTGTCTCTTGAAATAAGTTTTAAATATGGTCTTCTCTGTGTTACACCAGCAAGAACAACGTTCATTTCAGTTTGATTTTAAGATCAAATTTTTTTATTAGGTGAACGTTTGGACCTGTTTCTTCAGAATGAATACATATGTTGAAGTAATGAGACAAGAGGTTTCTTCAGCTTTTCTTCTAGAAGGGCTTGAAATGCTCACAGTGCCATCTTAAAAGTGACGTTAAGTAAAGCCATTTTAGAATTCAGTGCATAAAGCCAGAAAGCATCCTCATGACTGCTTGGCCTTGTCTTCCAGAGGTGAGTGAGGAACACTCAGCCTTTCCTGTGGCCTGTCCGGGGTCCCAGATTTGGGCTGTGCCCTGTCTGCGCAGCTGGCCGACAGCAGGGGTGATGTTCTGCCAGTCCTCCCTGGGACAGCCGTAGTGAGTGCAGTGGAGGTGCTGTGTGAGCCGGACCAGCCACAGACTACCAGCTGAATCCGCTCAAACAAAGATCAAACTTACCGAGTTACTCCCTAAACTACACTGTATCTGCTGTAGAAGTAGCCAATTTTGATTGAGAACTATGAAATCAACTCATGAGTCATTTCAGTTACTTTCCATCCTCAGTGTACACTAGATAAGGAAGTGGGGGTAGAACCTCATTATGCTTCTGTCTGCCTGACTGCATTTATCTGTGTTACTAGACCTTTATAACATACAGTTGTTGAATTTCCCCCCTTTTTGCGTTGCCTAAACAGATTGAGATACTGCAGCCCTTCCCTGTGCAGCATGTTTTTCAGTGCTCTGCTAACTGTCACAGCTTTTCTGTGCCCTTTAACATCCACAATGAATTAGTGGATACTGGAATTGGACACTGCATTTTCTTGTAGAAGGGGTTATATGAAGGTGGTGATCACCCTAATTCTTCCATTCTGTTTTGTGTTTCCCAGAAAAACGCTTGGAACAGTTTTGTTGATGCTTTTGATGACACTTTTGCTTTGAGACTTTATTGAATTTATTACCATAGATGACTCCTGTGTTCTTTCTTACTGTGTGATCCCCAGTTCAGGCTCTCCTCCCATCTGGAAGGTGTATCTTATGCTCCTGGCTCATTCAAGTAGAGCTACCTTTGGCTGTATTAAAGTATGTGGTGTTTGTTTGTGCCCAGCCTGCTAGAGTTTGGGTCTTTGCCTCTTGCAGCTTTTCCTTGTTTTTCATCTGTCATGGGTGGAAAAAACATTAGTGTACAAACCAGAACAGATTCCTTGAGCACATAGTAGGCACGTATCTGATTGCCTGGTTGAGCGTCATTGGCTAGCTGGTTCTTTGTTCCTTTGGTGTGTGCTGTGTTGATCTGAGGGTCTGAGGGCAGAAGGGGTGTTGTTCCAAGTCAAATCCAGATGTCAAGCAGCAGCAGTAAGTCAGAGTGCTGGTGTTCTGTTATGTTGTGTATGAAATTCTTCCTTGTAGCCTTCAAGGAGCATCTAAAGTGTGAATGCATGTCTCGTGTGCAAATTCTGATTAAAGTGTAGGTCCAGATGCAAACCTGTTTTGGGCTTGTGAGAAAAGAAAAAATGCTGCATGAAAAGGAGGAAAAAGACACCTGGCACAAAAAAGGAAGCATGTCGATACTCCTGACTATTCTAGCTAACCAAACTGACCTTTTTTAGAAGAAAGAATTCTGGGAACTATTTAGAAATTAGTTTTCCTCCCCATCTTACTGTTACATTTTTAGAGTGGTCTCTTTAAAAAATTTATTTTCATAAATCAAATGGTAGAATTAAAATAATGAGAATTTTTAGTTACACGTGTGCTGATTTAGCAGAACCTTAACATAAGTCCTTATGTGCCACTGACTCAAATTTTTAAATAAATAACATGTTTTACTGATCAGGGGTCATCCATCTAAACACTATGCATAACCGTTATCTACTGACATGTTTCCTAAATGGGCTGATATAATGTACTGCGTCTTAGACTTTCCCAAAGACTGTCTTGCTATAAGGTATTTTTCTTTTCTTTTTTCCCTCCTCCTACTATATGTCTCTCTTGAAACGAAAGCAATGGAAGACTTGTTATGATAATCATTGGATTACTAGGGCTGTTGTTTCTGGCAGAAAAGAGTCAATTGTGCCAAAAGATTACTTTTGCCTTTGTCAGTGCCAGCCACGACTTTTTACTCAGCTCCTGGACCAGTTACAATGAAACAACAATGCTGTCAGCTGCAAAATGCAGCAAACTTCCACAAACTGCTGGCTCAATATAGTGGTGGGTTTGCATTTTCAAAGAGCATTCTCCAGCCTTGGGGATGTTTCCTGCAGTACACAAAAGGTTGTCTATAGGTTTTATCTAGGTGATTGTACTGTATTTTCAGTTTAGCATGCCTTCTGCAGACTGTCTTTGTCAAAACAGTATTTTATAGCGTCATAAAGCACATTTCTTAAGGAAGTAATGATTAGAATACTACTATTCCATAGGTAGTTATTTTCAGTATTTCCTTGGATTTTATTTTGTAGTGTGGCCGGTATGAGATACATACGTGAAAGTTTTACAGCTGCAATATAAAGTTAGGGCTTAGGGATGATTATATAGAGTACCTTGCACTGAGCTCTTATTTATAAATTGTGACACTTAGTTCTTATTTATAAATGATGACATTATAGAGCTTCATAAATAGTTATACTATATATCACATAAGAATTTATGCTTTATATCAAAACTATTTATGAGAGAAGTTTGGGTGACAGGAAAGTTATGAGTTGTGTTTTATAGGCTAAAGTGTGTGGAAACCTGCAATTTAGGATGGAAGTGTTTCACCTATTAAAAAAAATTATCTTGTGATACAGATAATCAGGAACTTAATTACTGTAATAGTAACCTTATCCTATATGAATGAATTAGCTACAGGAATTCAAGTACTTTTGCAATTAGTTGTTTTGGAATGTGGTTTAAAGATGGTTTGGCCAATTAACTTTGAATTGAAAGTAATTGGAGAAAGTGTTGGCAACAGTATTTCTAATTGTTGGCTAATAATACGTGGGATATATCTTCTGATACTGAGTTTAAAGATCTCCCTGTTTTTCCTTCCCCTTTCTCTTTTGAGCTGTAACCTACATTTGCATAAAAGGAACTGATTCTAAAAGAACCGTTACAGAGTTAAAAAAGATTCCTGTTTTAGTAGGGCAGACACCATGAGTTTCTGTGGGGTTTTTTAAGTCATTGAAATATAACCAGTCTGTCTTGTCTTTTTCCCCACTTATGCTAAAATATCTTGCATGTCAAGTAAAGACCAAGCAGGGGAAATAATTTTGCACATTTTACAATACTTAAGCAAGACATGAGAGCAAAGAGTAGATAACAAGTATACGTTTCACAGTATGTGCTGCAATATTCAGTGCTTAAGATGCAGGATAAATCAGGCTGTGCAAAAAGACAGGCTAACATAGTTGTGCTTGTTTTGTTACTTATGCTAATTTCTTATGGATTGGGTAGGGCAGACATTGCAGATTGGCAAATATTTTGACTTCTTATGCTCCTGTTTTCAGCAGCTGCAGGTGTCCAAATGAGTAGGTTGCTTTGTAGCCAGCTTCATTAACAAGGAAACTGTTCATCTTTTGTTTTTAGAAATACTGATTTAGGTATACAGAAGTGGATGAATTTGCTTTTAGGTTGCATCAGGGAACATTATGCTTTTACTATCTTTTCTTATAGGTCTGTATTTTTCTTTTTATTGCTAGGTATGGATGAGCGAACAGGTGCCACATCCTGGGGAACAAGCGGTCAGCCAAGTCCTTCGTATGAATCTTCAAGGGTAAGGTTCCATATAATAATTCATAGTGAAATTTTATGGGAAAGTACAGTGGAAAATCAGCAGATGATTTGGCAGTGTTTTTGAAGGGTAAGCTCCTTTAAATACACAGATTAGCATCTTTTATAGACTTCAATGACTTTGATAAGCTGCAATAGCGATGCAGATTTCTAAGGCTAAAAAATATATAGGTTAAGAATTTATGAAAATAAACCATATATAACTATATACTTGAAAGATGACCATGCATTTTATTTACCTTATGGTTAGAAAATGAAAATAGAAGTCATATTACTTATCCAGGTGCAGATTTATTGGCGAAGTGTAGGGAATGCTTGCCTGTCCATTAACATTAGCCAGGTATACTATGTGCTGTGTCATGATGTTGGAGAGAGGCTTCTCATTTTAAATACTTTCCTCCTGTTCCCATTGCAGCTTCATCCATCCTGCTGATTGAGCTAAAGGTTTTTGATAGTATCTAATATCCTAAAATAACATTGCCTTTTTAAAACCCAACTCAGTGGTCAAAAGCAAGCTTTCCCCTGAGTAAATCACATTCCCTTTCATCTATTCAATTTTCTTTTTATGAATATCTACTCCCTAAAAAGTCAATGAGCTAAGTACCTAATGAATTAATTACTAGAAATACGCAGCATAACTGATGGGCCTAGTCTAAATAATCTGTTCTGATTTCCGTACCCTTAAGCCAGAGAGCTGTGTTGGGTCATATACCTCTGCAGCTTTCTCTTGCAGTGAAATGAAATAGGTAGGCTGCAAGGTCTTGTCCAGCTCACCGGATATTGTTAAAGCCTCTGTCTGACTTTGGAAGAGAGCATTAGAAAGATTTATTATGAAGTCTTAATTTTTCCATTGATCTTTGGTAAATAAATTATAATAAAAAGACAGAAGAACTTTATGGGTTGCGGAAGTACTTCTATGCAACATAGAAGTTAGGTATTCTTTTAAAATATCCTCCATAATTTAAGGCATGAAGCCCAGCCTTTATATGCCTTTTCTATATTTGAAATGGAATCTTACTACACAGCTTTAAGGAACTTGTATATTGTGTTTGGTGTTTTGAGACATATTTATGATGTTGCTGATCAATTTTCATCAATCATGACTTAAGCTGACCTAACTGGAATCTGAGCTTGTGATTGGTTGGCTGTGTGGCTATGTTAATCACTTTTGTTAGAGGATCAGCTAGCTAACATTCCAGTAATGTAAAGTCAGGGTGCCTGTTTGTTGGTCTTTTTTTTTTATTGTTGTTGTTGTTTGGATTTTTTGTGGGTTTGGGGGTTTTTTGTTTGATTGTTTACTATAACTGAAGATCATTACTAGGAAATTTAAACACTAATCAAGAATCAAACCATCCACAAATTATACTGTAATACCCCAGAGTTGGTAATAAAGGCAGATGTTAGCGTTCGAACAGAGGTATACCAGAAGTTAGAGTTGTAGGAAGAAGTTGGTGTTACTTGGGTGTATCGTTAAGAAAAGCAAATGTAGATGTAGGTTTGTCTTGAGACCTGTGGAAGGCTTCAAGAAAAAGAGAGATGTTAAGTTCTTATATGTCAGGTGTCTCTGTCCCCCCACCAGCAATTGTAACTTGGACTTACAATAGTTTATATGGGGGGGGGGAGAGTGAGACAGGAAAAAAGACACTTATCCTCCCAGCAAACAGTTCTTGCTGAATCATAATTTGTTAGGACAGTTTCAGCTAAAGCCAGTTGGACTCTAGCCAAACTGAATATATTGCTAAGAGTTGATGGAATCTATCCCCAGAATGTTATTGAAGTATTTCTTCCTCTGCTTGCTAAGTGCAGAGGATTTTTCTTTTGCATGCGAGTAATTTGAGATGATACTGAAAATTCATTCTGAAGCACCAATTATTTACAGTTTGTGATTTTTTTTGTTTTGTTTTGTTGGGTTTTTTTGAAAGAAAATATGTTCATTTTTATTTAAATTGGAGCATACTGGTTTAATAGGTCTTTCCTAATTCAAGCTAAATATGTTATAAATTATGTTTATTTTAGAGAATTTGCAGTTAATGCTGGCTTTTTTTTTTTTTTTTTTTTGAAAGTTAGAGACTTAATACTGATACGTAGATTTATTTCCCTACTTGTATTTGTGGCTGAATTTTATGATTTTTATAGTGTGGCTTCGTGTGCATCAGTATAAAATTTAGAACAGGAGAGGACCAAATACTTGCATACAAACTTGCTTGAATTATAAACTAAAAATTAAATAATCGGGTTCACTTCTTCCCTCTGTCTCCCAAAACAACCTTTTGTCTGTTTTGCCTTCCCTTTTTAAAAAAAATTCGTTTGTTCCTGTAGTGTGGAGGTGGTAAAGTTTTCTTCATTTTTATAGGGGATTTGTCTTTGTCTAAAGGCAGCAAAAATCGGGGGGGGACCCTAATAGTCCTAAATTCTAGTGAAATATTATTGTAAGCTGAATATTTTTACAAAGGCATCCCTACACTAACTTTCTTTTTGGAAAACCTGCTAAATGGTATAAATTTAAGAGAAGTCTCATGTTAGCACAAAACGTGACATTAGACTGTCCATAAAATTTCTCCATGGGGTCAGCTTAGCTGTGAGCTGTCGAACCCACACTCCTGGAGCATCGGCATGGCAGCAGGTTCTGGCAGTGTCACTGACCGGGTAGTGGGTGCTGGTAGGTTCAGATTTTCCTGAGAGCCCGGTGTGGTTGGGTTGTCTTAAAAGGTATCAGCCTCTGATGCTAGGCTTTGGAAGATTACGAAACATGTGCCTCTCCTTGGTTTTGTGTAGTAAATAATTTCCATACACTGAAGAATAAGGAAGGCCTGTCCCACAGTGTCGGGATGAATGTTATGCAGAATTGATGTGAAGTGGCTATCAAAAGGAATTCAGAGGGTTTGGCTGATGAATATAGATCTTTGGCCAGGCCTTCAATACACCTAAAAATTTGGTAATGGGAGGGGAAGAAAACCAACTTTCTGTAGAGGCCCTTCAGGAAGCAATGAAGAATGGTTGTCTGGGATGTCATTTAAATGACAACAGTTTTCTTTGAAAGAAAACTGAATTCCTTTTACACGAAAACTCCACTCCTGTGTTTTCCCCAAAAAAGTGGTGAACACTAGAAATATATACTGTCTGTATATAGAGTTGGTAATGCTTAAGAGGCACAAATTAATTCATCTCACGGCCCTGTTCTGCAAAAAAGTAGAACAAAGGAAGTTCTGTATCGAAGTCACTGAAAAAGCACTGGACTTTGTTTATCAGTCTAAATTAAGTTTACATGCATAAATTTTTGGTAAGATGTATGGTCTTTATTTTCTGGTTTTCTTTCAACAAATGAGACGCATTACTGGTTCAGAATTTTGAATAAAGGGTATTTCTGACTACTACTCCATATGCTGCCGGATCAGATGGCTCTGAGGAAGAGCTAAAATGAGTGTGTGGGTCTCTATTGTGAGAATATAGATCAGAGTTTCTCAGGAGGCAGGGCAAATGATACATTCAGCCTTTTACATTCCTAGGTTATTCCCTGTGGTGATTAACATACAGAGTTTAAATAAGGTATAATTGTCTTACATGTTCAACTTGTAACTTCAAAATCCAGTGCTTTTCCTCATAATTTCAATATAGAATGTTATTCTTGTCCTAATTGCTCTACTTGCCTGTTTACAGGAAAATGGCAGTCTTCATGGAAAAAGCTCAGACCTCTCCACAGACATAGAAAAGTTGAAGCCTCAAGAGGTACAATTTATTCTTTTTATGTTGTGTGTGATTTTCTTTCTTTTTTTAAAAAATCTGCATGCAGCCTACTACTGGAGTTTTACCTTTAAAGGTCACAATACAGTGACCAAATTATTTAAGAATTTAAACTGTTGGCCCAGTATTGACTGGAATTTCCAAAAGCACATAAAGATAAGCAAATTTCAATTAAATAGAAATGGATTTTGGTGATAGATAAGTATATACCTGTTAAAGGCTAATTAAATAATATGGTGGAAGACTGGCTAAAGGAGATCTTCCTTTCCCAACTCCTGACAAAGGTCTGTTCACATTAGTATAGATGGTCTGATTGCGTTCAGCAGTGATGCTTAAGGAAAGAGCGTAAGTATAGGGCAAATATTTTGCCACCTTTACTGTCATATTCTCCCAACAAAGCCCAGCACTTAGGGGCTTAGGAGATTTCCTGGGCAGAGCTGACCTTTTGGACATTGTTCTTGCAGCTATTGGTGGACTTGTTTTCTGCGAGTTGTGAATTTTTCTGACTTAGATTACAGTTTGGCAATAACTACAACTGTTTTGTGGCAAAAATATGATTTTTGTCTTAAGTGTGCTGACCAGTGATTTAACTGATTTTCACGACGTTCCTGTGTTCTGAATAGTAATGATTGGTTGTAACTCATGTACTTCATAATTTTTATTCTCACCCCCCCATCTTTATTTTACATGCCACTTGTATGTCTCTCCTCAACTGAATTGAAGTAGCCTAATCTATTGGTCTCTGCTTGTGTAGTAACTTCTCCTAACCTGTGGTTAGTTCTTGGTGCCATTCTCTGAATCTTTCTGCTTCTTCTACATAACTTAAGAGTTAGGGTGATTATGGCTGCATGCACTAGTCAAGATGAGGATATACCATCAATTTCTGCATAACATAATGATACTGTCTTTCTCTGTTCCTTTCTTACTCATAATTCTTGCATATTTTGACTGTGTAGAAAAATAATAAGATTTCTTTTTTGTACGGTAGTTACCACATTATGATGTTATTTTTTTAACATGTTTCTTCTGTATTTATTTACACCAAATGTTATCTGCTGTTTTATTGCCAATTTCATGGAGATTTTGCTTTGCAATTTGGGACTAACGTTTAGTTAGGATTATTTTAAAATGTTTTTTGTTATCAGCAAACTTTACTACGTCTTTGTTCACCCACTCCTTTTGATTTATTCATGAAATTATTGAAGAACGTTGGTCTAAGTACAGTTTCTTGGGGAAGTGGGGAAAACACACTGGTAACTTCTTTTCACTGTGAAAACTGGACGTATATTCCTGTGCTTGGGGTGTTTGTTTATGTATTTTAATCTTTTGATCAATAGTTTAATTCACAAAAGATCCTTCTCTAATATCCCATAGCAGTTTAGTTTAAGAATCTCTTGTAATACCTCATTAAAATATAAAATATTCTTATTTGAATAGTGTTTTGAACTAATGTTGAAGGCTGAGAATCACTGTAGGCTTGAGAGAACCTTATATGAGCATTTTTTTTTTCATTACCTAATAATGTTAGTGTTCTAACACTGAAAGAGCAGTGGATATTTGTATTAGAATTGGCTGTGACGATCTTAAATTTGTGAGGATGTACAAATTGAGACATTAGTGACTTCTGCGTGCAAAATCTCTTTTACATAGGCCAAATGTTTTATTAGCAAAATGAATAATTTGAAAATACATATATTGTGGCGGAAAAAAGAAAAAAGTAGGAAAGCTTTATTTTTTAAGAGGAATAATTCAGGTATGGTAATTAGCAAGTCAGTGGAAGTCTACGAAGTGCTGATGGTCTCACTTATTCTTGAATGATTATACTGAAGTCCATATACAATACCGTGTCAAAAATTTCTGTCTCTTGTGCTTGTTTTTCTTCCAACTCTCCAATCTTTCTTCAGCTTCTGTATGTGCAACAGTGGTGTTTTTCAGTGAATATCTTCTGGTTAATGTATACAAGTCCCTCCCTTATCTGAGTGATATAGAGCTAGAGATATTTTTGCATGTGTTCATAATCCCTTGCATTAGAAGGGTGGCTGGCTCTTAGTGTATGTTGCAGAGGACTGTAAAGCTGCTTTTTGAAAGCCTTGCTCTACTGAGCAATTCAGAGCAAATTCTGAGGTAGTTGAACCTAGTAGCATGTTTGCTGAACAACAATATGTTGCCCTATAGCATTTGTAAGTTTTGTCTTCCTGCTGTGAAATGATTCTGAACTTTTTAGCTTTACCACTTTATTTGGAAGTTGTAATTTATACTTATAACCTAGCAACAAATTGTTATAATCACTTTTTTGGGGTAAACATTGTCTTGTAATTAAACATTTTTCTACCATAGTTTTTGTTGCAGTGTGGCTAATGATTGCTTTTATTTCATGAAGAATAGTGCTCTGTGAGGTTTTTTTTCATGGTTTTCATTTTGTTGTAACACGTCCTTGCAATAAAAGGAGTGAGTTAGTTCTTCATCTGTTGAGATTGCTGTCTCCAAATCAAGCCTTTGCAATAGGAGCAAGTTAGTTTATCTGTTCAGATAGCTGTCTCCAAATCAAGCAAATCCAAAAATATTTTTCATAAGACATTTCCTTGCTGGATAGCCTTTTTATATATGTGTGCATAATAATTTTAACTGTTAAAAATTTAGCATAAATTAGCTGAGGTATTTTTCTTCCAAAAATGTGAACTGTGGGTGTTTTAAGTGTCTTCCAGCATATATATTGCACTAAAAGCTGTGAGTGTACATTTTGACCTGATTTAACATAGAATCTAGCTTCAATACTGAGTATGCAGTTTATCTTCCTTTTCATTTATGTAACTCTGCTATATAGCTACTTGAAGCCAGAGTTGAACTGATCAAGATACCACTGGTAGATTTTATAGCATCAGTCAAGAGGTTGTCAGCAGGTTATGCCCTCTATTGTATGTAAAAGACTCAGACATGAATTGGAACCTGAAATACTATTATGCCCAAACTATTCTCCCACACACACACCAGTAGTACTTTTAATTTGCAAAGAAGTCAAAAAAATAGTAATGAGATAGCAGGTTTTGAAATAGTATTTTATACCTCTTAATCTCAGGTACATAACAAGAAAGGAAGCTGTTAAATAGCAAAACAAGACAAGAGGGACACAGAAATACAGTAAGTGTTATCAAGTCTGTTGTATTTGTGTCCTTTTTGTCCTCTGTTGGTTTTTTTTTGCGGGGGAGGGAGGTTGTTTGGTGGTTCTTCTGGTTATTTGCTTTTCCTGATGTATTCTATAAGTAAGCAGATGATTCAGTATGAAATCAAAGCCAAAATTAAATATCCCATATTCACTACACAGGACGCTTTCGCAAATGCAGCTTACTTTGTAATTTCATTTATGGGCAGCACTTCTCAAAGCAAGTTCTGATATTTAAGTTCTGAATGCTTTAGTTAAGTTTTAAAGTATTGTCCTTAAGCATTTATTGTTAGTATGTTGGCTGGCTATACTTGTACTATTTTATTTCCTGGTTTGTTTATAGTTTACATAAGAGCTGGAAAAATCTGGTTGCAGTCATATCAGCTATATTGGAGAAGTGGGGGGGTTTTTTTTGTTTTTTTTATTATTATTATTTTTTGCTATCACTTATATTTAAATTAGCATTGGAATCTGTTCACAAATTAGCTTTCCATGTGGCTAGGTAATGTCCCATTACATATCATGTTGATATTTGTCTCACAAGAGTTGAGAGAGGTGTAATTGACCATCAGATGCATAATTCTAAGTTAACTTCTTGTAAATAGATTTAGAACTGGAGAAAATGGTGATTATTTCAAAATAAATTCCTTGTTCAATGTGTTATGTCCCCCTTCCCCTTCCAAAGCTTTACCAGGTTAAAAATAAACAAACAAACCATGTTTTCAGTTCTTCGTATATTCCATTCCTGCACAGATAGTTTTCATCTATTTCAACTTCATACATGGAAATAAGCTAATGAGTATTTTTAGAGCTCTGTTACAGAGCACATAACCTATGGTGACACTTGGAGGGTACTTGTGAAAGCTCTCTTGGCTTCTTCCAGTAATACCTGAAATCTGGGGTAGTGATATCTGCTGGTTTTCCCCCATATAGCAGGTGACCAATTAAGGTATAAAGCTACATTTCTGTCTTTAGGATATTGGAGTGGAATGTTAAAACTTGCTGATAGTGAAAGGGAATCAGAAGTAAAACTATAAAGTGTACAGCTCCTTGTTTCTGGTGCAGTTGTGATCTCCATCAGCTAACTGCATTCATTCCTCTGTTTAATAAGTATTATACAAATTTCTTGCACAATAAAGCGAGATGGGGTTGAAATACTGCCTGTCGTTGGCGGGCTGGGATATGGCACTCACAGAGCCTGCAGAGGGGAGAGGTGTCTGTTTCCTGGCACATCAGAGGGATCTTCAGCTTGCTCTCTTAGCTTTTGGATTGTAGCAGGCAACTGACAGTAATATGGATGAAATGGTCTAAGGAGTGTGAGGAGTCTCCTATCATTGTCCATCTGCTCAGTTCTTTCCCCCCCCCAACCCCCCCAGTTTTTCCTTGTTTAGGAGTTAAGGTAATAAGGTAGTAATAAGGTTATTATTATCACTATTAGTTTCTTCCTCTCTGTTCTATTACACTGTTCTTATCTCAACCCACAAGTTTTAGTTGTCGTCCCCCCCCCCGATACTCTCCCCCATACTGTTGGGTGGGGGGAAGTGATAGAGCAGCTGCTTGGTGCTTAGTTGCTGGCTGGAGTTAAACCATGACACAGACCTGCGTGTTGTCCTTATGGAGGACGTTGGTAGTGTTACACCAGGGACAAGCAAGTTGCTGGATGCATTTATTATTGGTTGTGTTAGAAAAGATTTGGTTACTGAAGAAGCTGCTTTTAATTTTAGTTTTTGATTATAATGCCAGTTGGTTGGATTTTTTTTTTTTTTTTTTTTTTTGTTGTTGCATAGGAGGTTTATACATTGTTGATTAACTATGTTCAGCTGCAAACTGACTTATCCCGTAATTCCCCATTCCCTCACGGAAAAGTCTCTGTGCACATTTCTCTGGTCCATAGAAATTACAAAATATGATCAAGTACGGTTTCAGCTGCAACGTTCGAGGTAATAGTTTGTTCTTGTGGAGTTGATTGGAAGGTCTCTATTTTCACACTTAAAATTATTCAAATTTTATGAAGTACTTTATTTAAAAATTATAGACTGAATTCTTAAAATACAGCTGTGTGGTTCTCTGATTCTTCAGTACTTTTTGTCAGAAGTATGCTTGGGAATGTATACGTTTTGCTTTCTTGCTGTGTCTTTCCTTGTTCCTCTCAGGTGAATACTTTGTAAAATCATTTTGGTCACTGTTTGGAAACAATATTGTTCCCAACTAATAGCTTGCTACCAGACTGTTAGTGATTTAAAATGGAGTGTTGTGGCTTAACCCCAGCCAGCAACTAAGCAGCACCCAGCTGCTCACTCACCGCCCCCTCCAGTGGGATGGGGAAGAGAATCAGAAGAGTAAAAGTGAGAAAACTCGTGGGTTGAGATAAAGACAGTTTAATAGGTAAAGCAAAAGCAGCTCACGCAAGCAAAGCAAAGCAAGGAATTCATTCCCCACTTCCCACGGGCAGGCAGGTGTTCAGCCATCTCCAGGACAGCAGGGCTCATCACATGTAACAGTGACTTGGGGAGACAAACGCTGTCGCTCAGAATGTGCCCCCTCCCCTTATATACTGAGCGTGATTGCATATGGTCTGGAATATCGCTTTGGTCAGTTGGGGCCACCTCTCCCGGCTGTGTCCCCTCCCAACTTCTTGTGCCCCCCCCAGCCTCCTTGCTGGTGGGGTGGTGAGAGAAGCAGAAAAGGCCTTGGCTCTGGGTAAGCCCTGCTCAGCAGTAAGGAAAACATCCCTCAGTTATCAGCACTGTTTTCAGCACAAATCCAAAACATAGCCCCACACTAGCTACTGTGAAGAAAATTATCCCAGCCAAAACCAGCACATGGAGTTGTACCATGACCTGTGACAACGTGATGTTTCTTAGTGTTCGGTTAAGAGAAATTAATATAGTGCAGGTGATTGTCAAGGCAAAAAGGAAGAGTACTCTTCTCTGGATTTATTTTTAGCTTACCTTCATTTTTGCAAGGTTCCTCCTGATCTGTGTGTTCAATAGACCCAGCCAGGTTTTGGGTCTGTAGTCTTTCCTCTAGGAGCCATTGACAAATACATAGATTCCATGACTGAAAATACTCTTTCCAAAACAAAATAGTTGTTTATTTCTGGAAACATGTGTGATCATATAATCCATAATCTTTAAATTAGCTAGGACACCTTGGTATGGCTATTGCCCAGAGCCTCTTGTCTAATCTTAAGTCAGTGACTCACCACGATGTTTCTGGCTGTAGTCAATTTCGCTGGGTCTGTCCCCCTGTCTCTTGCTGTCTCTGCATTTCACTTTCTCTCCCAACTTCCCCCCCGTGTGATTTTTTTCCTTCTTTTTGTCTTTAGAACTCTCAGATTAGTTTGGAGAGGCATATAATCCAAAATAAAGTGGATTTCAGTGGTAGATTCACTGTTGTTCAATTACACATTAGTCATTTACATAACTTGTTGTCTGATTCATATAAGCCAAATTTAGCTTGGAAGCAACCTCAGTATTCCTGAGTTTTAAACAATTAGTATTTGTTAAGGTCAGCCAAGCTATAACACTCAAGGAATCAGAAGCAGCATTCATTAAATTTAATCTTTTGGTCTGTAGCCATGTCAAATTGTAAAGTCAACCACTCATTTTAGTGGAATTTTAATGTCTTAAATTTAAAGGTGATAATCAAGCTATATTCTAAGTTGCTAAAATGCAAATACCCACTTACTGATCTGGCAGCTTGATTATGAGCCACAACTGGGTCTGATTTTGGTCTATTTCCAGGAACTTGTGTAGGAGAGGGCTTGGGGATAAGGGAAGAGAAACAGAAAAGAAGCCTGTTTTCTCTAGTTTAGTGGACTTGAGCAAATAAAATGCTGTGTGGTAGTTAAGCATACAGGAAGAAGTTATTCCATGAAGTCAATAAATGCATGGGAAAATTGTGTGCCATGTAGTTATAGTGACTTCTTAATTTTCCAAATTTTACTCTGAAGTGGAAATAGGATGTTGTGCTTACTTAAAAACAAAACACCCACAACTTGATTTAGGGCCAGGAGTACAGTTTTGCTTACGCATGGACAAATCCTGGTGTGATTTCAGAAAGTAATTACTAAGGGATGATAGTTTATGTTTTTGAAGTGGAAGCACAAGGGAGAGGATGAATCTTACAGAACCCCTGGAACCAGTCTAATGAAAAGGGGTAGGAACAGTGAGCCGGGGACGCTTTTTGGCTTGTTCTTAGGTGAGCTCTGTGATTGACTTAAACCAAAATATCAGAACTTTAATGGTCATTTAAAGACATGAAGTTATAGGAGGTTAATTACCATTTTATTTTGTAAAATGGGGCATAGACTCATTGTGTCAAGTCTTTCCTTATGGTTTGGTAGGATAAACATGTCTAGTAAGAAGTGTGTTTTCTCTTTTTTTTTTTTTTTTTTCCATTTCCTCTTCTGGAAATTATAGAAAAATACATTCTGTAAGATAATTTTAAGGTTTGCTGTATAAAACTATTTATGATTTTGTACATAGTGTCAGATATTTAATTCATTTGGCTGTGTATGCATACCTGTATATGGAAAATCCTGATACAGATAAAGCCTAAATCACTAGGACACTTGGGCCATCTTACCCAGAAGAGGTGAGAATGAAAACTGTTGCAATTGTTGATTTTTTTTTTTAATTGATGGACTTAATTTATTGGAATGATTAGAGAACATCAGTCTAATCCAATGAAATACCTGAGAAACGAATAAAATGTCAGAGCATTCAGTGTTGAGAGTGCCTTCACTACTCAGTTAAGTTGCAGTGCTAATTAGTAGTAGTGTTTCAGCTGCATTTCATAATAGACATTATTAGTAGACCATACTTGTTGCTTTTATTTGTAGACCTGTCTGACTATCTTTCTGATCACAAACATGCAGTGACACTGAAATCCAGGGAGAGGCCTGTTGCAAAATGAAGGGTGACAACATTACAAAATGCTGTAAGGGAGCAGTTAGCCCCCATTAGGCTTTATTGGGGCTATAACAATACAGAAAGAAAAGTTTTGTCTTCCTTTGGGAAGGTTAAAGCTTTTGCTTTTGTAGAAGCTATGTAAGAGGTTGGAACAAACAAGATGGTTTTGAGCTTACAGCTATGGCATCTAATCATATTCAAACCCAGTTTTTTCTGTAAACAGAATAATGCCATGAGCTATCTGCAGTCCATTCAGAATAGGGTGCTCAGAACAGAAAATAAATTTGGTCAGTAACTCCTGTTTTGCAGACTTTTTGCCAGTTGTTTGCTAAATACTCAAACTCTGCATGCTAATCCATTGGTACATTTGCTGGGAAGCGAAGGTGGCAGAAATGGGGATGTGTACTCAGCATGGAGTGTCTCTTTCCAGCCTTTCGATGTCAAACTTGCCTCGCAGGTAACAGTAGGCAGCAATCCTCCAAAGGGCTTTGGAAGCCCACCTGTGGTCCAAGGAATGACATCGCCAGCCTGTTCCATTAGAGTCAGGTCAGAGTACATATCCTCGAATAGTTCTTCCCAAGAGGGAGAATAGTTTTTGGCATAACAATTAACTCCTGTTTCTGCTTATTGGTGTTGGCAGACAGTCTTTTTAAGGCTCTCAACTACGTTCTTCTTTAACTGGTAAACACATGTTGTCAATGTGCGCTATCATATTTGTTAAATACCTTTTTTTTAAGCCTTGATTGTATGACTAGAAGCTTCCAGTAGCTTTTCAGAAACTACTGCAAGCTTCTAAAGTTCTCATCTATGATTGATTACAGCTCTTCCCAGTAGAAGTTTATGCTGTTTATTATGTAAGCTAACAATACAGATGTAAAAGCAAGGAATAGTATCAGGAATGCAATTTTATTTGAAGTACAGCTTAAATGTGAAGAATGCTCTGAAATAACTGTGTAATTTAAATCATCGTCCTTAGAGCTCTTCTGATTTTGCTTAATTTGCTTTTGTGAAGTGCAAAAGAAGTTTGTTAAATCAAAACTGCATGTGTTTGTGGTTATTTTGTATTCATTTAGTGTGGGTGAGTTCTATGTGGGAATCAGCCTGGGGTTTCTAATCCCAAACAAAACTCTGCTGCTTGAGCTGATAATCCATAACTCATTACTAAGACTGAGTAACTAGTGTCAGGATGGTGGCCACATTAAGATGGCTTTATGTAGGTCCACTGTAGATGAAGGCTGAGAGAGGTTACACTTTGGACAAGTGTAAATTCTGTAATGCATGACAAAGAATGAAGTGCCTGACAATTACTTTTAATTAAGAATTGAATTCAAGTACAGAAAAAATAATTCTATTTAAAGTGCTCGCATATGCCTTAGTACATTTTTCCCCTGGTATAGTAAATGTTCTGTTTTCTATGGCTTTAGTGTTGTGAAGGACTTCTTGGAGCATTTTTCAGGTAGATAAAGTAGTTGATTTGTCTAGTGGTGTAGAAATACAACTTCGATGCTGAGGTAATTGCATGCAAGTGCATTCTAGGAAACTGAGAGGGTATATGAAAAGAACATGGTGTAAAGGATTATTTGAAGGAATTCTGATGGTAGAAGGGAGAACATTCCTTTCTGTGTAGACTACCTTCCCAGTTCTCCAGTTTCTCTATTTTGAGGGGGAATATGCAATATTAAATTGGGGAGGAGCATTATTAATCTTGTGCATTAAGTAGATTGTGTTGCATGATGTGTAACCATGTATGAAATGAGTCTTACTCCTGTTATATTTTCAGTAGTTTTATTATTTACTTTGTAAATAAAGATCTCTTCAGTTTCTGGGGCTCATCTAGGCACTGCTTTCTGAATGTTTGAGAGCTGGATTTTGTTTTATCAGTGATAGTGTTCTTCCTAGTTTCTTTCTTTTAAAAATAAAATATAGTTTAAGTATTGTCTTAGGAAAAAAGGCTTTAAAAAACCCACAATGAGTACAAGCAGAGAGCCAAATAGGAAGCTACCTACTTAAAAGCATTTATTCTTTTGGTTCCTCTGCTTGCAAATTTTTGTTTCTTTATTCGGCAGATTTAATTTCTTTTTTGTTTCATTTCAGCATAAAAATAAACCACATGTGGTGACCTTAGCTAGGAGCCACTCCATTTCCTTGGCAGCTGCTGCTACACGCTGCTTGTCTGACAGACGAGGCTAGGTCATGGTTACCAGAGGACACCCTTGTGGTCATAACCAAGTTGTAAATGTCACTAAGATTGTTTCTGAATGCCTATCACATGTGTATCGCTGATTCTGAAGTAGATAAAGTCAGCCGAAGATTCATTTGGGAGTTGGGACTCCCGGAAGATTACTTTTAAAGCCGAATAGCAGCAAGAGTTGTGACATGCATCCATAAGCAGTGGTAGTGATTTGACAGTTATTTAGCCCTTGGTTACTAGCCCTTTGGTAGAACTGACAGCATGCCTGCAAAGATAGTGAGGCCTGTTTCAGCCCCATTAATGTTGTCTTGAATGTGAGCCTGCAGTCTGAAAAAATGATAAATGTTCAGTGATTGATGATTTTATAGTCCCAGGGCACTTGGGTTGGTTTCTGGTAGCTGTGAACATTTCCCCCCCAATTACGTCTGAGCTTTAGGTTTCTCTCTACCAGACTTAGAGAAGTGAGTAAGTGGGAATTGTAAGATGAGGTTTATGAAAGTTTTTTCAAAGCTTTGGCTACAAAGGAGGTGCAATTTTGAGTGCCAGGTCTGTCCTATTTTGGTACAGAATAAGTGATTCAGTGCACATCTGATCAGTCTTAAGTGGCAAACTTCATACCTTTATATGGAAAAGCTGAAAGCATTTCTAAATGTACAAAAGAGAATTTTAAGCAATTGGGTTAATGAAATAACATGTGCTTCCTAGGGCTTCTGTGTTTTCTGTCTCTATACCTTTGGCGCATTCAATAAGCCAGTGTTTCCTGTCTGCATAAGGGTCACTCCAAGCCTGCTAAGTTGGCCATACTAATGCTAGAAAAGTGCAAAACAGTATTTCAGTTTGAATACTTGTTTGCAAATTGGCTGACAAAGTTGTTTATTTAATCACTGTTTGGAAGTAAACCTTTTGTCAGTGAGCTATGCTGTTTAGTAATGTGATAGTGTCAAAATGCCTATTAATCTGTAACAGTAATAGCAGGCTGCAATGGGAAATGAAATTTCTTCTTGTCATTTGCACTAACATTTTTTCCTAATGTCAGTGACTCTTCCTGACCTTTTTACTGTGTTGTTTTATTAATGCAAACAGAAACCTTGGGGGGGGGGGAATTCAGTTGTGAGTTCTTCAGACTAATTTTACTGTCTCAGTGGTTAGCGACTTAATGCTAAGAGGATTCAAATATCAAAATATCTCAATATTAATCAATTTTTAGAAATACTGTCCATGAGGATGCAGCTTATTAAGAAATTATGCGGTTTCTTCTTGATAGGGGAGGAGGAAAAGAGGGGGAGAAAGTAAAATGTGGGCAGGGAGTAATTTCTGTGAGATAGAACTGAAAGCCAACTTTTGTGATTAATGACCAATTGTGACTCTGCACATTTAATTAGGAAAGTGTCATTACACTCAATTAGCAGGGCTGCCAAATAATCTGTTTAATACTCTGGTCTTTTTTTCTCTAGGGTTTTGCAGACAGTCCTCATTACAGTGATCACTTGAATGACAGTCGATTAGGGCCCCATGAAGGATTGTCCCCGACACCTTTCATGAACTCAAATCTGATGGGTAAGTAGGTAATTCTTTACGAGTATCCCCTCAAAGCCTCTTTGGTCAGAAAGAGACATTTTTCATTCCCTTGTCTAGGCCTGACATGTCAAGCATCTGGAAGTTGCTCTGTTTCTCATAGCAACACTGACTTTCTTATTGAAATCTTTTTACGCTGGGCAAATTCCTCGTAAAGGCCATTGTCCAGGACTTTTTAGAAGGAACCACCTAGATTTTCTCAAGTTGATCTAGAAAGCTGACATATTTTGATTTGATTTTTACATTTCTCTTGTAAATTCTAAATTATTTTAAAGCTAAATTTTCCTTAACTTCTGCTGAGAAGACATCTATAGCAATTTTTAATTTGTGCATTAAAAAAAAAAATTATTTTTTTAACACTGTGGATTCCTGAAGTACCTACCAATATGCTTTAGGCTTTTCTTCAGTTAATAATTTGTGGCCTTGCCTCTTATTTTTCATTTTCTAATTTCTTTGATATAAGTTGTATTAGAAATGCTGTCACTTCTAAGAAATAGAGGCGAACTCTTGTTTTGTTAGGCAAATGTTGTTACTGCTTCCAGGCCTGTAGGTGTCTGACATTTTCTGCTTTTGAAACTGGAGAAACAAGGAAGCAAAATGTGTATTATATTGTGGGCTTGGGTATTGAAAGCTTTTTCTTCGTTGCCTGCACTTTTGTGTTACCTGAAACATGTTAATGTATTGATAGCATTGTTTGAAACTCTTCTTCTCCTTATTCCAGTTCGAAGCATAAAAATGTTGATTTCAAAATATTTATTACTTGGTAGTACATGGTCTTGGGACAATTTTTTTCGCTTGCATCTTAAACTTAGGGATGACTCTGAATGTTTGTTCTGAATTTGTACATTTGACATTGTTTCACTTGCATATTCTGCGTCTTGTAGACGTGACCTATTTTGTGATCTCAGTATTGTCCTTTTAAGACATAGCCATGGTAATCTAAGTGGATTACCTAAATCCAAATCCTGGTGGTCTGCAATTTCTTTTGGAAATCTTTCTACTTTGCTCAGTCTCTGTTTACTACTTTAATTTTATCTAAAATAGAGGCTAAGCACAGCTATTGCTGAAAACAGAATTTAATTTAAACCTTCATATATAGGAATGTAAAAATATGTAATTTTAAAATGACTGTCTCTGTAGTCTTTGTTTAGAAAGAGTACATGTCAACTGGTCAATGATACTTATATCTGAAGACAGTAAAGCTAAAATGTATTTCCCCTTGGTTATTTTGATAAAGCGGAGTAGAACTTCCCCCCAATACTCTTTCAAATATGTTGTCTTTTTTTAAATACAAGAGACTAAAAAGAAAAATTACTTCAAACGCTTCTCCAATATTTTGATCAGTAGCACGTATGGAATGGCTCTAGGCTTTGTAGCTTACTGATTTTATTTTACAAAAATACATAGCAAGTTTGATTTTCTTTTTTTAAATTTGTATTACCAAAGGCAAACTATTTGCTCATGCTTTTATTTTGAGCCATCCAATTTCTAAACAATATATGTCTTTAAATATATGAAGAAAATAATTGGTGGAACTATATATTCTTAGTTTTTCAGTTTTATTGAGGAGATGGCTAGGTGATTCCATTAGACATAATAGAATTACATCATTAATAAGGATTTGCGAAGCCTTCATTGAGATTGTTTTGTAGAGAGAATTAATGAATTGCAAGATGTGTATGTATCAGTCATTTGCCCAAAGCAGCTGTAAAATGACATAGTTTTGTAATGCTTTATGGCTGACAGTTGTTGTAGATGTTATTTTGTTGGAGCAGTAGTACTTGATTTCCTTCTATATGCAGCAAGGAATTATAGAAAGCTTTCATTATGTATTTCTAAGAAATGTACACCTCAAAACTCTAAAAGAATTCTTTTAGAAGTATTCCACCTGTGTGTTTTGGGTTGTCGTAACAAGAAATTATATTAATTTTACTTATGTTACAGTATAGGATGCAGCTTTGTATATCATACTTTCACAGCATGAATTTTTGCAGCATATCTTGGGTTGATGCTGAAAGTTTTGAGAGAGGAATGATACAAACTACATAAAAACATTGAGTAGTAGTGTTCTGTGTTCGTGGTTTTCTGTCTGTTACTGAAAAGAAAAATGAGTTGTCTTAAGTTTTTTTTTAGACAAAAAAATGTTACACAGTTTGTTAATATCAAATTGTGGACATGTTCCCATAAACAGAATTAAAACATCCATTTTATTAGTTACTGTAGATGATATTTAATGCATTGATTGATTATTCTGTGATCTTTAGAGGTTAAAAGGAGATGGAGGCTAAGAATATGAACTTGATGAGCTTATAGAAAATATCTCAGTAGGCTAATAGGAGTGATGGAGCATCTGGGGTTCCAGACTGAAGATCTAAGAAATACATCCCTTCCCAACATTTTATCATGACTGAAATACATCTCTGAAATAGTTAAAAACTATTTAAAAAAAAAAAGAAAGAGCAACAACATATTTCACCATTGCTGTCAACACTTAAGAGCACCATTAAAAGAAAGAATTGTGTGTCAAGGGGATGTTGTTATTTTGTGTATTATGTTCAGCCGTAAGCATATTTGCCTGAAGAGATAGTGGATTATAAAGTGCCACTGTCTTTCATGATGGAGCTCTCAAACATTTTAATGATCTTGTACATTGCAAAAGAGAGAAATTTTGTCTAACAAGAGTTGATAATGATTCAATAATGAACAATTTGCCACAGAAAGATGCATTTCCATATTCATTTAGATATTTTTTTGAAGTGTTTTGCAGAGGAAGTAAAGCTATTATGTTGGATTGGTTAGTGTTCTTCACTAATGAATTCCAGAATTATCCTGTTGATTTGTTAGTATAAAAAAAGAAGGGCCGTTGCTTGTATTTTAAGTAAAACCACTGAATCCTCTTGGCACTAGCATAGTTTGTTGGTATCCATAGAGATGTGTAGAAAATCAGGCTAAGATATATTGGTGGTATTGTAGCTCCATTTGGACTTGAAAATCTTTGCTTATTCAACACTTTATCTTTTAATTACATTCTAGAAAACTATTCACAAGGATACGATATTCTTTCCTCTGTAATTCTGCTGCCTTGTAGTGCTCTGCACTTGCAAGTAGAGGTCAATTTTTTACTAGGATCCTTCAAGCATGTGGCATTGTTATCTTCTGTTGTACTGTTCCATGGACAGTATTCTACTGAGCTTTTCTACTTCTTTTTACCAGGAAGAAAGCAAGCAGATCATTCTTGAGTATAGCTTAAAGGGGTTTTTGTTGGTCGGTGTTGAAAATTTGAAGTAGGTGACTTCATTTTTGTGTGTGTGTGTGTCTGTCTTTCCACAAGAGGTAGAAGGGTTAAAGGCAAAACTTTTGTGCTCCATGTTCATAATCTGTGTACTACACAGTTCCACAAACTTGTACATGATAAAAAGTCATTAAAAAATTTAGTCAATAGCAAGTGAAAAGATGGTGGTTCAGTATAAGCTTGCTGTGTTGCAATTGGTCACTTGAAATAGAGAGAGATCATTCTTCCAAGGTTTCTTTCACTTCCTTGTTTTCTCATTATTCCTTTAGTTAGTTGCTCTACAGTTTAATTGGGTTAAATTTTAGAGCTCTGAGTGTTCCTGAGCTAGCCACAGGGTTTGAAGGCCAGGAAACTGTCATAATTGGAAACTCTGAATGTGTGGGAATGGAGGATGTTATATCGTTTGGATCTTCCTGACCTTACCTACTCACTGACTCCAGTAGATCAGCTGCAGGGTTGTAGTTACTAGTGTATTTCATATCAACTGTTGCTGTTATAACACTCACCTCTGTTAGTACCCTAGTGAGGTGGTGCCTGTGCTCCTCTTCCCAACAAACTAACTTCTGCTTTATGCTAGGTATGGCCATGGTATATTCTTATGGCCAGCATTAAGAGTGCGAAGGACCTGACAATGCAGGGAAGTCAAGACATACATCAGTCAGTATTTACGAGGAAGGGAGTGAGTAGAAGCTTGTTACGGTAGTTAGAGGTATAAATGATTCAGACTGTTAATCAAAACATAGTTTCTTGTACTCTGACTATTTATACTGTGAATATGAAGGGTAAGCCTGATTCTTGACCTGATTGAACTAAATAGAGTGGTTTGTCACCAGGCTTCACAAAACAGGGTTTGCAAGTAAATTACATATATATATACACAATCTATTTTACCCTCTATTAAACTGTCTTGTACCAGTGTAGCGGGTGGTTACTAGGTATGTGCTGGGTAGAAATTGCTGTGTGGAGCGAAGGGTGGCAGGAGTGGAGAGGTGCTTGATGGGTTGAAGCCAAATTCCATGAGTTTTCAAAGGTAGTCTCTCGAGCTACTGTAAAACTAAAGACTCGTTTTGTGGATTTATCATTTAAATGAGTGATCAATATCTGGATTGGGGTGCCTTCTGATTTTAGAGTTACTGTTCACTTAATTGACTTGATCGCCTGATTGTGTAGGTTTGTTAAGAATGGCTGCTTCTGCCAGTGTGTCTTTCAAACTAGTGAAATTATTAGGTCTAATTTTTATTGTAAAATCTATTTTTTGACTTGTAAGTTAAGCACTGCAGTTGGCTTGGATAGAGTAGTAAGTATTTTTAAAGGTGAACATTAGGGGCATTTTTTTGAAGCAACACAGTAAATAGCTGAAGCTTCTGTGAGCTTTCCAGTATTGATTTTGTTCTTGAACAAGTGATGTAAGCCTTTTAAACCTTAATTTGGGAAAGGTTATTCTCGATAAAAGGAGATGCTTTTGAACTTTAAGATACAATTAAAAAAAGGCATGCATCTGAATTGTTTCTCAGTTAAGAATCTAACTAATCTTCAGGAAGAAGGCTAGTTTTCTTCCTCAGTAGCCCTTCCATAAAAGACATTTGGAATCGGAGAGATAGAGCTTAGTATCAAATGCCTTTATGATGGTGAAGGCAATAGCAGGAAGCAAGCAAGTGTAAATTGTTATTAAAATGGCAAATGTTAAGAATGATGCCATTATAGTTTTTGCTGTGAACCTTGTTTTAATTACCTTTTAGGAAGGGAGAGGGCAGATGCGAGTAGTGAGTTGGCAGACCTTGTATTTGTCCAAAATAATAGTTAGATTTCCTTGAATTGCCTTCTGTAGTCATTACTAATTTAACACATGGAATAAAATAGGCATCAGAATGGAAATGATCTCCAGAGACATGAGTAATGGCAAGATAGATCTGAAATAATTTATAAGCAGTTACAGCAGTATTAACTTGGAGAATAGTGGGGACAGAATATTTTGTATCCTTCAGAGATTTTATTTGGAAGAAAAAGGAAAAGTTAAAAGAAGAAAATTACAAAATAGGGGCACAACAAAGATTGACAAGTGCTTCAGTTCATCTCACTTATAGGAGTAGGGCAGTAAGTTGAAAGAAAAACGTTAAAGGATAGCTAATAAGCTTCACATAGTGCATAATTATCTGTCAAATATTGTTGTAGGCTAAGAGTTCAGAAAAACTTTTCTTAGTAAAAAAGATGTGAGTATAAGATCATCCACAGTTACAATACTTGGGGGTACTGGTCTCCTTCTGTAAGACATGGGTCCACCACAAGCCATAGACTGTAAACTTCCCATGCTGGAAAAGTTCCTTGAAATTCACTTTACAGTAACTGGTGTCATGCAGTTTCACAGCATTACATCTACATTTTATCAAATCATTTACTGTTTTGATTATTAAAGCTAAAAAAATATAAAGATGCTGACTCATCTATATGTAATACATCATGGCTGCTTTTCCCGAAGTAAGTGTTGCCATTGCTTCACCACAGTAAAGCTTCATGTTTTGTATCTTCAGATAGGCTTATGTGGTGTTTTTTTGTTGTTGTTGTTTTAATTAGTTTTTTCCAAATCATTGCATATAATGAATCTGGCAAATGGAAGATTTACATTTAAATTCCTTCTAAGAATGTTTGTTTTCCTTTTGGGGCATGTCACTATGCTTAATTGCTTGATTGACACTGTTTTTATATGATACTATTGATTGGCTAAAAGCCTAATAAGAACCTAATGTGAATTTTGTAGTATTTGGGGTTTTATAATGAAAATTTCAAACCCAGAGTAAAGTTTGAAGTTAAATTTCAATGATTTCTTCCCTCTTCCAGATAGTTACGTGTATCATTTGCTTCATCTATGGATATATAAAAATCTCCATAAATAAATTGAGGTCCTGCCCCCTGCCCCTTCCTTTTAAATGCTAGCAATCTTGTTGTTCTGGGGTGTTTTGTCACTTGGCTGTGTCCCAGCTTTGGCGTGGTGTGTTGAGCAGAGGCAGGCTCTCCTCAGTTGTCCCTGTAAAACCTCGGACCTGATATGCTGGTTACTGCTGGCGCAGACCCACTGATCTGCAGGCTGAAGCTTTCTAGCGATGTGATGTTTTGTATCTATTGGTACAGTTTCAGATTTATCTTTTTTGTTGTTGTTGGTTTTTTGTTTCTCCTCCCCCCAGGTATTACATTAAATAAATTCCACTCACACCAAAGAATTGCTCTCATCTGCTCTTCATTTTCCTTTTGTGAAAGCTAATGGGTTTCTGGGAAATTAAATTACACAGTCATTTAGTGACAGTGCTAAGTGCAGGGCATTTTTACCCTTGGGTTTTTGCTCACAAGAGTGTGTGTTAAGCTTAATTCTCCCTTCTGTTTACAGTAATATTTCAATCAAATAGCTTTCCGAACATTTCTTTAAATACAGTCATACCTCAAGGCTTTCTCCAGATGCGGCAGGGGGCTGGCGTCCTTTGTAAGGTTAGGCTGTAGCAGGTGTCTGCTTGCGCTCTCTTCCCCTGGAGACTTTCGTGCTCTGCCCAGCCGGGGCAGGGGGGCCCTAGCAGCCCTCCTCGGGTGGTGCTCAGGTGTGGGTCTGCCAGGTAGGTTCGCGGCCGCTGGCAGCTGCTGCCCGCTCCCCTGCCGCCCCTCGCCCCCTCGGCAGCGCCCGGCGCAGGGAGGTGAAGGGGGGGAGCAGGTGCCTTCCCCCCTCCCTGCCGCGCATCCACCGGCTGCGGCAGCGTGCAGTTTATGCGTAACGAGCGCGAGGTCATGAGATTTCTGTCTTCTCCGAATCGGTGTCGGAGTTGTGTCTGGACCTGTGTGCAGTGCTGTGGTTCAAGGAAAAACCCAGAGAAGTTTTTCCTTTCTGCCAAGCGAGGACGTGAAGAAATCTGTCCTTGAGAATCCACCAGGCCGTATAGTTTAGCATTGCGCTAGGAAGAGCTGCCGATACCTTTTCACTGGATACTACCAGTGCCACAGGTACCTTCACGGGACTCACAGAACTCTGCAAATCCCCAGCACGTCCCGCAAGCAGAACTTGCAGTTCTGATGGCCCATGGGCAGTAGTATTGCTTGCACTGTGCGCTCATGGGAGAAAAAAATGGGACCTAGTTTTAATCGTGTTGGAGGAAGATTAAATGTTGCCTTCTTCAAAAAGGTCCCACGCTTAAACCCAAAATTTTTGTCATACTAAGTACTTTCGAAATGCCAGTCTGGGAATTTAAACATGCAAGTCTGTGGCTTTTAAATTTTGAAATATTTTAGTTCTGATAAAATTTGCTCTGCGAAGCTTGGTTTTTAGTTAATGCAGTCTGATACATTTGAGTGTTGATTTATTCACAGTGTACTCTGCCTCTGAAAAGGGGAATAAATAGTAATCTGATGAAATTTTTAAGTCTTGTGTTTCCTCTTTGTTGTAACATGTCAGTTCAGCTGCTTTAGGATATGTTTATCTGTTACAAGGCTCATCAGTGCATGAAATGCTGAAAGGGCATATTTCTCTCCTGTGGTTCCTGCCATCCCTGGGCACTTGTAGATGTGTTCCAGTGGATGGGATCAGCTGGGTGAAGCTGTAGGATTTTAAATTGCAGTCTGTCTGAAGGCGCCAAGCTCCTTTCCAGGGAGAAGGGAGGAGGGGGTGATTCTTTCCCATACTGATGATGTAACTTCCCCATGAGGCAGTTGCTTAGGGATCTACATAATAACTATTATCCTGTTCAAATAGGAGACTGTAGAAAGCTCACTGGTGATTAAAAGATAATTTTGTAATTTTTCATGGCTTGTCTTTGTTTTGCAATAAAGATGTTTGCTTATTGCCAGGTGCATAAAAATCATTTACTTAATCTCTATTTCATTCCATTAATTTTTTTCATTCTTGCGTGTATGTAGCTGTAGCCTGTCAGTTGCTAGCAGTCCAGTTTTTAATAAATGCAGCAGCTTCTATCCAGTGATTAAATACTGAACTGGTCAACCAGTATGTTGTAACTAGGCTGCTTGTGCCAAAACGAGTGGCTTTTGTGATTTGGGGCATTATAGTATTTGCATTAGTATGATTTGAAGTTGTTAATAGTTTTCTTTAGAGACTGGGTTTTAGTGAATCAAATGGTTGTTGCTGCTGGAAACCTGGCTATGTTTAGATACACAGACACCTCAGAGAGGAAGGCAAAACAGGTGAAATTGAACGAGTGAGCCTATAAAAGATGTAATATTTTTTTTTTTTAGGTGCATGAAGGTGCTGGACCTCTAATACTATTGTTTTTGTGAGTTGCTGAGTGGCCACTGCGTTTTCCCTGGAGTTATAAGCTGCTGTAGGTGTGCAATGCTTCAGCTATAGAGTGGACTAATGGAACAAGTAGCATGAAAAGAAAACAAATTTTTTAAAATTTCATTTAAAAAATAATGTCTGGATACTTTGACTTCAGTCCAATATCACATCAAAGTTTTGTTTCTGAAAAGTGGGTGAAGGATTTTCATGTAACAGAAGTGTGCAGAAGATCAGAGAAACTGCAACTCATTCTGTTAAGCGATGGTAATATCTCGCTTTATTTGCGAGGCTTTCTTGGTTGCTGTCTTTTTACGCTTTCTGTGAAGGCTAACAGCACTGTGGCTTTCAGATGGGTGTTCAGCTTCTGTCACTCTAATGCATATATGTATATTGGGAAGTCAGCTGAAAATTCTGCAGAGTTAGTTCTTAGGCATCCAGATGGAGAGTCGCTTTGAGAAATAGGAACCTTGTTATCCTTATGTGTGGAAGCTTCACCAGGATGGCATTTGGTGGAGGGAGGGTGCTGTTTGGTTGGGAGTTTTTTTTGGAAGATACTCACAGGGGTCCCCCCAAGGTGAAACAGGAGAGTTGATACATCATTTTATATGATGTTGTGTTATACACATGATTAAAGAAACTGACAGTCTTCGGGGTTACTGCTATTGATTCCTTTAAAGAAAGCAGTAGTCTTAAGTTCAGTGATTAAATAAAAAAGGTTAATCGAAATAGGAATGGGGAAGAAACATGGTGATTACTATTGAAATAAGTTGAGACTGATCATTATAGTTTTTCCTAAAACTGTTGAGGTCTGGCCATGAGTCTTAAAGGTAGTTGGGAACCAAGCGCACTAAAATATGTAATGTGTAAATTCAAATTGGGATTGTACAGACCACGTGCAAAACCAATAACTGTAACAAAATTTTAGTTTACTTCCAGTGTAATAGGGACCTCAAAAATAAGCCTGGCACTTTAGGCACAAATGCAATACAAATAAAGTGTCTTGCAATTTCTTCCTTTTATACAATGGGACATAGAAAGCAGAAGTCTTGAGAGTAATGTGTGACTTGTTAACAGTCTTGTAAGCTTCCAGGGTGATCCCTGGGGTCTGCACTGAATACCTGTGTGCGTGACTGTATCATAAATAAATTTTTATCATGTTTAAAAAAAGTTCTGCAGAGATATGAAAGTGTGTACTTGCACACTTTTTATCAGGGTACTGCAGTTTTAAGTACATTTTCTGCATCGTAGGAGCGAAGTGAAGTTTTGCCTTACTATTTTGCTGTGGTAAATAACACTTCTGTTTCTGACTGCATTCTTTTCTTTCCTATGACATCATTTATTTGTTTCACATATTGCTAGTCCATTACAAGCTGTCACCTCAGATTTAATTTATTTATGTATTTGGAATCGAAGTACTTTCCAACTTAAACTACAGGCTGATTGACCTGCTCGAATAGAGATTTACAAAAATTAATTCCTTACAGAACCATATTTCTTAAATATGCCTCACCTATCTTAGAAGTTGCATTGCCTTATGAAATACCGTAGAGAATCTTCTGATCACATCACCCTAACTTCAAAGGAGTTTGCAGAAGCTCATAGGTGCGTTATACTATGGAAAACATTTAGCACACCTTAATATTCTACCTATCAGTCAAAAAATGAGATAAGTTGTTTTATCTTTGATTTTAGAAGAGATTTTGTTTCCATATAGATGTGTTACATTATTATACAGCTTCAAGTTTGAAAGATACTGAAATTGGTACAGATATGCATGATCAGAAATGGAGCTTTTGCTTATTTTCTGGGATACAATTCTGTCTGTCTGTGTACTTAGAGAAATGTCATCCTTTCACCTGACGTGAATTAAGTCTTTCTTCACAATGATAGGTGAGCTGGTATTTTTTTCAGCAGTGCTATGTTCTGTGGCGAAAGATCTGCTAGTATATTTTGCCATCACTGAAACAATTTTTCTTTACATCTTCTGGGATGGATATTTTTAAGCTAAGATAAATGTCACTGGCATTACTAGTGTTTAAAATATTATTTTATAAATAACAAAGCTGAGGAATCCACATGCCACGTTTTTTCAGGTGTCTGAATCTATCACTTTCCTGGATACTTCGGGTTGAGCTATGGGAGCACGACTTGGAAGTCACTCCTTCATGCAATGCTCAGTTTACCTTGCACTGCTACATTGTTCTCGCTCGGCATAGTGGGGGCTTGGGAGTTATTTTATTTTGTTTGAGCACCAAGAGTGGTGGGAGGAGGAGCGATGATGTCTTCTCTTTCTGGTGCTTGGATGCATTTCCTTTAATTTTTTTGTTTCCTGCTTTTATTCATCAGTGACAATTTATAAACAGTGCATGTTTCACAATGATTTCAGCCTTAAGTGCCGAACAACTGTATGACTTTGTTCCTTTGTTTGACAGCGATCTGGCAGTAAGCCCTGTGCACAATTGTAATGAATATTTTTGACCAGTATATGTGTATGTTCTTTAATTCACTTATATTTTTGCTATTACATTAGAAATGTATCTTCCTAGAAATGTGGTTCAAAAGGTACATGGTAAAAAAAACCAAACACCTTTGTAAAGCTGTTAAACAAATTGAGTATAAACCTGTTTCTTCAGTATTTTGGAGCAGGGACTACAGGGAGAGGGGCCAGGAAAGAAATACTGCTGTTTTTTGTTGGTTTTAGTGGCACAGTTGCAAACTATGAAAACTAATATGGTTTGCTGGCAGAAGGAAAAAGCACATGTGTTTCTCTGGTTGGTAACCATTTCATGTAGGATAGTTTGCTTATGTATACACAACAAACAGTGGGCTTTTAGCAATATATTTAGAGCAGAGTAAAGGTAAAGAACAGTTTTTTAAATACATAGGATTTTCTGTATTGATTTATCTCATTTTACCTACATAGAAGAAAATTTGGAGCACAAATGTCTTGAACTCAAGATATTGACTTTAGCTGGCTCTTTAGTGCCTGGTTGACATTCTGCAATATGAAGGAGGCAAGCTTCCCTGTTGATTGTACTTCTCCGAATTTCTGTTTTGTGTGCCTCCTCCTCTTTCCCCAGCATAGACGCAGTTGGTCTCATGATAGAGACATAGTGCAAATGCCAGTAAACCGATGTGAAATAAAACACCAAATTGAAAGGCAGTGATTCATCAGGAGAAAATGTTATGCAGGCCCCAGTAACTGAAAGCTATGTTTTTAAAGTTGCCACTGCCCTTCTATCTAATCTGTCCTATTTTCTTGATGGTATTTTCATGTTGCTTTCTTGTTTGCTAATGCAACACAATTACGTGTCATTGGTCCAATTTATCTTCTTCAAAAAATGCCAAAACATCAGAGGTAGAAAATAATGTAAACTTTACACTAAAATCATCAACAGAATCATCTGTCCTCAAATCTACAGAGTATAATTTTACTGTAGTTTTACTGTGTAGTTAAACTTGTATATTTGTCCCTTGAATGCACCCATCTGGATCAGTACACTGTTACACCTGAGCACTTCTGTCAGGCTTGCACTCAGCTGCACTTTGGGATTTTTCCTGTCTTTACCTGGCTTGTCTGTCTTCCTTGGTCTGTTGACTTTTTTGACTGTTTTAAGAAAGGTCATTTTTTGTGGTTTTGTGCAGATGTCTTGCTCTTTGTAGATAGACTTTGTTTTTGTTTCCTTCATCTTAAATATAAAGAAAATAAAGTTTTAAATCTGTTTATGCTCTGTTGTTACTTAGAATATGGTACTTAGAATACTTACTTGGCTATAGCACCTGACTGTTGAAATTGAGAGCACATCATTCTTCACATTCACTCTGTTTTTTTGTGGTTCTTTGTGCACCTGTTACTGGCCAGTGCTATCAGTGGGATACCATGGTAGAGGAGTCTTTCTTTTGTTCCAGTGTGGGTCTTTTTGCTTGTTTGTGAGACATTTGTACATTCAAAACTGGTATCTTCTAAGTGGTCATTAAGTGCAGGTTCTGAACAGCGGTGCTGTGTAGCACAGTAAGTAGTCTCCTTCATGGGACTGATTACTGTGCACTAGGTTTGGAAGATCAAAACTCTCCTCATATTGCAATGGAGGTGTAGTAATGCATTGTCTGATCCTCTGCTAGAAGAGCTAGAAGTTGTGGTGGATGGACAAGAGGATGATAATAGCCACTATAGGAAAATATGTTTTAAAGTGGAAAAATAATAATTTATTGATGGCCAACTTCTAAACAAACCTGCAAGGCTATGGCTTAATTACACTGGAGGAAGGAATATGAACCAGATGTTAAAACATCCTTTGGTTAGACTCTGAAAAGAGTGAGTTTGAATGCAAAATTAGTAAAAATTTGCTTATTTCTGTGTTAGGTCAACAGCATGGCTTTAAACATGCTGAAGGGGAATGTCACAGTTTTCCACTGAAAAAGCTAATTCATACACACATTTTTAGTGTCCAGTATTTTGTTACTGAAAACATGTCCTTTTTACTGAAGCTTCCGAGATGTGCGTGGATGCTTTTCAGAACGCTTGATCCCTTGTAGCATGTACCATACTGCTCAAGGCAAGAATCTTTAGATGTCACAGTCATCTTGCCACACATGATGAATCACTTTGCCTAAAGATTTTCTGCCTACAGAGCCTCTGGGGTGACTCTGTCTCCCTAAGGATGTTCTGTTCAACTAGCCATCTGAGCTTACTCCGCTGACCAGTTTAGAAAGTACTAAACCCAAACTTTTCCGCATTTTATTTCTGCTCATAGATAACAAAAAGGGTCATATCATGTATAAATATATATGCAGAGGACACGGCTGACCAAAATCAGAAATAAGGCACAAAAAGAACTCATTGGGCTTTAAAAAGACAATATCACTTTAATCTTCTTTTGTTTGAAGTTTTTATTATTATTATTTAATTTATTACAAGAATCATGTCAAGTGATTGTAACTGCAGGATACTGTCTGAAATCTGTTTTCCTGGGTTTTTTTCCTTCTTTTTTTTTTCTTTATTGCTAATAAACCAATGTGTATAATGAGTTTCATAGCTTTCCTGATTGTGTGTGTCTTTGGATACATTCTTTGGTTGTATTGGCCTGCAAGACAGGATTCGTGGCAGCTGGTAATAAAACCTGAAGTTTCAAGATACTGAATAGATACCTGGTCAACTGTCTCCCTTCAGAGGTCCATAAATCTGCTATGGGGAACCTGGGGGACCACCCTACAAAGAACATTTTAAAAATATATCTTTATTTTTTTAGGATTTAATGCAATTCAGGCTTTTTAAATAGTTCAAAGTTTGTAGCAGGCAAACTTAAATTCATATCCAGTTGTTCAGTTTTCAAATTTGGTGATCTAAAACGATACGCATTGACTATTTTGTTGTGGCAAGATGCATCTTTCCCAGTTTTGCAAATTTATGGAAGTAGTATGTCAACAGTAAGACAAAGGAAGTGACAAACTACAGCAAGTAAATTTTACTTAGAGCTTTCTTTTTTTTCTTTCTTAATTAGTTATATTCTTACTCTTCCTGCATTTTTGCTTTTGACTGTCTTCTTGACAACATGTATTCCCGTGTTCTCCCTTTCCTGTGTGATCAGTGGAATCACTGACTCCCTTTGTAGCCTGTTCAAGGTCTGTTGTCACGAGGATGAGGAGGTCGCCCTTCGCCTTCTCTACTCCCTCCCCCCAAGAAACTTTACCTGTTCTTCACCAGCAGACTTCTGCAGTGATTTAAAAAAAGGAGTGGAAATGTAACTGTGAATTACTAGATGGCCATATTTCATCTTTTGCGTGCGTACACAGAACCACCTTTTCTAACTTATGCAGCCTTTCTCCTTTCTGTCCTGTTGATCTTTTCAAATATTTGCTCAAATAAGCATTGTTGGGAGAGCTGCTCATCTATTTTCTGTTTTGGAAGACAATTTTTTTTCCCCTGAGGACATTGATTTTCTTTTTTTAGAACAACTATCCATCTTGTGGAAAACATTTTCATTATCAAAAACAGCATTTAAATATAAAATAGCTGTAAATAGTGTAGGCATTCTCTCTGTCATAATTTAAAAATCGTTCTTATTGTTGAGAATGTGAAAGATACCAACTCAGTAACTACTGTAAAAACAACTGCCAAAACATTCCTTATATGTTTTTAAAAAAGAATAAACACCCCTATCCCACCCCGCCTCAATGTAATTCTGCTCTTCTTTGTAATTAGACTTTTATTGACAGAAGATAAGTTCTTGGTCCTTTCCTTGGTTTTTTTTCCTTTTTTTTTTTTTTTTCTCATATAAAAATTTGGGTTTGTTAGCTGCAACTTTGACAGCTACTGTAAATTCTTAAATATATGCAGTCTGTGTCATTATTGGAATGAAAATTTTATTTAATACCTGAAAGTGCAGCATGGTTAGTTTTGAAAATGCTTGTTTTGAAGTTAAAACCAGTTATGCCTGTGCAAGGTTTAATATTCCTTTTTTATAATGAATCCAGCTGTGAAGCCTGAATAGAAATCAGACAGCTTGATGCTAACAGCTGATCATAAGGAATCCAGTTAGGCAAAATGTAAAATGAATAGTTTTTGTTGACCCTGGGTAAAGCCGAGTAACGTCAGTATAGATGATTAGGTAAAAGGGACCAGTTAAGCAGTAGCTTGTATCTAAACTTTAAAGCATTCAATTTAGCTAGGTTTGTATGTTTCTATAGTAGTTAAAGAACATTTTTAGTAGTGTTACAGATTTTCTTTGGCTTTGAATGCTTAAAAAATTGCATTTACTAAGGGAAGTATATACCTAATTTTAGCTATGTTTTCAGTTTGCAGTTTCATTTGTTGAATGGAATTAGTAAAACTTTTTTAAATTTTGAGCAATTGTGTGTCTTTTGCCTGTTAGGGTAACATTTGCATTGACTGCATCTCATTTAACCATTTTTACCCAAGAAATCACAAACCCGCTTCAGTCTTAGCTATCAACTGTTCTAAGTTCCAACAGCTTTTTAGCTCTGTTTATTGTAAATACTAATTTTGATATATTCATGATACTGTGAGTACTTCTTGCAGAAACCCATTTCAGGTTAACCTTGCAACCAGTTACCATTGCACTGATGAGTTGGGTTTTTTTTAAATAACTGTTTTGTTCATTGATTTCTAGCTCCCTCTTTTCAAACAGTGGTGCTTGTCTAATTTTTAGTGAATGAAATCAAAGCTACTTCTTACAAGATACATTTTACTAATTTATACACTATATACTTGTGAATTATTATTTACAGTGTTTTATTAATAAATTTGTTCCTGTATATTTTAGGGGTAAGAATAGTAGTATAAGCAAACCTTCACTGGAGTTCTTTGCTGTAGGAAATGTCTCAGGAGTTATGCATTGTTTCATTTCTGGAATAAAATTCGTGTTACTGTTGTCATGCGTCCACTGATTTGAACAAACTGATTCAAATCTGTTACTGTTCTCTTGATGTCTTTATAGCCTATATAATTTATATAACAATTGGATCCCTCATGCCTGTGCCATGTAATTCTTAAAAACTGTTTTCAGAAGTTCACTAAAACTCGTGTCTGGTGCATTTCATGCTGACTTTGTAGAAATCCCCTTGCTTACAAGCCGTACCACCTTTTGCCATCTTGGAGTACACTTTCTTTTGAAGTTGCTCTGATAAATCTTATCTTTTTGTGCTCTTGTTTCCATGTGTTGAGCTGAACCCTCGCTTTCTATGTCTTAGCTTTTTTTAGATAAAATTGTCACAAGCAAGCTTTCCCAACTCAGTCAGTGAGAAGAGAGGCGCAGTTTTGTCGGAGGACCAGAAGAGGTTTAGTGTCTGGAGTGTGCCTCCTACCAGACACATGTGTGTCCATGGCTTCACTCATGTAGCATTTCAGCACAGGGAGGACAGGTGAGGTGCTCAGACTGGCCTGGACATTTGTGCTGTCTGTCCCCTTGTTCTCCCTCTTGCTTCATGTTTCCAGGTGAGGGTAAGCTTTACTGAGGCTTTTTCATTTTGGATGAGGTTATTTGTCAAACTCCTCCCAGCCCTTTCCATTGTGAATGTCGCCAGCTGCTATGTTTTTGCCTCTTAAGAGATGTCAGGTCTGTAGCATAGCCATCAACTTGCCCTGTGTTGCATATGAAGTGTGACTAAAATTAGTACTTAATTCATTATATGACATTTTTCACTTCTTTTCAAGAGCTTTCAAAATAAAAGAAGCTGAATGTAATCTAAAAAACCTGATCTTATTAAAGAAGATACTCTGATTTTAACACTGTAGGTTCCTCACATACTACAGTAATTAGCATTCTGTAAGTGCCCAGAATAGAACTGGTCATCAGGCTCTTAATTTAATGATTTATTGATTAATGATTTTTGTATTCTAGTGAGGGAGAACACTTCCTCATCTGCTACTGGTCAACATAATTCTGCAAAAGTATGTGAATATTCCTTTGATATTACTCACATTTGTTCTTTAACCCCTCTGTGCTCCTTTGTCTAACACCAAGTCTGCCCCCTTTTTATCATGTGGAGTTTTTGGATTACAGGACTTGGGTTTGGCCCTGTGAGAAGGTGAATCATACCAAGACTCCAAATAGAGAGCAAAATGCAAATGCTTTTGTGCATATTTCTGAGACCTTTGAGATAGGGAAGGGAGGAAGCCAAGGAAAGAAGATAAAAGGGCCTGCAGCAGGCCAATCACCAAATGATCTGGATTCTAGCTGTAAAAAAAATGTGCTTTTTGCTTCTGACGTGATTTTTTCCCCCCTCCTTGTATTAATGAATTAAAGCATGCTGTAGTCCCTTTGTGTAGCCTCTTGGATGGGAAGGGAGGAATTTGCCATTGACCTAAAGCAACATGTAGTGCTAAGAGCGCAACCTAACAACTATACTTTTATCATGCCTACTATACTTATTTCTCCAAGCAGTTCTCAGCAATTTATGCCCAAAAGCAAAGCTGAGGTGGTTCAGTAGATGTGAGACTTGCCTGATTTAACTGTATAATCCAGAGATGTCTGCTCTTCATATAATCAATGTAAGAAAAACAAAAGTAAAACTAAGCTCTCTGATAACAAATGGTGGAGTCCTACCTACTTGGGCACTTAGAACATTCTAAATATGCATTAGTCTTTTATATTTCATTTGCAACTCATGTGACTTTTAGCCCCAAGGCATAATGTAATTTCAAGAGAAGATGCACTCCTTGTCACTTTTGTTTCCTGAGGATCTTATTGACAGTGCAAATAATTAACAGTATAGTGTGACAAACTCTGGCCAAAATGTCTCCATATCCTTATGTCCGTAAGGTTTATTATACTCCTAAGTCACCAGTAACACAAACATAAACTAACATTTGTAATTGGCCTTTTTTGCAAACTGTAGTCATAAGCAGTTAGTGGTCTGATTGAAGTGTTGGTGTGGCATGATCACATCATGTTGCATAATTCTTTTATCTGCTAGTTTTAAAACTAATCTGTGATACTTGTTTTAAAAGAAGATAACTTTTTTCAGTGAGAGCGTTGTACCGGTGGTCCTGTTTGTTTCAGAATTTTGTCTAATGTATCACCAAGTACAGAAGCATGTTCTTCTATTGATTTTCATCCCGCTTTGTCCTTTATCTCTGCTTGCTTGCTATTGTTCAAGGATTGCTTTGTGAAAGGTGCGAGCGTCGCGCACAGTTTATTTTGGCAAAATGAATAATGTTGCCGTTGGTCTGGGTCTGAGCCGACTGTCCTTCCTCGGGCAGAAGTTCTTAGCTTCAGGTTGTTTCCTTCTTGCAGGCTCTGCTCAGATTGCAGCGTGGAGCTGGTGGCTCAGCTCTACCCGGCACTCTATTAATATGCACAACATGACCGGTTTCAGGGGAAGGTTATTAGAATGCTGGTTTGTATCCTCCAGTGAATGAAATGATGTGTGATTATGAAGTCATCAGGCATGGACCAGTAAGGCTCGAGAGAGCCTCCCCCCCAGGTCCTGGGGGTGCCATTGATTGGTGACCATGTGTTTGTGCCCGATAGACTGTGAAATGGTGTGTTGCTACACGGCTGTGTTGCACCTGCGCCCCACCGAGGTGATTGATTGGTTTGGTCATGTGGAATGTTCCCATCTGGTCTGCAGTAATGTGGGGTTTTTTTGTTGGGTGGGTTTTTTTGTGTGTGTGTTTTTTTTCCTTCCTTCCTCTTCTCTCCCGTTTCTCCTTCATCTGCAAATAGCGAGCGCTGGCTGGGTAGTTAGAGCAGGCAGTTGCAGAAGGCAGTGCGAGTCTTTGCCTTGAAAACAGAGTGGGGCTGCTGCAAGTGTTATTTTCGTTTCTGCTAAAAGATCAGTCTGCGGCGTGCACATGAACAGTTTTGGGACATCTATAATTTAAAAAAAAAACTGGGGGAGGGATGGGGTACAAGACCCAAACCCCCAAACCTATGTGTTACTCTGCAGTGTTTTTACAAAAGCGCTCCGCTATTGTAATTAGATTACCCAAGTAGCAGTGCATGTGGAAGATCTTATTTAACCTCAGAAAAGTAGTAGTTTATTTATTGAAAACTACTGATGTTGCACTTTAAACGCCAAAAAATTATTTTAGTTCCTTTAAAAAAAATTCTATAGTTACATTGGGCGGTCTTGTTTGATATTTCTTAATCTCACTCCTTTTTCATAATTGATCTATTCATTCCACTTAATGACTAATTACATATCAGAGCACATCATCAGCAGCATTCATCATTGTAGAATGTAATAATCAATGACATTTCAACAAAGGAAAAAATAAATATGCAAATAAGGACTCATTAACATTTGCATGAGCTGTTTGAATAATCACGTTGCTGACAAGGCTGTAATTAACAGAAATTGATGCTGAGTTCAGTATTTGATAGTGTGTTTTCTCAGCGTTTTATTGTTGTCACTGCGGGGGCTGGAATGAAGTTCTGCTCTACTTGTACCTTGACTTAGGCTTGATGTGATGGGTTGTGCCAGGTAGCAGAGGCTTCTGGGAGTCCTTAATTCATCTGTGACCTACACTTAATGCATAGAAAGATATTTTACCTAAATTACAGTATTGTTAATGAAGGACTGTTAAATTCTTGGTAATTATACAACAACCGAAGGCAAACCTTCTCTCCAAAGTCAGGAAGACTAAAAATGATTCAATTTTTTTTAAACTGAGAATCTTTTACATGAGTCAGGCACTTTGAAACTGTAGGATTTCTTATTTGCATTGAAAATGAAGTATTGATATAGTGGGGTTTGGTGGGGGTTTTTTTTTTTGTTTCTTGTTAATCTGGCACAGTGTATCAGTGTCAGGAGGCTTGAGCTTTATTGTAATTGAAAATCACTTGCTAAGGAAAATGTGTAATTATGAAATGTACAGTCTCTCTATCTCTCTCTCCCCTCCCCTCTTTTTATTATTGCAACTTTATTCTACACCCACCCCACCCCCCTTTCCTGAAGCATCCTCTTTTTGTCATGGATATCAACTGAAATGCACAAAACACAATAAAGCTGTTTATGTCAGTTTTTCTGGATGACTGTAAGTGCTGATTATAACAAGTTTAAGGAATTTCCTTTGTTGAGTGTGTACCCACGCCATATGGCTCAACATGGAACATTAACTTGACAGGGATAATGGATTGTGGTATATGGAGACAATTTTGCCTGCAGCTTCACTATAACTCATTCTGGTTGGGGATCACAAGTTTATAATATAGGATGCAGCAAACATCCAGATGGATTTACTTTACATAAAAGAGTTGCATTTCTTTTTATTTCCTGCCTGTAATTGGAAAAAAAAGACTTTTAAAAAAAGAATTAAAAAGTAGTAAACAAAGAATGGGTCTTATTCAGGGAAGAAAAATCTCAGTGAAACTGTGTATATGTGTGGCTGAACTGTTTTGGACACACAGAAACATAGGTGAAGTGTTGTTACTTGTACACACACAAGTTTTTTCAAATAATATCTCAAGTGGTTTCGCTTTTCAAAATATTTCCGTATAGCTCCAGTTCGAGAAATAACGTTCTAGGATAGGGTGGGAAAAGCTATTTGAAACAAATCTCTGACTTTTACTTAATTATAATGACTTTTTTATCTTAAGCAAAATGACCACTTAATTAGTATTCTGATGCTTTGGTAATGCTCTGATTTACCCTGTTTTCTTTTAGGAAAAAAATAATCCTTGTAAGCTTTTTGTAATAGAAGGAAGTAAAATACTGCTGAAATAGTTTAATTTGTTACTTCAGTGGTTGCCTGATATAGTGGGAAGTGTCCAAATGTCTTAGAGTGTAACAAAAGTCAGTATAAATCTAACGCATCCTACTGAATGATCTGCGTGCCCAAGGTAAGTCCTAATTTTACAAATACTTCTACATCCAAGAGACTTTAAGCATGCGTAATCCCATTAAGCATGTATGTAGCCGTTTGAAGGATCGGGGCCATAAATCCATATTTAGGATTTCAAATAGAGCTACATGACATGGCTTCAGCATTCCTGTACACTTGTGATTGAGTTATACTCCAAATAAAATTGGGTGCTTTGCTATCTGAAAAGCAGACATCTTTAAGATATCAGTTTTGGAGATTCTTTTAAAACACTACTTTTTTGAGAGTCTGGAAATCTTGACCTTCCTTATCCAAAACAGCTGCCGTAACTTTTTTTTTCTTGTTTTTTTTTCCTTTGACCCACTATCACATGGATGTGAATTTGTTAATTTTTTAAATTAGCTGTTGAGCTAAGTACCTGAGCAGATGGAGGAGACATGGTTCATGGTTGGGGAAGAGGGATACTGGTTGTTATTATAATAGGTACTGTTTGTCTGTCCAGTCTCCCTCCCCCATTGCTGACTTTGTAGGTTGACATCCCAATTTAGAATCTCTAATCATTATCCAAAGTTTCAGAAAGTAAACAGCTAGAAAGAATCTGCTTTTGAGAAGTGAGTAATAAAAAGGATCACTAACTATTGACCTACGAAGAATCTGTTTGGGTTTTTTTTCAGGTTTTCATCCTGCAAATTATACTTAAAGAGCTTCTCTGGGTTCATTCATCTTCCCCCTGCATACCAGGCTGTATGTGTGATAATCACAGCCAGGTGGGAATTCACTATGGACTTACGGACATTGTTACTTATATTCTTACTGTGAGTCCCTTATTTGCAACTGCCACTGCAGTTGTAAAAAGACAGTCTCAGGAAAACACATATTTCTCTAACATTTGTAATAAAACTTGCTCCGTATTTGAAGTAGAGGAAGAACCACATCATATCTAGTATGGCAGTCAGCTGGTGGCTCTCTCTGATTTATTGTCCACTGTTTGGGAAACACTAGGATAGGGAAATGTGCACGATTGTTGCAATAAACTTGGAAGAATTTAAATCTGTAGATAAGAAAATTCTTTCCAGGAACTGTAAGGGGAGTTGACTATTTCTACCAGCTTCTGGACTTCTTGTCTCCATTTTGGCTTCAGAAGGAAAATCAGAGTCAAAAACCTCAGCAAACACTTAATAAAATTGAAATTTTGAAGATAGCATTTGTGTCCTGTATCAGCATTTACTGACCTGCCAAGGAACTTCTGCAGGACAGTATTTGCAAAACAACATGAATGTTCTTCCTAGGTTATAGTGATGACTATTTGCAACATACATTATACTCCAGTTAGTAGTATTCTGTGAATGTGCAAGTGCTGTGTTGGCAATAAGGAAGGGTGGGGGTGTGTGTGGGTGTGTGTAGTTTTTATTCAGCTCCTGGAAAAGCTACAAAAGCAGGCTTCCCTTTTTTCTGATCTTGTAATCTGTAGTGGCCTTTGGGGAACGCACTGATGATCCAGTCTTGTTAATGGCTTAGCGTGAGGATGTTATAAAAGTCCAGTAGGTTGTCAGTAGAAAGGCCATCAATAGAAATTTATTAAGAGTAATGCTTGAAAGCAAATTCCACTGGCCTCTGACAGTAAGCTGCTGTAACACTCTTTGATCCTGAAGGGTCTGCTGAATCTCAAGTTGAAGTCAGTGGTTTGGGTATAAAGAGCAATGAATTTTTTATTTTTGTTTTGCTGATGATTTATTAATAATTATTGCTGCAGTCTTTGGTTTAGTGTTTTTCTTTCCTGAGCTGTATTTTAAAGGAACTTGGTGGGAAGGGCAGTCTTGTTCCATTTTGGTATAAGGAAATGCCTTGAGCTTATATTTCCCATCTGATTATTTTTGGAATGATGTAGACGTTTCTTACAAATGCCATAGATAGGTTTGATCGCAATGTATGTTGGTAGCTCAATCTTCAGCGTGATGGAGTACATTAAAACAGGAGGGGGAGCTCTCACCACAGGAGCAGCTGGGCAGAGTGGGGAGCGGTGCAGTACGTGGTAACAGCAAAGGCAGGAGGGGCTGCAACAGCTACAGGGTAAGAGGAGCACCCTGAGAGCTGAAAATGTGCCAACAGCTCCCCTCCGTTTCAAACTCTTCTTGGGAAGTTATCTTCATGATACTTCAGTAGTTAAATTTGGATGTTTATGTCTCCTTTCTTGTCCTTAAACATGTGCATGCTGTGAGCCAGGACTTTGTTTCTTCACTGGGAGAGGGCGTATTATTGCTGTATTTTGTGGCAAAACCAGAAATGGATTTCAGTCTGTATAATTTAAATAAATTAGTTTCTAGATCAACATAGCATTTCCCTTAAGTTGCAAATTGCGTATTATTGACATGTTATGTTTTCAATATTTTCAGATATTTTTAATTTTTTTAAAAACCACACTAAGAATAGACTGAGATGACACATCCTTCTTTGTCAGATTTCTCTGTAATCGGTCTGCAGTCTACCATTATTCTCCTAAGCGTATAGTTTAAATTACATGAGCAGTCCCTGCTGAATTTAGTTCATTCGTATACTTGTAAGTACACATGTGTTTAGTTGCTTTACTGAATTGTTGCCTAAAAATGCTTCTAATAAATGTGGAGTATTGTTTAGGTCCTGTTTTCACATGGCTTTTAGAATCAGACCAATGTGATTAAGTCAAGGTGTGTGAAACAGTGGTGTGCTGACAGTGTGAGAAGTTGAGTTATTAGCTAATAGCAGTCTTACATCTTCCCCTAAAGCAGAAGACTGTCTCTCATGGTATCTTTCATTCTAGAGAGGGGTGTGTGCTTTAAATGCTCTTTTGGGGGAGAGAAGTAGCACTGAAAACTGAGTGCTGTTCCCTGTCCCTGAATTGCCATATGACTTTTCTCCATTTACCAGTTTTAATATGGTCCCTGTAATATTTTTCTTCAACAACTCACTTGAAGCAAGTGAATTGGAGTTGTAACAGGGAGCAAAGTTTTAAATTCTTTGGCCAAAAATGTCTTCGTAACTCTGGGGGCAAATGCTACTGTTACTAAAGTCTCGTTTCTGGTTATGTACTTTGTTCAGTAATTTGGAAGACTTTGCTTTAGTATCATTACTTGCAGAACTGAATAACTTTTCATTTCAAGACAGAACACCAGCAGCGTTTGAAATGTTTTGAGTTTGGCAAGAAAGGACTTGTCTGTAAAACAATGAAATTGCATTGGGGAAATACAGTGCCTCTGTTCAGCTGAGGCAGGCTGAGGTACACTGTGAGCTGTTGTGAGCTGCAGCTGCATTTACCATCAAACACTGGGTTGGTGCCGATGAATGTTTTGTTTTTAGTGTCATGGAAACTGTGAGGCAAAGAATGGATATTCTATTCATCTGGGAAAATAGCAGTTCACTGCATAAAACATCAGTTGCTTCCAAAGCAGTTCTTAAAATAGACTTTGTGAATATAACCCTAAAAGTACAACAATTTAAATCACCTCGGTGCTACTTTGTTTTTCTATTAGAATATACATGTGAATTAACTTAACGTAGAAGGAGTGAGAGTTTTAAGATACAACTGTAGCATGGAATTCCTACAATGATTTGATGTTTTACTTTACTGTGCAATTTTTTATCTAAAAATGGAGAGGTCCATACATTTCAATAGCAGTCTTAATCCTTTTTATTACCTTTCTTCAAATGGTCTGCTCAAAACGAAATAGTTTTGGTCATCATTCAGTATCTTTTATTGCTTCATGCAGCATAGTGAAAATCATAAAACTCACTGCAGAGATCAGGTATCCAAGAGAGTGCTCTCACAGGCAGAGAAGCAAAGATGGTGTGGAATAAATAATGCAGGGTTTTTTTTTAAATGCATGAGCATTTTTGCAGAGCCAGTATGTAAAGAATAATTAATTGAGTTAATTCAGTTGAATTGGAAAGCTTAAATTTGTTTCGCTTAAATTTTAGGGGGGGGGGGGGGGGGATAAGTATGACATCCGAGCGTAAGCGGTAAAGAGAAACTAATACAGAAATAGATATACTAAGTCATTGCCCCACAGTGGGAGAAAAAAGGAAACTGAGAAAAGAAATTGGAGGAGCAGAAGTGATTTGACCTGAGTGACAGGAAGTTGGAGGGAAAATTGCCAGTTGCAGGATTTCAGAATCCAGGGTTCTGGAATGGATGTGATGCCAATTAAAAGAAGGGATGCCTCGTTGTGAGGCCTCCTTCAATGTCCAGTGAAAGTGGTGGGAATCTTCCTGTTGACCATATTGCTCTCTAGCTTAGTTTTGTTTGTTTCATTGTTTGTTTGGGGTGTGTGTGTTTGTTTGGGTTGTAGTTGTTGTTGTTTTAATTGGGGGATCAAAAGTTGGACACAATATTATAGATATGGTGTGATGAGTGCTGAGTAGATGTGGATAATCAATCCCTTCTACCTGCTGTCTCATGTGCACCTTGCCTTTCAAGGCCACCGGTCCTTCTCAGCAGACTTGGTCCCCAACCTGCACCATTACAAGGTGTTAGTCTATCCCAGGTGCAGAACTTTACATTTGTTGTGGTTGAATTTTATGAGGTTCCTGTTGGCCCAATCATCTAGATGGTCTACATTCCTCTGAATGGTGGTCCTGCCTTCAAGTATACTAACTGCATCTCCCAAAGTGGGGTCTTTCGCAAACTTCTTTCGGGTGCCCTCTGTTTTCTCCTCTATGCTACTGATAAAGACATTAAGCAGGACAGGTTCCATATACACTATATAGTTGGTAATGACAAAATTATAGATGCAGAGAGATTGATAAAAACATACGTTTAGGTTGAAAAGCAACTGCATGAGAAGTAAAATAGGTGCTTGAGATGCTGAGACTTAGATGAGTAACTCAAGAGAGAGCAGGATCAAGAAAAGCCTTTTTTATAAGTGTTTATGACTGTTTAATATCAAGGAGTAATGTGTAGTTGAGAGCTTACAGCAGAGATAAGGGCTAGATATGAAATGGGAAAGTGTCTTTGAAAATAATCCTAGTTTTTGTATAAAAGGCTTCTATAATAGGCGAACTCCACGGTTCCCTTTCTGTAGTGCAGGGAATTGAAGTACAAGCAGGTAAAACAGATAAAAAGATACAAACCCCACAAGGTTTTTACTTTCACTCTTTAATACTGTTTAGGCTTAGAAGGAAGATTTGTCACTTTGCAATACTTTCAGGTACTGTAACCACGTGTTCGTAACCCCAGCGGTAGACATCTGGGCTTTCCTATTCAATGCCTGGGGAGATTCCCTGTGGGATTTGCAAAAGCTGGTGTGCCTCTTGCAGAGCTGCTGTGACTGGCCAAAGGAAAGGTTAGGGTAATGGTGGACCACAGACAGTTCCATTACTGCTACCTTCCTCCCCAGGATAAATCTAGTTAAAGAACAGGAGGCTGTAGGGCCTTGTCTCAGTCCTGCAGGCGTCTTTTTGTACTTGCCTGAATAAAAAGGCAGCTTGCTTTCTTACGTGCAGTTCACAGTGCTCCGCATCAGTGACCTGTCTTCAGTTGTTTCAATCTGCCAACAAGCTCTGAATTTCCAGTAACACATTTAGATTGCCAACTTTATGATTAAAAAAAAAAAAAAAAAAAGACTAAATCTAGGGGCAAGTTTTGAGTCATGTTGATGTCACTGAAAAATATTCAGTGATGATCCTCTGCTTATAGTTGTATTTTAAAACCTTGTCTAGTGCCTGGCTTTTACTCCCTTAATGCATTATTATTTTAAAGGAGTAATTAGATTATTCCTTTAAATTATTCTTCTAAAAGTCATCCAGTTTTTTTGTCAATGTATTTTAGTGTATCAAGGCTTGTACTTATAAGAGTTGGCTACATTGATAGTGCACTCTGCCAGCTTACAGTTTAAAAAGACACCTTCCCCACAAATTCGGGTTGACTAGCATTATCATTAACCTACTTAATCCTTTATTAATAAAATCCCATTTTGGTGGTTTCATTATTTATGATTTGCTATCAGAGGAATATTATTTGCATAATCCTATTTGCTTATTTTAAATATTGTACAAAATGAACTTTGTTCCAGAGATCTTGCAATTCCTGAGTATTCTAAGATTAAGTAAAAATCAGTGTTAATATTTGAGAAAACTCCTTGGTTTATATGTATATTAAAATATATATTTTTTTAAACCTTTTGGAGTCAGGTTACCTAGACCTGCTGATACAAAAGTGCAGAGTGTTAGCAATTGCTTTTATATCTTCCTTGCTGTTGAAATATTTCATCATTCTTACGTTATCATTTCTATAAAATAATCACCAATATTGCCATGAGTATTCCTTCTGTTCTTAACATGCTGAGGAAAAGTGTTTTTCTCATCTGCTTTAGGTTATTTAAGCAGCATAGTGATATCTCTGGAACGCATGGGTAGCCAAGCAGAGAGGTAGCATTTATTGATATATGTAGTTTTATTCTTAGTTCATTGTACAGCACACCATGTTCCTTGGTGTTTTTAAATCTGAGAGTTACGTTCACCTTGAGTATGTCTGGACCTGGGATGTTATTGTTAACATTTCTTCAGTCACATTCCCACGACTGTTAAAATCTCTTATGAAGACTTTTTTTCCTTTATCAAGAATGCCACTTGTCTCACCTCTCAAAATAAACAGTGAACATGTGTTTTTGTTGCAAGTGGTTTGGGGGTTGTTTTTTTGGTGGTTTTTGGGTTTTTTTGGTGGGGTAATATGACTTTAAAAAAAAACCAAAACAAAACAGTATTCATTCTTCAGGTGCCTTGGCAGTAAGGTAGCAGTTTTCATAAATGTATGGAGACATGGGGTACCTACAGATGAGGGGAGGTTTAGAGAGATCTATATTTTTGAGTGTTTTTTTAGTAGATAACTAAAAGTCCATCCTCTGTGTAGCTCCAATACTGGTTTGCCTTTCTGCAACACATAATAACAAAAGAGATTGATACTCTCTTGTGCAATTATCTTCAATGTTTTGGGGCTTGGTAGGATTGCTTTCAATTTCTGGACAATCTAATGTCCCTTACTGTAAATACTGGTTTTATACTGAAATAAGAGCACCCATTTTAAGCTCTTAGCATTTTAGGTGCTTTGTATTAATTTAGACTATTTAACTATTTTTAATGGGTTTTTTGTTTCACCTTCTTTTGGCTTGGTGAGCTTGCATACAGTGCATGTAAATAGTTAGGAGTTTTCAGCCCCTGAACAGGAGATGACTCCTTTCAGGCACTGCCTTGTGAGGATTTCCCCTCCTGTTTTGACAGATAATTTGGTTACTCTGCGGTGCCTGCAGAAATTGTTCTCCTGAAGCAGTAATACTGGGAAAACACTTAACATGTTTTCTTCTGAAATCTGTTTTAGCTTCTAATGGGGTTTTGGTGTTTGGTTTTCTTTGTTTTGTGGTGGTGGTGGTTTTTTTTGTTTTGTTTTGTTTTTTGTTTTCTTCCAGTCTAACAGCTACTGCTAGTCTGGAGACCACAGTTTGGGAATACCTGATCTACAAACTTCTATTTCTTTGCGATTGGGTTGGCTGTATTGCCTGTGAAGGGTGAAGCTTGAATAAGTTACACAAGTCATCCAAATGAGAACGGTCAAAACTTTTGTACAACAGAGTACGATCGTATGCGTTTGCCAGTTGCCTTATGGAAGATGGTTATAAATGCTTGACATGATTGTACCTGTGTTTATATAGAGAATGAGTGAGAGAGGGATCTTTCTTTGTTGACAAAGCTGGCTTTTCAAATTTAATGAGAATTAATACATCTTGGATGGTGAGGGGAGCTCTACATACCTACAGAAGTAATTATTTTTAAAATTTATATAATTATATCTATTTTTTTAAAAAGTAATTTAGCAATTTGTAGTAAGTAGTGTCACCAAAATAATCTTTTAATTGGAAACAGGTGTAGCATTCTGTTGTAAAGTGTAGATTCTCTATTCATTTCCAATTATAAAATCCTCTTGACTTCAGACTTAAGAATGTACTTGATGTTCAAAGTCACTGATAGGAGCTGAATAATATTTGTCCTTAGATCTGGGACAAAATCCACAGCAGGAGAGCAAGGGGTGTTTTTCAGGTTAGTTGTAAGTAGCAACTTTGTTAGTTGCTTGAAAATTTTAACTAAATCCCTTGGGGATGAGATGAGGAAGATGGCAAAGGGAGAAATATTTTAATAGTCAAAGTGAAGACACTTGGATACTCTAGAAATGCATGGGGTGGGTAAGTGAGGTGGGTAAATGCATGGGATAAAATGCCTCCCTGTCACCAGTGTGGAATGTGTGTGTATTCGTATGTATACTCAGTTTGGTTATTGTCTTCTGGATATTGTACATCCCCGATTTCCCTCATTTTTAGTATATTTTTAGTGTAGTAATTTTTAGTGTGTTTCTGCCACTGGATGTTCTGTCTTCGTATAGCACACATTAATGGGTTAATAGAGTGGTAACATTATTTATGGTAAGGTTAGCCTAGGGTAGACGTAGTAGTGGAGAATTGAAACTAAATACACTAAACAGCTATTCCAGAATTATTTGGTTCATGGATACTTGCCCACATATGCATGGGGGAGGAGGAGAAGAGAGGTCTTTCTTTATCTAAGAGGTTTGTACTCCCTCTTTTCCCCTTGCCTTCAGTTCATGTGCATCTTCCTGCTGAGACTTCAGTCCCTTTTAGCCTTGCAAATGTTTGATTTGTTACTTAGCACAGTATAAGGCTGATAAGTGGAGGGACAGGAATAGCACTGAGGAAGGAGCCTTCATGGATCAGCCACTGATGGAATAGAAATGTTCTTCGTTTGACATAAGCATATAAATTACAAGTTCATAGGGTCAATCCAAATATAATGTGGAATTTAGTCCACCCCTACCTCCCGTGTATTTGAAGTACATAAAGAGCATTAATAAATTGTTTTTACAGCACAAGATCTGTGCAGTGCTCTGCAAACTGACAAATATTCCATCTTTTGTTAGAAGTACTTACAAATCAGTGGGATGAAAGTGTCAAAGGCATGTCTTTGGGAAGCAGGTTCTTTAATACCACTTCACACACTGACATTATTTCTTTTTAAAATATTGTGTTAAAGAAGTTGTGAGAAATCCTTTGACTTCTGTGTTTAACATCTTAATGTAATCTTTAGATTTATTGCTTGGTCAGTTCAATCAGTAGAATTCTTACAGTGAAAGGCATCTGCAAATGCCCCCACAACTATAAGTATAAAATAACTTCTGAACTTTTCTAATCTTTGGAAAGCACAATGAAAAAAAAAAAGTTTTTTTCCAGATGATCCTGTCCAAGTGTCAACAAAGGCAATAATTCAGTATTTGTTGTCTAAAACATCATTCCTAAATTGCAACAGTTATAATGGGAAGTTGATTCCAGTTAATTCCAGCTTCAGAATTTCTACATTTTGGATCATTTAGATAGGAAAAACAGTTCTTGCTCCAAATAAGACAAATAAATACTAGGGCTAGATAGCAGAAGTATAATGCTATCTTACAAATGAAAATTTATGGCATGGAGAATTCTGGCAGACCTGAGACTGGACAGTTAAATCCCATAAATCTCATTCAAAATCCTAATCTTTTACTTCTTGCAGATTATTAGAGTTGTTCTTGTAGGATCATGGTCTTCCAGAATTCTGAGCAAAGAAGTAGGGGGCAAATCTGTAGTATTAAAATCAAGCTTTGCTAAACCTTTTCTTCTCCTGTCTGGGAAAATTGGTTTTAGAAGATGGCACGCATGCGAGGGGGTAGTATCTACAAGAATGTTGGTTTGGTTTTTTTCCATTAGTCACAGTCTGTATATACCACTTCCTTATCTGTTTTTCAAGAACACATAGGCCAACATTCTTATGATTATCTGTATAGACTGCATTGCTGTTCGTCACTTGGGCATGGCATTCCTGGTTAAGTATGTTTGTATTTTTTTTTCTTTTTTTCTGTTACTTTTTTACAAAATTTTCCAGTAATGTGATTTTTTTAGGTATGAATCACTTATTAATCTTAAGGTTCAAAATTTGTTTTAGAAGTTTGCAGACCATTCATGGTATGTAGGTTTGACTGCTTTATTAAAAGATAAGACGGCGTCAATAAGTTTGCAAGACTTCAAGGGTTATCGATTGGGAAGCTGCTTGCAGTCAGAAGAAGACTGAGCTAAGATGGAGCGTATGGTGAGATAAAGGCTGGGTTAGGAAAGTGATTACAACCGGGGACCTGCTAATCACTGACCTCTGTAGGGATCCTGTAGTTTATCACTAATCTCACTTGCACTTGGCATTTTCCTGTGTTGCTGCTTCATTGTTCGTAGCTAAGTGAGTAATTTGGCTTGGGATGAGCAGGAGGAGGGTGCTGCAAGTCCAGCAGCTGCACTTCTTGGCACTGGCTTGTTAAACATCCTCAGTGTAGCCAGCAGCGTGCTTGGCACATGTTAGCCAATAATACTTAAACAAATTGTTGTGAAGAGAATAGGAGGTCATTTGTTTTATGCACTTTCTTCAAATTGTGTTGCTTCTCTGTTTCATTTCCATGAGTTTCGGTCACCGTTATTAAAAGGAAAAAGGTGCATAATATTTTTACATGTATTCACAATATATACACATGGGTGTTATGTACCTTTAAAATATTAGAGGTAAGATTGTAGGTGTAAGACAGATATTAAAACCGTGACAGCCTCTATTAATGAGTAGGCCTATACAGCAGTAGAAGAGGAAGAAATGATTCCTCCGGTACTGTGGGAAATGTCTAGATATGTAGTAAAACTTTTATGGCAGCATGTGTCAGTAAGTCTTGCCTCTAAGAAGGCGGCAGCACACCAAATTCTAGGAGCAGAGCTGGTTTTCCATTTTAATCAAATGTAAATTTTTTTCACCATACTGAATAATTGCTGAATAAGAATTTTTAACACCAACAAAATTTGAAAAAGTAACGAATGGACCTGTACTGGAGGCAGCAAGGATGTTATTCTATAAAATTTGCATACTTTCTTTCTACTTTGTGATAAGTTGGAAAGTGATATTAAGAATTGTAGAAAAAAGTTTACTTTGTTGGATGGTTTTTTTGCATCATCCACATGCACCTGTAATTATAGCTTTTGCAGCTTGTTCCTTGTCATATTGGATCTGCATATGGAAAATTATTTGAATGTGTTAATTCTGTGGGTTAGAGAGACACATACTTTGTTGCTGGATACTTTGTTACTAGATGTGGATGGGGAGAAAACAGTATAAAAACTGATTGCTAGCCAGCTCTACCGACACCAGTTTAATAACTTCTTAAATTCTCAAAGGTATCACCAATGTTTTGTTATAAACTAACTTTTGGGTAGGCTATCTGTTGTGACTGGTTAACAGTGTTATAAATGATGATTAGGAACTGTAAAAACATGCTTCAAGATTCACTGAAAGATGATTCTCTGTGCAAGTAGGGCAGACATACTTCATGTCTGACAAACAGAGCGGCTGCCAGCTGTGGTCACTGTGGTATTCATACTGGATGATAAACATGGCTTCATTAAAAAAATGTTGGTGCTTTCCATATTGCCAACCAAATAATTTTTCATCAATGCATAGAAAGATCTTTAGTCCGTAAAGGGTTAACTCTGTGGGAATTGAAGTAATTTTTTGCAGAGTTATGTTCTGTCATCCTCTCGTGAACCAAGCATTACCTAGAAGCAGTGGGAAAAGACTGTTTTACTACTGGCAGGCTTTTATAGCACATTAATTGAAGTAGTCCTCAACTACTGAGTTAATGTAGTGCTGTTTTCAGCTCACTATCGCTTTGCATCTTGCTCTTTCAGTTCATTCTGTGTTAAGAGTATTTAGGCTGCACAGCTGTTATACAGATAGATTTATTATGGAATACAATTCCTTGTGTAGTATTCAAAAGCTATATTAAGTTGTGAGCATATCACATTTAGACAAGCAATTGCAAGAGAAAAATAATTATTTACTAAATGCTTATTAATGTTTGAATTGGTACAGAATGTGTCAAGGTCTTAAGTTTATGAAGTTAGGACGTACCTGTGGTTCAAAATGCTTGGTGGGATTTTCTTAGCTGAGTTTCTTTTAACTCTGTAGTCCTTGGGCTTTAAGGCTGTTAGACAGTGATTAGGTCATTAAAGTTTTTGTTAATGAAAACACGTAAAACTTAAAAAAAAACCCAAAATCAAAAAACCAAACTCATTCCAAGTTATTAAAAGATTCAAATACCTTGTGAGTTGATCAGTGCAGATTGAAGATTCTGTATATATCCAACACAATTATTTTATTTTATTTTAGTGTGGCCAGCAGGAGCAGGGAGGTGACTGTTCCCCTGTACTGGGCACTGGTGAGGCCGCACCTCGAGTCCTGTGTTCAGTTTTGGGCCCCTCACTACGAGAAAGAGATTGAGGTGCTGGAGCATGTCCAGAGAAGGGCAACAAAGCTGGTGAAGTGTCTAGAGAGCAAGTCTTATGAGGAGCGGCTGAGGTAACTGGGGTTGTCTAGCCTGGAGAAAAGGAAGCTCAACGGACACCTGATCATCCTCTACAACTACCTGGAAGGAGGCTGTAGTGAGGTGGGTATTGGTCTCTTCTCCCAAGTAACAACTTACAGGTCAAGAGGAAATGTCCTCAAGTTGCACCAGGGAGTTTTAGATTGGATAATAAGAAAAATTTCTTTACTGAAAGGGTTATCGAGCATTGGAACAGGCTGCCTGGCGAGGTGGTTGAGTTAGCATACCCAGAGGTATTTAAAAGATGTGTAGATGTGGCACTTAGGGACATGGTTTAGTGGTGGACTTGGCAGAGCTAGGTTAATGGTTGGACATGATCTTGAAGGTCTTTTCCAATCTAAACAATTCTGTGATTCTATTAGTGATGGACTGGAATATATTTTAAAATGTATTTTAGAAGAAAAAATAAATAAATGCAGCTAACAACTACCTTTGACTTCAACTAAAACCATGAACAGCTGAAACAAGACCAACAATTTTCAACCTATTTTTCCATTCATCCTGCTACTATATGGTAATTTGTTACTGTTACACTTTAAACAAATACGATCCAAATAATGCACATGCAAAAGATTTTGCTGTTTCTCAGAACTGAGGTCCTGTTCTATCACAAAGTAAAAAAGCATTCCAGTTGTTCTTTTTTTTTTTATCTGACACAGTAAGAAAAAATATGAAAGATGCAAATAGAACATGTTGATGTAAGATGGTAAAAAATATTTCCTTTGATTTTGAATAATGAAACTCATCTTGCAACTTATCTAAAAGCCACAAACACCATCTGCACTGCTACATACTCTTAAATTACAAATATTCTTGCTACTCTAAGTGTTACTTTCTTTTCACATACTGCCCCCCCAAATAATTAAGGGTAAGTCTAACAACTTTAACTTCTTACAGCATTATTTTCACAACTTTTTGTAAGTGCTGTACTGACAAATTAAACATCCAAAATTGCACTCTTTCTGCATTTTAGGTAATAAGAGACTATACAGAGAGACATGTAACCCCAAAGGACAAATATACTTAACCATAATAATGTTCAACAAGCTCTCAAATCCTAAACTCTGAGGAGGTCTCTATTTTAACATCTCAGGGCACACAGAAGTCACATTGTAGAAGAGCAGGTAGCATAGCAGAAGTAAACGCACCCTCTTAAAGTTTGTTTTGTTTTAGGTGTAATTGAAATGCTCTATGAGATAACCCAGTTGAACTGTTTGCTGTAATCTAAATAAAAATGAAATCAGAATCACTAGGCAACATATGAGAAGACACACAGTACTCCTAAAATGAGCATTTAAATTTCCATTTGTGCTTAGTAACAAAGCACAGATTATTAGATGAAGTGGAATGCACAAATGACACAGTATACTAGTATTACATATTAAACCCTAAGTTCCATGTTACAATCATATAGGCAGCCCATTTTACCACAAATTGTGATTAAATTAGAAGAACTATATGGTGGTTTTGTAAGGAATTTACAGTATTGTACTGCCAATCTGGAACTAGTCAATAACAGATTTATAAAAATTCTTTTGACTCACATCATTAAAGCACAGGTCTGATAAACTAACTTCTAATACTCAAACATGCTTTTCCTCCAACTCATTGTCCTATACAAATTGAGTGTCATGAGACTACTGAGTTAAAGAAGAGACTAAAACCACATGGGAAACACACTCCTGCATAAACTAGGTAAAAGTACCTTTAGATTTTTTTGAACACAAAATGAATATATTAGTTGGCGATTCTTTTAATCTTCTACAAATACTGCAAAATTATGTTCTTGGTAAATAGTTAGGGAAAATATAATTAAAACCCATTAATGGCTGTACTACTTATAAAATGGTTTTATCAGAAGAAAATTGTTCACAAAAATGATTGTTCTTCATTCCTATGTGAACATGTCAAGCACACATTTTTCCACCATACATGTGGAAGGATCCCCAATGCTCAGTCTATTTTTTTTTAATTACAGTGCAACTAACTATCTTTTTTGAATTTCATAATATTTTAAACTATCAGTTTAATCTTTGCAAATGTCATTTATAAGTTTATTATTACAAAACACTGTAAAAAATCATAGTTTGCCATTCACTTTTAGAAAAACAAACTTTGCTTTCAAAATGGAAAGAAATTCACTACAGAACTTCACTCTAGTAACTTTTTTGTCCACAAATAAGTAAATAACATAATATTCCAAGTCTATAAAGAATATCACTTTGTACAACTGCAAAAAATGCTCTCAATTAGAATTCCCCCATAATATGCATCACACTGATCCAACATTGCTAGTCTTGCTCGACTAAAATTAAACAAATGTGTCAGAACAACTTTTGGTAGGTGTACAGTTTCAAATAATCACAGTACTCTCCTAGTAAGTACTTCATCTACTATAAAACACAGGCATCATAACCGATCGCAATCTTCTCACGCAGGCACTATAGTGTAAAGGAAGATCACAGTCAGACACACAGACCTTTCATTTCTTCTTTGTGTCATGTAGCTTGTAAAAATGACCTTACACAGGAGCAGTTTAACTCCAGAAAAACCCAGAGAGGGCTAAACCACACAGATTCTCAGTGCTACAATGTCCCAAACTACTTTTAATAGAAAGTTTGGCCATAATCAAATCACGTTGCTTTGGAAAGCAATACTTTAAATGATATGAAGACATACTGGAAAGAAGTCAGCCATAACATGGTGTTTTAGAATGATCAAGGGAACAGGAAAGCAGGAGTTCAGCATCAATAGAATTTCAACTGCAATACCAGGTATTAGGTATTTAATGTGATGTTGACACTCTACAGTGTATATAAGTTCATGTGTTTCTCTAGATATTACAAGCTGATTCAGTGAAACTAAAAGAAATTCATGGCAAGAGTTCAGAAAATTTGAAATCTGCAAGGTGCACTTTAGAAAGCAGTTGTGAGATGTTAAATTCATGGAAGATCACTAAATTTGACTAAATTTTTCCAGTATATGAAATAAGGTATAAACACAGATTATTTATTTGTCTGGATAATTGTTCAACTGCAAGAATTTACACAGCATGCATTGCAAGGCAAATATAGTTTTGCTCAAAGCAATAAAGTCCAGCAACATTTCCTACACAACCCAAAAATACTCTTGAAGCATGTAACAATATAAATAGATCTGTATGACTTCCATGACTCAGCCACTTATTCAGTAAGGCTCTGGAGAATACAGATTTGGCACATTTATAAAAGCGTACTGATTTCATGTAGAAGTATTACTGTTTCTTATAGAGTTCTTATAAGAGTTGCTAAACATTCGAATTCTTCCCCACCATGAAGTTAGCTCAGAGTTCAAAAGTTATGCATAGTAATGATTTATGTTTCTTTAAATATTGTTAATGTCTTTTCTATGATCTAAGGAGTTTTGCATGATCTAGTGAAGACTGACACTTTCCACAAACAATTACACAACTGCAGAATCACTAAACACAATAGTGAGTCATATTTGAAATGCATGGTAAAAGGCCTGTATTCACTAAGCTGACTTTTTTCTCAACTATCTCTTTATACTGCTAAGTTACTAAATTCAGGGGACAACAGGAACAGTGCTGAAAATGTTCAAGAAGGAGAATTTTAGAAACAATAGACACATCAGTTTTCACCACCTTAGACAATAACTTCTCTTTCATATTCTTCTGCACTCATACAGCAGACTTGTTAGAAGACAGGTTCTTCAAATTTATTCTGAGGTAGTTTTGGAAGTGTGACTGCAAATTCAGGGCTATTCAGGATATACATGTGCTGTACATTGCATTTTTAATTGCAAATTTCATTTTTACTACAGAATTTGTAAGCACTATAATACCAACAGCCATAAATGTCTATGCTAGTTTGCAAGTAGCAAATGTAGATAGCATAATAAGTTTGTTCTTAAAGCTTTTGATATGAATTGTGAAGAATGCTACCAAATAAAGGGAGAAGAATATGTCATCCTTACATCAACAACTTGTTTCAGGGCGTAGCTGGAGGATGACACATTCAAGAACCTCTTTAGAACTTTGCTTTAAACACTTAATTATGAATGAAACACCACAGTCTAAAGACAAATAAACTCACTATGTGTACACAGACATAAATGTTCACTGGCCAAGACTTAATTTCCAAAAGACACAGACACTTTTCAGTGAACAATACCTATGTTTAGCTCATCATACCAGGAAACTGCTTGTGGCAACACACTTGAGCCTCTCCATGTTCCACCAGCCATTACAACACAGACCAACATTGTTCGGTTCCTGACAAGCTTCAGCCAGAGCTCATTCAGTGCAAGCTGAATGCTAGATCCAATCAAAGGAGCTCCAGGATAACATGAGCCAGAGTCTTGTATGCAGAGCTCAGCTGCTGGCATAATGTGCTAACATTGTACTGTTCCTAGTTCTGATTTATGAAGTCGCTTTTGAACTACACCAAGTTACTTTCCTCTTGAACTAAATTTAGTATCACCCAGCATAAGTGGGGAAATACTTAATTACTGAATTAGAAAATAAAAGTTTTATCCTAAAACTTTTAACTTGTTCTGCAGTATAGAACAGGCCATGGAAAATGAAAACCCATATACCATCAGGATAAATTTAAAAGAAACAGAAGCTACATATACTATATGCTACAGCATACAGAGAGTACAGTATATAGTTTTGTGTGATCTAAAAAAGACAGACAGTTTCCTTTCTTTTTCTTTCAAAACCATACTCCTGGTATTTGAAAGGGATATACGTATCACTCCCACTAATAACTTCTCAGCCTGGCCCCAAAGTTTGCACCAGATCATTTCTGTATTATTGGCTGGAGAAAGGGGATAATAAAAATCCCACACAGTACCCTGCACAGCAATCTGACTAACCTTTAAGTTCTGAAACTACATTTACTGGATAAAAACTAGAAATGGAGCTAAAAAGTGGCACCGGTAAACTAGAAATGAATTGTGTCTGCTTACAGCTCAGCTCCAAATTACAGTCTATCCTAACCAATTATTTGGAACATCCAAACATTCAGTTTTCTATGGAAATTCTAAACCTAAAATTTACTTTTACAACATCAAACAAACACAATTCAATTGAAGTTTGAAGTTGTCCTTGGCAAATTCAGTTCAGTAGATGATTAGAACATTCAGTGTTGATTGTGTTGATGTATGTCAGTAAGACTTGAAAAATGAGAACAAAACCAAGGCAATCTGAGGAAGCTGAGTAGTTTTCATAAGTTTCAGATAGTTAAATCTGTCAACCTGAAACCCTCATACTTTTGCTCAATTCTACGCCACAGCTCTTTAGCATCCCATTTCTGGAAAAAATCCATAGATTTTTACAGCTCTGAAATCTAACTACAGGTAATCTATCTTGCAGATTGGGTTCTGGAAGTTCTATAAGTCAGAAATGGTTCGGAAACAGGACTTCATGCTTAAATTTCCAGATCAGAGTATTTTATGTAGAAGATCTGCTGATGACAGCATCTCCACTGAATTCTTCAGCTCTTTTATTCCCTTCAAAAAAGCCATGACAGTAAAAAAAGATGAAAGAATTCTATATTTAATCCAATATTATGGCTGAAATAACAAAGATTGTCCATTTCGAATTTCAGAAGGGAAAAGTTTCATTTTTGCGTCACTTACATTTTAATTTATATATTTAAATTTGCATTATATCCAGCTTTAGATATTATACTATGAAAGACAATATATATGCTTTACTCATGCACTGTTTAAAAGAAGCAGCCATATAACTAAGATGCACAGAACTTGGACAATACTCATTTCACAAACAAAATTTATTCATTAGAGGATAAGCATGAGCAAATTGATTAAGGCAGAAATTCATTTATGGTATTAAGGGCCTCTTGACTTCTAAGTATTTGGTTTCCACATTCTTAAAAATGTTTTATATATTTATATTATATATTATATATAATATATTATAATACAATTTTTACATTTAAAAAAATATTTGATCCGATTACGGAAAAAGAAATCAGTAATTACAGTGAAAAAAGACATTGAAAGTCTCTATTCACTGTATCTTCATTATGATATTACTTAATTTTGGTAGGCTTTCAGGATACTCCTTGGGAAAAAGGCAGTCAGATTATTCTTCTGTATCATATTTGAAGATGCTAAAAAAATCTCCAAATCTATTATTTACAAGTAAGCAAAATACTGGTTTTCATTACTCAGAATGTCTACATGACTAAGCATAGCCAAAAGAACCATCAAACTGGTATAACTGAATCTCTTTACATCTCACTGAAAACAGAAATGAGAACAGAACACTGTACACTTTACTTAGTATTTGAATGTGTATAATGTGGCTACTAACACGTTTCCTGGATGCATCTTCATGTCCTATGAGGAATAAGCAGCACTTAATTAATTTGCTGGCAACATAAATGTTTATACAACTGGCATGATTTGTACCTTATTGTCTGATTTATAGCCAATCACCTTCTCCCCTAAGATTAGCTTCTGAATCTGAAAATAAAGTTCAAAATATGTTAAATTTCTCAAATTCTTTCTCACGTCACAGTCTGTGATCTTCTTTCGGTATTCTCTGTTAGGTAGTCAGATGCTACAGGCTTTTGCTTAACAGGACAGCTTATTGGCAGACAAATAGCATATCATATAGTCTTTTAGGTCTCTAGCTTCATGAGAAATGGTGAGCTGAGGTGCTCATACTGAGCACAGTTTGACTGAAATGAAGAGACCCACTCATGTAGTCTACTATCCTCCCCTCCCACTCCCGAATTCATATGCACAAATAACACTGGCAGAAGAGGCATGCAGAAGCTCGAACTGATAAAATAAGAACCACAAACTTATTTGTCATGCATTTCAAAATGAGGCACAATGACTTCCAACATTAAGAAAAGCAAAATCAGGACTCAAGTAAGAGGTTTAATTATGCAGACAACATAGGCTCAATTCTTCAAAAAGTGTTGCAAACTAGAGGGCCAAAATTAGGAGAAAATACAGAAACTGGAAGTGTGAAAGCTTGGCATGTATTTTTCTTTGAAAAACAAAATGAAAAACTCAAAACTTTGGATGACACATTAATCCTTCTAAAATTATTCTAGTCAAATATTTTGGTTACAACAGTGTATTTTCACATAGTGTGTATACAGTCAGGTGATAATTCACACTAGCATTGTGTTTCTAGCTTTGACAATGAAGCAACCTGAAATAAGTGCTAATCTAAGCTCTTTTCATTGTAACAGAGATATTTGAGCAGCAAAACCTGCTTGAAATTCATTAACATTTCTCACTGTTCCAGAATGACCTGTTTTGCACTAGAATAAACCAGTGATTTTGTAAATATAAACAACTATCTGCAGACAGTGATTTTCAGAACACAGACAGAAAAAAGCCAAAAAAGGTTAAAGGACTAAAATCTAATTAAGGAATAGCTTAGTTTTCAACTGTCTGAAGTGAAAAATAGAAGTCGTGATGTCCTTCATTATTGATTTCATCTTATATAATTTTTACAATAATTTCAAGTACTTGTCTTAAGCAATCAACACACATCAATGAAAATACAAAATGAGTATTTGAGCTGATATAATAGTATTATAATGCCTTCCACAACAAATTACAGTACTAAGTTAGAACAAAATCATCATATTATTCAATGTCTTTCTCAGAATGCTGTAATTACCTGAAGTATTAAAATACATGTATTCTTTGAACACAAAAAAAGCCCAAAGTCTGTATTTGTTCACAGATTTGACTAAAAAGTATTTAAAAGTTTGTTTAAAGCTATGTTAACATGTTAGATTTACTCTGAAAATAAAGATTGTTCTTATATCCATTTTAAATTTATATTTTAAGACAAAAACCTTTTCTAAAAAGGAAAAACATTATCTGAAGGTATTTTAAAGCTGCACAAATAATAAGCTTCAATTCAGCCGGGATTGTATATTTTTTAAAATATATAATTCCCAACAAACAGCTGTAGCTGAGATATACTCAGCTCATTTTAAAAAACTATGTATTCTGATTATATGAAGACTCCCAATACCCTTAAAAAAAGACTATTCCAAGGACACAAAACCAGATGACCCCAAATTTGAGCCAATGTGTTACACAAATATCTGAGTTGTACTGTTATCATAGAATATCTTACTTTAATCACCCATGCCTATTGGTTAATGTTGTTTCAGTCAAAGTCTCTCTTAGTTACATTCTGCTTTTTCCTGAAGAATCTGCATTGAATAGCAAATACAACAATTCCCATAAACTAATGCCAAAAGAGAAGGGCAGTTAATTGATTTTTTTGATCATTCCTACTGTAGCAAATACTCAATGATAAATCTAACAGAAGAGTTGGCACTTCATGATGCAATTACAAATTTATTAATTTTTTGCCTATCCCACCTCTAAGAAACTGTACAATTGCTTATTGATTTATTGTGCCCTTTAAATATTTGGTGGCATTTCTATCTTTAAAATTTGCTTACTTTTAAGGTGCTTTTAACTTGTTAGTGAGTCATTCCATTGCACTGAGTTCCAAATAAGTTAAGGTCTTTGATTTTAAAATTATTATAAATTCAGTATGAAAATTAAAGAAAATTAAATATAAATAAAAATTTGTCATAAATTAATTTCATTGTTACTGAAGGACAACTATAGACACTTCACTAAACTTTTGATTGAAGCAAATTAGGCAACAAAATAATATTGTAAATCGCAATAGCAAATAAACCTGTTATATTCAAAACTCCACAATTCTTAAAATATGCTTAAGTCAGACAGAAACACATTAAAGCTATTCTTATACTTGCTTTGTAGAAATATAAAAATTTAGAACGGGATCCAATCCACAATTCTAACAAGGAGCCAGTATACAACTGTTACAGAATTTTTGTGTCTGTACAAACTGGGAGGCTTGGATCTGCTGTGATTTTAACTGGATTCACTGAGTCTGAAAGTGTACTACTGATAAATTGCTGAACACTGCTCATACCAGTGCAGCTATTCAAGGGAAACATACGAGCTGTCAGAAGAGTACAAGAAGCTGTAATGGTTCTACTTGTGCTTGGAACATAAAAACTCTTTTTCCCAATGCCTGCTATCAGGACTGCAGTAGTATGGGATACTTCTTTACTTACTTTACCACATAATCTAATGTGGTTTCCAGGAATATTATACTTTAAAGAGTAGTATTACCATACTTTCAATTCTGTTCAGGTACGCTCTCCTTCCTTCTTAAATTCCCAGTGTTACACAGGTCTCATGATGTCTGTTTGAAGTCAATATCCCACATTTAACACTGCTGAAAATTTATGATACTGAGTTCATAAGTGGCAGAGAAAGATAGTATTGTTTGTTCATACATTTGGCTTTTTTCCTTTTCTTTTGTTTTTGTTTTTCCCTTTGGGTTGGGGATAATGTAAAGAGACTATACAAAATAGGTAATACTAAAGCAGAAAATTCCATTTTATGAAATTTTCTTATAATCTAGACGAGGATAATACCCTAATCTGATTACAAATACTGGCATAATGGCTTTCAATCATTTTTTTTTTTTCTTAGCAGATTTCATGTTTGGTCACTTTACAAATAATTAAAAATTATTGCAAGACTAAAAATGTATCCTCTAATAAGAAAATAAACTGTAATCATTCCATTTTATGCTGTAGCATGAAAGATAAAGAATCTAAGCCTAAAATTAGCTTTGTAAGACTTACACAAACTCCTTGATGATAAGAGATTCTTTGTACTCTGATCGGAGATGGGAAAAATAGACAAATTTATGAAAACTCAAGGTGTGGGGGTTTTCAAGTTCAGCGTTTGGAAGACACTTACAAAAAAGAAGATTGTTGTTGACAGATTTCTTATATATGACTGTCTGCAATCAGCTGAGGGAGCCTTAAACTGAAAAATAAAGGAAAGAAATTGGGAAAGACACCTTCATTTACTGTATGTGAAGACTGGGGACAAAGTAGGCTTAAAAAAAGATCTGAAGATAAAAGCTAGGAAATGGGCTGACATTGCAAAGATGCAATTAAGAAAAACAGACATTAATTGAAGAAACATGGGCCAAACACTTAAAGTAGAACTAGGAGTACCAGATATTGTGGAATTATAAAAACATGGTCATACATTGAACTACTGCTTCATTTGGCAAAGAAATCAGGAAAGGACAATGTTTAAGTTCATCCTTGTTAAGCAAAGCACTGAAGTACTTGACTTTAAGTTACTGCATTTACATTGAAGCTTGCTTGTTCTGTTGAACAGGAGTATTTTCCTGAACTGAGAACTATCCAAACTGGTTTAAACTTCTTGAATATGGCATGACACTGCATTACAGGAGACCAGAGAACCTCTTCACTGCAATTTTGGGAATTGGTCATAAATACACAAATAAGGCCGTTTTCTTGTACAAGTAATTTCAAGTACTGGGGGAAAAAACAGACTTAAGAATCTATGTCTAGTGCAGAAAACCAGAGGTAATTGTAACTCCTATAAATTAAAAATCCATACTCATCTTCATCAGTAGGGTTAGTAGAAAAGGTAGAAGAGAACAAATACATTTTTGTGACACTTACTTTTCAATATTAAGGAGACTAATGCTGAAAATTCAGTGCTGGAAAGCACAGTGTGATGTCTCCATCTATAAGCCAAGTGGTTTCTGCTGCAGAATGATTACAATGTTTTTACTCCATCTCACTACTAGAATACTAAAGCTGTCACTGTGAACCTAAAACCTACCTATTAGTCCATTGTGCTTCTTCATCTCTGAAAAAATCTCTCTATAAAGCATTAAATACATAACATCTTAACACAGTGCACTCTACCATTCCACCCTGTAATTCTTTCACCTAGTTCCATTAGCTCCATTTACTTTGGTTTTGAGCCACATAACTCCTTAGCTTGTATATGGTGTATTGCCCTGGCTAAAATTTTAAAATACATACATATGAAACCTAGAACTCACTTTGTCTCAAGCACAACATTTTCTGCTACTCCAGTTTGCAAGAACATTCAAAGGAAGTGAGGCAAAAGCCATGATGACCAATGTGCTACAGTGTGGTCTGACTTGACAAAAGATGCTTACTTATTCTCTCCCCCTCTAGAAAAAAAGCCTATTTCTGTTTTCATATATGACATACCAAGTTTATTATTTTGTTTCCTCCTCATTAATATCAAAGGGCATTACCTGTATCATCTCAGCTCTACATGAGAAAAATATTTAAAGGAACGGGGCAAGTGTACAGATGCAAGTCTTTCTGTTTGTTTGACAGTACTTAGGTTTAGATTTAATATTGTGGGTTCTACGTGTACCTGGTAAGTCCCTTCTACCTTGTATTATTTTCTATCAGTCCTCCTAGATTCTATAAATACACTTTTAGTATATCTACATTCTATTCTAGATACTTTAATCCTGCCAGGGTGTCTTATCGATTCTTCTTCCAATGGGACATACATACAACGACAGGTAACTAAAGGAAGAACACACCAACCCTAATACCAAAGACTCCATTCTCCATACTTTGCAGCACAGAACTCAGCTAAACTTGCCTTTGAATTCTCGATGTTTGTATTGCTCTTGAAGGGAGCATTTTGAAAACAGTGTATCACTCTGACTACAGAAAACACACTGAACTTATTTGCATGGAAATTCCTATGCAATTCAGACACTGTATTATTAAGGGAATGAAATACATTTTATATATACACACAAATCCACTCACACACTTGCACACATATATGCAATGCATTCAAGTATCTAAGAAATTTTTCTTAGCATGGGCAAAGGATTCTGTTAATTAGTAACCATTCTTTTTTCTCTTTTCAGACCCCTATAAACCTTTACAGGCTTCCTGACAATGAAGTAAGGGAATGGCTTTTGTTATGAAGCTTAAATGCCTTAAGAGGAGGAGGTATCATTTGCTCCTTATACATATACACTATATATCTATTCCCTTAAGCAGATCATCTACTGAGAACAACTGCATGGCAATATAAGGGTTTACAGTTTGTTAGCAGAACTATGAGGTCTTTATGTGGTAAACATCAATGCCCCCAGTGGACAAGGAATGATTGCATAGTGTCTCTTGTCCCAAAACACCTTTTAAAATTTTATGAGCAAAATACCATACATAAATCTGGTTTGTGCTAAAACTTTATTAATGACACAACTGTAAGGGTCTTTTCCGTCCTAAAATATTATTCTATAACAACATCTTGGCTACATAACCAGCTCTCTACGAAAATATACTGGAAGAAGGGTTTAGGAGTTGTAAACATTCAGGCAATAATCTGTATGATTCTCAGAGGAAAACATCTTTCCCAGCCTCATTCTTCTATTCCACATAAGTGGGATAAACTAAAGAATATAAAATTCTAAATCTTTCTACATGTATCAGTAATACTGTATGTAAGTCCCTGAGCAGTATTTAGAAGACAAAGAACTGAAAACAATATTCTACTTGCTGACAACACAAAATCTAGCCAGTTCAGCTTTAGAAAGCTTATCGTTTTTATAAACTGTAAATACTCTTTTCCCACAGATGTAGCTCATCCAGGAAACTGTCCCAGCTACAGTTGTCTATTATAGTGGTTGATATCTTGGGGGGGGGGGGGGGGAACAAACTTAAAAACCCCGGTGCATAATATTGCTAGATAGTGTTCATGTATAAGTCATTACACTCACCAACATTTTATTTTTACAGTCTGACAAAGATGTTTTCAGTGCTATCTATATGAACAGAACTGTTTGTATGGAATGGAGAAACGATGAACAACTATAAAAGAATAACTGACCCAAAGTATCCAAACTAAATGCCCACACGGTGGCGCTAGAGAAAAATGAACCCCTGTCAAGGGGTTTAAAGAAAACTTCAAAACTAGATGAGTAAAAGTCAAGCTTTCACAAATGAGATACTATTACCCCTCATGCTCACTTTGTGCAAAATAGTTACACAGTCCTGAAAGTTGGCTGGCCTTATAGCCAGAAGATTTTGTCCAGCTATGCAAAGAAATAGAAAAGTCTTCTGAGGAAGAAACGCTGATACCATTTTCTGACACCACTCTACATTTCAAATGAGCTCCCATACAACTTCCTATTATCAATACAAATAAGCTGAGATACTCAAGAATACAAAATAGAGGCACAGACACTAAACAAAGAAATCTCATACACAGAAACATTTGTATAAAAGTTTGATAAATCTGCCTCAGGAAATTCAACAACTCATGTAGCAGAGAAAGGTGTTGGCTCCCAATATTCCTCCTGCAGCAAGTGGAATATTCTTTCTTCTTGGAAAGAAATAGAATAAAGTATGCTTGCTTAAATCCTCTGATAATTGTTTACCAATCTGTATGAGCAGAAAGAATACCAGCAATTCTGTGTAGGTCTTTTATACACAAGAAATAGGAATAGGAGCTCCTGGCAAAACTCAAATGCAAAAAGAAAACACGCAGAAGGTGGAAGCAGGCACAGGTGACGTGGAAGGAATACAGAAATATTGTCCAAACATCCAGTGATGAGGTTAGGAAAGCCAAAGCCCAAATAGAGTTGAATCTGGCTAGGGATCTCAAAGACAACAGAAAGGGCTTCTATAAGTACACAGATGATAAAATTGATACATTTTTTTGAAAGACACAGGAAGACATAGGATTCTACCTATCAAGGCAGAATATTTTTTTTTTCTCTTTGGAGGGGTCTCAACTTATTTTGTGTCACATATTTCTGGGCCACTTGTTTTCATACAGCAGCTTAGAAACTTCTGGGGATCACTTTATTGAGAAGAAACAGTAAAATTATCAACATATGTTTCCAAGTAAGTTGCTAAATTTCATTATATCTCCCACTTACATCAAGAGATATGCTTAGCCGGATATACATACTCCATTATTGGGAAGCCTAGAGGCTACTGGGGATGCTGCATCCCAAAGCCTGAGTCAGCAGGTGCCCCAGCTGCTCTCCGAGGTCCTGAAAAGCCCGACAGTCAAGTTGTGCCATAGCTCAGAGAAGCTGCTGGTGAAGAAATGAAATCAAGCAAACATACCAACAAACATCAGCACGTTTTAACTGCATCCATAAAAGTTAAGGGTCTGTATTCGTCTGAACTATGATTTTATTGTGAATACAAACATTGTATGATGAAAATTGTCATACTGCACTAGCTTCAGCCATTTTTCAACCAGTATTACAAAGAAAAAAAAAATACTATTTGCCCTCTAGGTATCTGGTATCTGTATAATTAAAATGTAACTCTAAAATAAGATTTTCAGGTGTTGTGTAAAACAAAATTCATAAATCTTGTATCACCATCTCTTTTTTAAAAAGCTTTTGGGAAATAATACCAAGAAAACTACTTCTAACAAAAATATTTCTTTCCCACTGCCATTTGGCACAGAGATTTACAGTGAGGGAACCTAGTGCAGATCCACTGCAGACAAATCAGAATTTGTGATTTTTTTTTTTATAGGGTAGATAAGGTAGGACATGAGTGTGAACTGGGCCAAGAGAACTAACACAATGCAGAGCTGTGAGAACTAAAAAAACCTGCCATCATAAGATTTAGGCCCTGAAGAAAGACATATGTCTAAATCTTGTAGAACCAACATACGTCTGATCTCCTTTGTCTCCACAGATGATAATTCAATATGCTTAACTGGGTTTTAATGGCCTCAGAAGCAAAATAAATTTAACTACCGTAAGTGCTAGTACAGACATTCCACAACCATTTGCTTGTTGTCACTGTCAAGCACTCCTATCCAGGAATAAAGCTTTGTGAAGTACTTGAACTAGCATCTGCAATTCTTGTAATTAAATCAGTTCAGCAATGAAATAAAAGTTGATTTTTACATATTCCTCACAATAGCATTTTCATTCAAATCCAGTTTTGAAAGATGAAGTGCTGCAGAACAAGGAGATTACAACTCCTTGTTCCACTCTCCCAATTTAAAAGTCAATTCAGCAAAGTATTTCCGAATATGCTAATCACTTGAATATATCCAAATGAGACTAGTAAGATTTTAGCAATCAAATGAAGCACAGGATTATTCTTATGCTTATTTTTAAGTAATTTTGTGACTTGGAGTCATATACAGACAAGCAGAAAACCCAGCAGATTATTAGTTACTTCGGATGAGGGAGCTCTAACTTCTATCAGGCAAAGCAGTATTATTTCGTTAGAATCCCTTAATAGAATATAGATCCCTGTTGTGATAGTCTTCCAGCACCCATAAAGCTCTCGGCTCATCACCTTTTCATGAAACAAGCGATCCCTACAGCTCTTACTTTTACACACTCCACATAATGATTATCCATGGTGTTACCTAATGAGAGTATAAAAGTTCCATATGCAGAGTTTTCAGACAGTAACAATAACCAGTAATACAGGAGTATCTTGCCCAAGCTAGTTTGGAAAGTACAATAATAGTAACAGAGCCAAATTTATTCTCATGGCATTGCTTAAAAGGCCTAGACGGAATATAACTTTGGTATTCTTTTTTTCTGTGGTAGATCAAAAATTCCTTTTAGCAATACATGGCACCACTATTTTGAAGAGCTCCACAGTGGGAGGCAGCTTCCTGCCTTGCATTCCAAAGAACTATCAGGTGAGTATTCTCTTTCTCCTCAGACCTGGTCAATCACCTTCACTTGCAGGGCTCAGGTTGAATCTCTCTCCTCAGCTTTTGTGTTCCAAAGACTGTTTTTCATTTAGTCTATGCACAGGCCGTGAACAGATGACTTCTGTAAGCACATTAATATTCAGCTACCATCCCTGCCTAGTCAAGGAGCATACAACCACGTTGTCAGCTCTCAGCCACCCAAAACAAAACAAGTTTGCCTAATACTCTGCAACAATGAACCTTTTCTCTTTTGTACTGCAAGGGAATATCAGTGTGTACATGGCCAGCTTGCAGATTTCAACAATTAAAGCACTAAGTGATTGCTGTGGAATGATAACAACTACTATGGGGCAGCAACTTATTAAATATTTAGTTCCTTCCTACGTATTTTAACAATCCCTTTCTAATAATGATACTACATTTGGGCATTACAATATATACATCTGTGGTGGGTTAATCCTGGCTGGACGCCAGATGCCCACCAAAGCCATTCTATCACTCCCCCCTCCTCAGATGGACAGGGGAGAGAAAATATAACAAAGGGCTCGTGGGTCGAGATGAGGACAGGAGAGATCACT
>JAVJGG010000002.1:8529114-8541293 GCA_035590195.1 Aviceda cuculoides | reverse complement strand
GGGTTGTAGTGAGGTGGGTGCTGGTCTCTTCTGTTGGGTGGCTGGAGACAGGACGAGAGGAAATGGCCTCAAGTTGCAGCAGGGGAGGTTTAGACTGGATATTAGGAAAAATTTCTTTACTGGAAGGGTTGTCAGGCATTGGAACAGGCTGACCAGGGGAGTGATTGAGTCACCATCCCTGGGGGTATTCAAAAAGCATATAGACGGGGTAGTCCATAACATGGTTTAGTGGGCATGGTTGATGGTTGCACTCAATGATCTTGAAGGTCTTTTCTAACCTAAATGATTCAATGATTCTATGATTTTTAAATGTCCATTAATTTAGTTCAGACCTGGTTGGAAGACAAAACTCTGGGATATAAGGCCACTGAAATATAACCCGAAGAAAGTTTACCATGATGCTACTTTGTAAGTAAGGCATAGATTTTGCTTCTAAAATAACAACATATAACTTTTGAAACATGTGAGTTAGGAAGTACATGATAAAGGTGATTAAGGAGCTGATGATTCACAACTGCTTTGTGTAGGAAGCCCTTCTGCACAGGTCTGATGGGAAGTGTTGGAACTGAGAAAACTGGCCAAAGTTGCTTTACTTCTCATGAATATTTTGTGAAAAAAGAAATAGGATCTAAAGAGGAAATAAATTTCACTTAGGCATTACTTTACTTTGCCAGCTGGTATGTCTGCACACTACCTTACAGCCATGTTTACGCAAACCTGTGCAAATGAAAACATTCAATGAGGATTTTGTCATTTGATAGTGGTTTTGCATACCCCTCTCTTTCTTCCAGTTAGCGTTGGGTGCCGTAATGAGTTTCCTCATGTCCCCTTAATGCTGAGCATTAATGTTTCTGAATTTCCAGCTATAATAAAAAAAGATAATATTTCCATCTGTGTATTGAGCACTAACTGAGACAAGACCCTCTTGACAGAGGGTGGAGAGGATGTGATCAGACAGAGGGTATCACATACTCAACAGCAGATCTTGTGGGGTAAACCTGCAGGACATTTCAGGGTCTGCTTTGGCATTCAGTGTCACTGTATTTCTGAAGTTTGCATGCTCATAAGCACTCCTATTCCAATAAGTTTGTTTTTTTACAGTAACCTCTACATTTTTATGCTCTTCTGTCAATGTGTAGAGAATCTAAATAATTAAGAAAGGTATTTGATAAGCTAAAAAGGTATTCTGCTTTGATATATTTGGTTATATGTTTGAACTTTATTGGATGCCAGAGACTGCCGGAGCATTGATCAGGCATTATGTACGGGACCTACCTATTTGTTAAACCAATGAGGAAGTCTTCTTAAACTTGACATTACCCACCTTTCAAGTGCTTGACTCACTTACTACATGGAGTAGTCGATAAGTATTTTCTCTTTCTATTGATAAGTAAACACTACCCGTGATGTTTGCTTGCAAGGGTTTAAATGGTGAGAATAGCATCGTGCCTAGACTGGAGCAGCTGAAGTGTGTTGAAATGACAACAGGCGATTTGTAGTCAATACTCTCACTTTTCCATTGTGTTGATAGTGAAACCGTCATGTGATACTTCCAGGCAGCAGGATGCTGGGAAACCTTTCGGTGTAGTGCCAGTGAAGCTCCAGGGGCTGTTGATGGAGCCCTTCCTCTTCGCTCATGAACGGTGTAACAGATGTGCTCTAGCGGTGCCTGGAGCAGCTCACCTTCTCTCTCCTGTCATGCTGCTGTGCGAACGTGAAGATCGTGCTGCTCGCAGTGCTCCAGTCTTGCAAAAGGCACGACAGGGTGTCATTCTAACAGTACAAGACAGAACCAGGAAGAGGACTTGCGTGCGGGCTCAACGTGTGTTTCTGTAGTGTGTGCCTGTTGATTTTTGTTGTTGTTGTTTAAAAACGTGTACCTTAAACACTGTGACAGTACTGCAGGTTTGAGAGTCATATCTAAGTGTTTGCCCTGGGAATGTGTTTGGGAGACTCTCTACAAAAGGCACCGTCTTGTACTTGATCCTAGGTCGTTTTCCAAATCCTTCATTGAAAAGCCTGGCCATCTGAACACAGGTTAAATATTAAGTTAGTCCAGCTCTAATTCTTGATAAATATTTAGGTAGTGCAAAGTCAGGCAGCCTTGACTTCTCTCAATCATTTCTTAGAACCAAATTTAGTATAGATTGGGCTAGCCTAGTCAGCTTTTTTCCTTTCGTATGAACCTGCCAAACTTTTAAAGAGATAACATTTAAATAACATGATTTTATGCATTCTTATCTAACAATTTCTTGCTTGCTACACAAACCATAATTTAAATCATAATTTTTCTAGCCTCTGTAATTGACTCTTGTACAAATATTTGTTTTAAAGCCTGCCTGAAATACTGCATACTTCAGTCGAAGTTGTTTATCATGTGGTATAAGATTCTCATTTTCTGGAAAGAAAATGCTGAGTCTGGTTTAATATGAACAGCATGATTCATCCTACTTCATATAATTTTGCATGCTAGGTATTTTATTTGCTTGGTGCCCAATAGCTGTTAGAGGCAAATTGCTTCAGCAGAAAAATGTTAACTTTCTTCCTCCCTTTGTTACAGCAGAGCTGCCATTTTTCAAGCGAACTATTGTTGACTGGACTACCTGTAGTTATCAAGATGATAATCTTGCAGAGATGTCGTTCCAAGAGATTCAAACTTCCTCTTCCTCTCTGCTCATACAAGATGCACTTTTTAAATGAACAATAAGCATACTTACGTTTTTCCTCTTACAAAATGACATTTAGGGGTTTTTGGTAGTAAGAGAAAAAATCGGAAAAGCTAAAGGAAGTACTGTTTTAGAAGTGCGAGTGCAATAGCATAGAGCTATCTGTCACTGAAATGGAAATTTATAAGAAAGGCTACTTTTTCTTCTTATGAGGGCTGGATGACACATGCACTGTTTACAAAAAGGAATACCTAGTTGTGTAAGATGACATTAATTTTCAAATAGATAGGTATCATGGCTTATTACTGCTTACCTTTGGATAATACTCCGAGTGGTGTTATGGGGTGTTTCATAGTTCTGACTGTGTCATAATTGGGGCAGGCATATGCACTTGGTGTTTTGTTATGCACATACTTGATAACTGCCCGATTCTTGACATTGTTCAGCAGAGACGTCAAGATTTTTTTTTTTAAATGTTGATTGATAAACTTCTGAGCCTTACTGGAGAACTTTCATACTAAGTTTTAATATACAAACATGCCAGTTTGGTGGCATAACCAACAAATACAGCACTAAGTATTTTTTCTGGAATTGACAAATGCCTTGCTACTGCCTTGTGACCTCAGATAGCAACATCAGAGGACAGCCACTCTGCACAAGGCACTGTATTCAGTCTGTGCTACCCACAGGCAAATACTGCATATATGGTAGAAGAGAAAAGTCTGTTTTGTTGTCTTGACCACTTGTATTGCTTGAGTTTTGTACCCAACTGGAATGTACATGAAATGAAAGGATTTTTAGGGATTTAAGGGATGAGTGTCAAGAGCTGAATGATTCAGCCACGGTTTAAGTTTGGTGTGGGTTTTCTTGTTCTGAATTGAAGTTTTTGTTCACTTTTCATGTTGTTTTGTTGGTTTTGCTTTACTGCTTAGTATATTCGTCTTCTAAGATGATATCAGCTATGTGTTAGTTTCATGTAGGAAGGAGAAATGTCTAAAAGTGTCTCTACCTTTGCGCATTGATAATGGAAGTGAAGCTGGACCTTTACCCTTTTTATGTAAACATACCAATAAGGGTATTTTACAACAATAAAAAATTGCAGTAGTTCTTTTTTACTGATTGGTTATGTAAGAAATGGAATTAGGTATGTCATCTATTACAGTAGTGCTGTTTGAGTGTGTTAAACGCAGATGTATAAAAGCCACTTTTATTCATGCAACTTAGTTTTTATAAGTTCACTATGATGCTAACAGATTTACTGAATTGTATTTATAAGGACAAGTGATGCAGATATCTAGCAGATTTTTAAAAGAACCTAATTTCCAATGTCTTTCTTTTATAGGAAAAACCTCAGATAGAGGTCCATTTCCATTGTATGGTAGAGATGCGGGGTTACCAGGCTGTCAAGTAAGTATAATGATGATTGAAAGCAAATGGAATAATCTTAACTAAAATCTAGTTTAAGTTACTTGAATGTGTCAGGCTACCAAACACAACAAACGAGAATGCCTTCCACAATTTGCAGAATAAATTTTCTGGGTTCTGTGTGGTCAAATTGCCTTGCACTTACATACATCTGCTTAGAGGGAATACTTTTGCTATGCGCAGGTAGAACTGGGTCTGTAGCTCATGAGTGTGAAGTCCTCAGTTTTTAGTAAAAGGGAGATTGTTACTAGTCTGAACATACTGAGCAATGTGCTTCAGTTCTGTGTATCACATCTTTCCTACAGATCGTTGTGAAATTAGTTTTCTTACCCTTTGTAGTTATTTGTCCCTCTCTCCAAGTGTGCAAACAGAATTTTAGACCAGTACTGACTGCACATCAGGATTAGTCTGTGAAACTCATGTTTTTCACATATAATGGGTCAAAAAATACCAGTAATTGGTGAATATAGTTGAGTAGTTAACTGTTACTCCTAGTGTAGGTCAAGTGCATTTTAAAGGAAAACTGTTACTACGCTTTCAATGTTTAACAATTAGGTTATCCAGTATAATACTGTATTATTTTGTGGGCTTGATAATACGTTTTTTAATTAAGAAAACTTTCTTTTTATGTCTCTAAATCTTCGTTTTAGAGTGAATATTTCTTCCATGTTATTTCTAATGAGCAGCATTAAGAATACTCCATTGAACGTTGTTTAGGACTGTTTTGAATGTACAGGAAGTTTGAGTGTATAAAAAGTATAATTAGCATTTGATTACACTCAGTATTTGTTGACAGAGATTTAAATAAATAATATATAATGGTTTTAATTCTAAGAAATTAATTTGTTATGCTTATTTTCTCAAAGAGGAATTTTTTTTTAATTTTACTGTCAGTGGACTATTTGCTTTGAACTGATATTTTCAGGAACATCTCTCCTGGAGCATAAGACTTAGCATGTGAGTTTGACGTCTTGGTTTTGAGTCTCTTAACCAGTAGTTTGGGAAGTGTGAATGGGCAGCACCATGTGGCAATGCAGTCCTAACATCACTTCCCCTATTAAGAAAGGATCATTCTCACAGTCTCTACTACTACTCTGCAACACAGATGTGACAAACAAAGACGCATTTGTAAGTGTAGGGGTGAGCTTTCAGTAATATTCTCACAAAAAACAGTATACCTCTTTAAGTTCAAGTTATGGACTTCACATCGTTGCCAGTCTAGACAGTAGAACATTGTATTAGTGTTATTACTATTGTTCAAATAACTCCATAGGTACTGTATTTAAATATAATAACTTAAACTTGATGTTAGTTTGGAAGCAAATTAATTTCCACATTACTCTTTCATTAAGTTGATGTTCTGTGTTGGAAAATGGTTTTCTATTAACTTTACATAAAATCTGTTTTGCTTTGTGGTAATGAACGTAATTTTTGTTGTTCGGCTTCTCACTTAGGAAAATACTTTTATATCTCCTAATTGTTTATACCTGGTACCATTTAATATTAATTTTTTTACATGTAGGTATTTTAAAGCCAAAATCTTATACATATTTATTTCTATTAACATCACTTCTAATAAGATTTATTCCTTTGATAAGCTTCCTACTACTTCCTCTCCCACAGTTTCTTCCTTCTTAAACATTTTTAGTATGTGGGGAAAAATGTTATTGTAGGTAAATCTGGTTTGGTTTTATATTCAGGATAATAGAAAATGATCATAGAGTTAACTTTCAATTAAATTTTAATTCAATTTAAATTTATGTGATAAGTTACACTTTGTACTTTAATTTGGTCTTATCAGTTAAATCTGACAGCATTTGAAATCATTTGCTATCTTAGAACATGGTGGGATTTCTGAATATTTTGTTTGGGTTTTTTTTTTATTTTTCATAAATCCATGGCAGTGCCTGAAATAAGCTCTCATTGTAGCTGCAGTGTTTGAAAGCTATCATAGAGAAGGTCAGAAGTGATCCTGAGAGGTCATTTTGACAATCCAAATGAAGAATCAGCTGCATTGTCTCTGGCAGATGCTCATATAGTCAGTTCTTAAAAACCTCTGGAGATGGAGGAGACTGCATGACCACACTGAGTTTTGTTTTCCATTACTTTAATGTACTTACTCTTAAAAAGATTCCATGATGCCTTATCTAAATATCATTGTAATTAAAGCATCTAACTCTTGTCTTACAGACAGTGGACACAGAGAAGAATCTATAATATTTTAAGTCTGTAGAGGCTGGAAATCCAGTAGATTATTAAGATGATAAGGAGTCCTTAGAAAAGATAAGACATAAATGGAGTTAATTTTTACATTGGTGTGTATAGTGCAGAGTATAGTGCAGGTATGTTTTTAATAGCAGCTGTGTAACAGGGTCTATCTCAGATTGAAATATTGGTAAAAAGCTTATGCTCTGCTCTAGATGTTCTCCAGTAGGTTCACAACCCGAGGGAATTCCAGTGTTTTAAACTAGGTAAAGTACCTCATCTAAGGCCCTACCATTATGGCAAAAAGAAATTTCCTGGATCTTTCTGGCAACACTGTTACTTTTTTGCCATGTGGTATTTGCCTTTTTTCATAAAAAATATCCAATCTTTGATACTTATTTGATTGGTGATGGTCTAAAATTTCTCAATACCTTGTTACGGTAATGCTGGCCAGCTTGTCATTCCTCAGCCTACATTTTTCAGTTTACGGGTTCCGTATGCAAAAATGTTATTTACTTTTTAACACATTGCTTCTACCTTCTCTAAATTTCAGTGCAGTTTTCAATTCCAGGCTTGCACTGCATTTGTAGATCCTTCTGGGTTGCTTTGTGAATTTAGTAAATGTGGTCTTCATTTTTCATCCAAATCACTAATTAAGAAGTGGAATGATGCCCAAAACAAATGCCTGCAAAGTCTCAGTTAATACATTCAGCCAGTTTTGATCATGAATTCTTAGCTACTGTTTTTCAACAACTAAGCTCTGTATTCAGCAGTAGTTTTAGTTGTCCTTGGTTCCTTAGCTCACCTGTGAAAGTAGTAAAAGCCTTATTAAAACACCTCTTATGCTGAGAAGGAAGTTAGATTGGTTTTACGTAGTTTATTCCAGCTGAATACATATCACTTCTTCATTATCCTCTGGCATTTGCAGTCTATTTTTCCAGTATTTTTCCAAAAAAAAGAAATTTAAAATGTTGAGCGATACAAGCCACTGCTTTTGTTCCTCCCTGAAACAAACAAACCAAACCCCGTTTTTGTTTTTAGTCTCCACACTCTCTCCGAAGGATGTTTTCAAAAACAGTGGCTAAGGTTTCTGAAATTGTAGGAATGGCAAGAGCCAGTCTTCTGAGCATCTTATTGGGTACAGATGAATTGAAAATACCTAACTTCTCCAAATAATCCCTAACCTGTTCTTCTCTTACCAAAGTTCTTTCCATATGTCGTTGGGGTAAATGGCATTAATAACCTGGTGTTGATGTGTGATGAGTTTTATTTTTTACTTCCTATTAAGTTTACAGAGGGCTGGAATGAAAATTTTTAAGCCCACTGTCAACTGAAATGTTTAAGACTCTTACTGTCACTTCTCACCCTTTATAGAAAATTATTTAAGCAGTGATTTGTATGGACTGTTAGCTACCTACAGGCTTTATATTTAGGCTGTAGTAGTTTAAGTGTCACTGATTTTCAATGTAGCTTAAGAATCTAAGCAACTAAGAAATGTGATTCAGGTATAACATATAGTCACGAGAATGTAAATATGAATAATTTATTAACACTTTACCAAAGAGGTAGTGCATACTTTCAGGTTTTATTTCCATTAGGTGTTTTAAGCAAGCCAAAAAGGAGCATCTTAAGAGTATAGCACTTTGCCCTGGGCCCACTCATGCAAGAAACAGTGTTGAATAAGGTAGTTGCATTTGTCTTAAGCTGTGGGTTTTATGTGGTTTAGTGATAATAAGGTTAATGGTATATGTTTGTGTGCTACATTAAAACCTGTGCTTGTCTAGTGCTTCGCAATAAAGTTCTGAATGTTCTTCCTTTTTTGGCTTTATTTGTACTTTACTGCATACTCCTCCTTCTGACAGGTCTTCACTATATTCTGCACCTTTCCAACACTTACTGCCTTTTTTTTCTCTCTAGTGTTCATACAGTATATAGACTCTAAGTGGATGGGTAAGATGACAAGTCGAGGCTTATGCAAAGCTGGTTTAGATGAATATCAAAAACTTTTACCTGGACAAAGAATCAACAGCTTTTAGAAGAAATGTAAAAACTGTATTTTGCAATCAGAATGAAATGCAATGCTACGTGGCTTGACACAACATCTCTATTTCTGTCTTTGAATTGGAATGGGGGGGGTCGTTTGATTTTTGTGGGGGATTCCACCAATCCTGTTGGCTGTGTAATTGCAGATTCGAGAGGGGCATCTTTTCACAAATCTTAAATCGGATGTAGATTAAGTTTTCAGAAAGCTTTTTTGTAGTAAAAAGGGTTTTCTCCACATTTGTGTAATTTAATACTGAAAACTATAGCTTCTGTAAAAGAAATGAGATTAGTCTTCAGATACTGAATGCATGACTCCCATTTCCAATATCATCACAAAGGTACCCAGCTGTCACTGCACATTGCTTTGACAGGTCTGAGCTCTAAGAAAGCCAGGAATCTGTGGTATTTTCAAAGTGAAATTGAGATAAATGTGCAATACATATGTGGCTGTTAGACTAATTCTTCTAATTGTTTCTGTGGGTCTTCACAGAAGCTAACTTTATCCCCATGAGCCCGTAAGTGCCCCAGCTAATTGGCATCGAGCGAGGGGGACACTCCTTCAGCCTAACAGTGCCTGTTCTCATGTGCCTGGCAAAGTCTGTTTCTCCCCACTGGCATCAGTAGGCTGAAGATAGTAAATTATTTGTGACTAGCCCCTAAATATTCTGGTTTAATTCTAAACAATCATGCATGAAAAATAGGCATTATGGATTTTTTGACATGTGGAGATAACACATTTATTCTCCCTTTATCATAATTTCATGTCCACATACTATCCCATGCACAAGAAAGGAGATAAAATCAAGTGCTAAATGTAATGGATGTTAGGCAAGAATTGAAGAGGCATTCACTAGTTTTTGTTTAAAGTCTAACCTTTCTATAAAGAGACATATCTTAATTTACTCTATTTTTTCTAACTCTCTAATCTCTATGTTCTATATGATGACAGGACACTTTAATTACAAAATCAATTTAGAAGAAAGTTTAATTGATGATAAATCTGTAGAATACATGAATGCTGGAAGGAGCTATGGATTATATTTACTAAATACATTTCACTTTGTGTAAAATTATATATATAATATTGCATAAATATATACTACTCTATATGGTACATGGTGTATATACATATGCTACTATATTTCATGAAGTATGAAATATATACTACATAGATATATGAAGAATTTATATGATACTGTGTATACTATATATATTTTATTTAGTAGTTGCAGAAGGATTTTAAACTCATTTGTGCTGCTATTATTATGTAAGTTTTGTGCATATTGGTAAGAAGTAAGGCTGCTTCAGGATTTTTTATTTTTTTTTTAAAGAAGAAAAAAATTCTAGTAGAAAGCTGGTCCATCAGTGTTTCCAGTAATATTGCTACGCCATCTTCCCTTCAATAGCCATCAGCTCTGCCATTGCTGTGAAGCTAATATGAGGTGACTCATTTAGCAGCATATTACTGCATCATTGCAACATGATGTAAGGCACATCAGGCATTATTGAATTAGCCTGAATTTTGCAGTATGACAGTAGCATTTTATGCACATTAGCAGTGTACTTTGTGCTCCTTATGGGAATATACTTCAAGTAAACATATTAAAACACAATTTCAGACAAATTTACAGGATTTCCCCATTTCTTCTTTATCAGGGGAAAAAAAAAGCTTCACTGGAATATTAAGACAGATGTAGTGGCCTTTGTGCATCTTCAGAGCATGTTTTGAGTTTCTTAAATTACTTCAAATGTATGCTGTTACTTGGGTAGTACCTTGAAGAAAAAATTAGCTGACTTCTCCCTGATTGTTAAAGTAAGTTGGAACAAACTCGTCCATCTTCCACCTTTGCTATGACTCAATACAGAAACATTCTCCTCATCTGGGTGCCAGTCAGAGAATGCTAGATTTGTATATTCCTGATTCACTTGTGCTGAAAAATGTTACAGAATTTAATACAATATAGGTGTTGAGCAATGGGAATTCACACTGTTGGCTTTTTAGCAAAAATTTATGACCTTTCTTTGTTTATTGACTTACGAACAACTTTCTTCACGATTTAATGTGGAACTTTATGAAGGTTTGCATCTTGTTGTCTGCAAATGTAGCAATGTATTAAAGAATAAGTTTACAAGCATGAAAAACTGTATTTATTAGCTGTTACATCCTTCACAGACTAAGAAGTTTGGTTTATTTTTGTGCAAAAAAAATTTAAGTCACTTTTTAACAAATACATTATAAGAACTTTGAAATAAACCCAAAAAATGCCTTTAGCACTTTAGCATTTCTTGGGCAATTTAACAGATGATCATTTTGGCAAAAGAAATGTTTGCAAGTGTATGTTACTTTGTGTAGTCAGTGGTTTGCCTCTTTCAGATTTAAAAAGACTTTAAAGCAGTTTGAGCAGAATGCAAATCTAAAGAACAATCCTGCAGTGCTGGGAAAAATAGTATCTCAGAGCACCCGCTCTCTAACAGCCATCTCACAGGTTCAGGAAGGGTAATAAGAGTAGAACTCCAGAAATTTGAGTTGTCTAGGGAGAACATAAAAGCTCGCTCATACTGTGCATAGGCAAAAATGGCAACTTTTTTGTCTTACAGGTGAGGTGGTGAGCAATATGCAAGCAAAAGTAAAAACAAGTGTCCATAGTAGGATGTAGATACCAGCTTGCTGATAGAGAAAAATTAATAGAACTGAATAGCACCAACTTAAAAGTATTTTTAGTATGTTCATGAACTATAAAATTGTAATGTGTATATAGTATAATGGAGAAGATTATCTGATTTTATTTTTTTAGTAAAGCATCAGGTAACATTAAACAGCTGGAAGAATAAGCATACAGACAAAAATGTGAATGTTAGGAGGTAAGAGTATAAAAATGTATGTGGGAAGCAGAAATGAGATTTACTGACAAAATTGGAAGAGCAAAGAACAGTATGAAAATGAATGCTGGAAGGAGCTATGGATTATGTTTACTAAATACATGTTTTTACATGTATATCATGTATACATAACATCTGTATTCATGTATACATCTGTTGCACCTGCTTTGTAAGAACAAAAAACTTGGAAGTGGCAAGAGTGAAAGAAATGAGTGATTGTGAATAGTGGGATAGAGTAGTTTTAGTGGTATCTGACAGCTGAGATGTTACTTGAAATGTGTGAGTCAAAGAAGAAAAGGGTATTTGTAGCACATCTCATTTTAAAACGTGGTGGTTCTTTAAATGTGTATGAAGGCTTCCAAACAAGTCTGTCTTGGTCTGCAGTTACAGCCCCCGAACAGCAGCGTGGCAGCATGGCTCTGCAGTTGTTCCTAGGATGCTTTGCAAAGTTTTTAACAATTCATTACAAGGGCCATTGTGTTAGACCACTACTAACATGCTGGAAGATGAAAGAAGTAACGGGCAACTGTGTTGAATATACGTATTAGGTGTTTTTTGCAGAGCCAATGAGTACTTCATACTTTCTTCTTGGGTAACCTGATGTATGTCTGAAGTTTGCATATGCAAGCACTCTCGCACACATTCAGAGTTCTGCAGTTTTCATTTCTTCCTGTAGGAATTCTGTTCATACCTTGAAACTTTTTTTTATTGCTTGTCTCTAAGACTTCTATCCATGCTTGGCTTCCTTGAGAGAAATGATTAGACAGTTTCTCTGTGTTGAGGATGTGCCATCTCCTCCTATGATATTGTAGTGTTATTGAAATATTTTTTTTTAAAAAGGGGAGGAGAGGGGACTAATGGAAAGGTTTAAATTAATAGAAAAATGTAAATAGCTTGTCTCAGGAATGATTGGAAATAGGCATATTTAGACCACACCTAGGTGGTAGACAGTAGAGGAAG
>JAVJGG010000002.1:8506147-8521105 GCA_035590195.1 Aviceda cuculoides | reverse complement strand
GTAAGAATAAGAATGAAGAAATTGAGTTGAGAGGAAACTTTATTTTTATGCCTTAACATTTTTAGTCATTATTAACTTTGTTCTTCAAACCGTGATAGATTTGTAAGAAATATTTCCTTTTTTATATGAACTCTGTTTTTTCCGCTAATCCCAGTGCCTTGCAAGTTAGAAGGGATTTACTACCTTACTGAGAGCCATGTGGTTAGCCTCCCCGTTCACAAGTCATCACACCAAAAAAACCAGCTTAAATTATCTACAGTATCAAAAAAAAAAAATTGTTTATGAATGAGTGTATTCAGGCCTTAGAAGGAAAGGTGAGGAGAGGCAGGACCAGTGGCCTCTGCACATACTCTGGTGGGCTGCTATAGTCCTAGAAGGCAAAAGTGCTAGAGCGGTTGCTGCCATGATCCAGTCTGCAAATGTGATTTTTTGATCACCTCTGGAAGCCATGGCTGCGCATAGACTTTGTTGTTGAGAGCGGTCTGAGGGGAGGAGGAAAGTTGGCTTGGGAGCTGTGGGGCTGAAGGAGAAATTTTAACTAGGTGGCACCTCGAATTCTTTTTGGTATAAAAGTTAATCCCATCAGCAGTTTTTGTCTTAGCATCATCTGACAACTGAAATGTTTTGCACAGTTTGAATGTAGTTTGAATGCCATCTGACAGCCACGCTTTACCCCCTTTGTAATGGGTAGACTGCTCTACGTAATGACCAAGTATGAAGAAATCAAATCACTTGTTTCTGAAGGCTGCTGGTTCCATGGTGACCCTAAAACACTGATTTTGCAAATATTAAAAGCGAAGTGTCTGTAGCTGTGTTTTACACAGAGTGGGTGCTGCTGTATTAGGAAAGCTGTATGCAACAGCCAGGAGTGAGCAGCAGTGAATGTGGTTTTACTGCCTGGTAGCATTATGTTTTCTGGACAAACAGTTCTGTGGGTTTCACTCTAAGTCTGGGGTTTTTCAGACTAAACCCAGCCTAAGTGTAGTATCAACTGTGGAAAAGCTATATTCTCATAAAACACCAACATTCGTTTCAGTTTCACAGAAGAAATCCAAATAACATGAGGCCAAACAATATATAATGCACTTGCTAAGTGTTTAGAATGTTTTTGTATATACTGCATGAAAAGGGAACAAAAAGGGTAGGGTTCAACTACATTGTTGGTTTGAGGTTTTTAAAATGTCATAATTTTTTATGTTCTGTGCATTAATCTAATCTGTTATCTCTTTTGTCTGCACTTGATTCTTTTGGACAATTATTCCATGCTTTTATGAATGTAATGTAAGTCTGGATTTCTAAGTATGTGCTAAAACCTAATGTCATACCATAAATTCTTAGCAGTTTTTATCAGTTATGTTTATATTGTGTAATAGAAGAGGTGTTGCATTGCAAACTAAACAAAGTATTATGGGTTTTTTGTTTAGAATTTAAGTAAGAATTGATTCTTTCAGATGTTTTAAACTGAAATGGTTGTTTTTTGGAGGCTCGCAGCCAGACTTGCTCTGCCTTTCTGAATTATGCTATAGTATATTCTCTGAATACTCATTTTAAAATAACATATTTTTTTTTTTAACTCTAAGACCTTCACTGAAAGCCCAGTAAATTCCTATAAATGCCAAGAGTGGTATGTGTGGTTAATAGTTTGTTAGCCTGGTATATTAACAACTGAGTTACGATAGAGCTTAATTTTACTTTTCTTTGTGTATTTTGCAGTCTAGTCTGCTTCGGTCAGATATGGGGCTTGGAAGTCCAGGTCAGTTGTCATCCTCGGGAAAACCTGGTACACCCTACTACCCATTTTCTGGTACAAATCAACGCCGAAGACCACTTCATGACTCACCAGCTCTTGGTGAGTAACATAGACAGTTTTTAAACTTCTGCTTATCATGCATTTCTGCAGACTTTTCTTTGACAGTTCTTTTTATATATTGGAGATTGCTCTGTACTGAGCAATTCAAATTACAGCAAACTGCTATGTAAGAGATAAACTGGAGTTATTAACGTTTTCTCTGAGATGCTAGTTTGGATTCAACACTGGTCAGTATTGCTTATAAAATAAACAAGAAACTCCAATAAAGCTCTTAATTGCAAAAGCAATAATGACAGATGGATAAGAGCTGATGACCAGCTGAGTGCCCTTAACCCATGCCATCATTAACTCCTGGAAATGCCTGACCTTGAGGTCATTACCATTATTTAGTAGGGGAAAGACACAAAGGGGAAACAATTATCCTTTTATATGCTAAAAGTAACTTTATTCAGGGCAATACATAGTTCATTATAATTGGTTCAACATGCCTTTAAAGTTCTTAGCAACTGGAGACTAGTACTTTATCCTAAAATCAAACTACCTTGCAAAGTATGCAGGCAGGAACTTGCTTAAAAATTATTATAATCCTGTGACAGTATTAATATTTTATTCTGGAGATGCTTAGAGATAAATGGAATTTTAGTACTCAGTTATAGTCAGTGGTAATATTTCATAGCTCTGAAGACTTTCTATTGAATTAGGGAATCACGAATGAGCCAGCTGTTCTACCATTTCTGCTGTAAGACTGTTGCGAATAATTGGTGTGCAAGTTTTAAAAAAATCTTTTTGGTATAAAAAGAGGGACTCTAACCTGATATTCCAGTTTAAAAGCTACCGTATTTCAATGTTAGCATGTTATGTCATTAGGATTATTCTAGTTATATGTTTGGGGGTTTAATGCCCCTCATTCTGTATAGCACTTCTATTCCATAATAAAATCTTGTTTGTTGGAAGGATATAACTTAAACCATACTTTACCCAAAATAATACTTCATCAAATGCAAATTGTTTCTTGAAGTAACTTTAGAATTAACTAGAACTGCAAACTCATTGGGTGTGAAAATAGCGCTGAACATGCTTGAAACTGTTTTTTAAATCTTTAATTATAAAAATATGACTTTGGAACTTTACCTATATATATGTGTGTGTGTATGTGCGCATATATATGTATGTATGCATTTTAAAATACCTTTTTTGTGTAACTTTTTAACCTGTTGTCAAGACAACTGCCGTTCAATCTGGGGCTGTCATTCTTTACAGATTTTTTGTAGGTATTCATTTTCCTCAGAATATGAGAAACAAACACAGCAGTCTTCAGATCTGTTTCAGAAGAGGAAAAGTATGAGGAATGTTCAGTGAAATTCTTTGCTGCTTGGAAGGGTGTTTGAACTTTAATAGAAAAGAGTTGGGTTTTAAAATAGTTATTTTAAGTTATTGTTGTTGTTGTTAAGTTTTAGCCCCCATTGAATTGGTTTTAGTGAGAAACTACTATAATAGTAACCCGCTGTGGTTTTGAGTAACGGCAGCTGTTAAAGCATGACTTTGAGTGCTGGACAGAGTGTGATACTGATGTGGGCAGAAAGGTTATGGTATGAAGCAGTCATTGAGGGAGAGTCCTAAATGAGATTGTGTGATTTTTATTATATACTTGAATATATGATTAAGTTAGTTTCTTGTGCAATCTAGACATAGTTCGGTAAGTTCCAGATATTATTAAATCAAACGAAATGAAGCTGTGTGGTGTTTTCTAGAGTAGTAGTCCTATTTATTTTATTCTTTGAAAGAGAAGCTTAAGGGGTATAGACCCATTCAAACTGGTAACAGTGCGATATACCTCTTTCTGTCATGGCTGAATCTGGGGGACTGTAACCTAGGACATGGCAGGTAGTGGTTAGAAATTTATGGAAATGTTTTTTCCAGAAATGTCAGGAAAAGGAAGTGCACTTTTATCTCGAGTCGTGTTTCCAATGGCTTGAGAAAGTGTGTTTATTTTTTTTTTTATGGACTGCTTAAATGTTACAAAACTGCTGCCTGAGAATTTAAAGCAAAGTGGAATTATGGCTATTTTATCCCTGAGAAGGCATTGCCTGACCAGGATTTTAACGAACACTCTTTAAAACTGAAGTTCATTGAAACCACCAACCACCAGTGTTCCCTTCCAGGTGACACTCTGAGTGCAGTGTAAGTATCTCTTGAGAAGTCCTTTTACTTTCTTGTCAAACATGCCCTATGGGGATAAAGATATCCAGCAGATATTCTCACCTTATCTCGCCTTTATCTTGCCATACCGTATAATAAAATAGTGATTAAATGTTTTTAATTAAAATAGAGTAATAGGAATTCTATATTTTAATTGAAGACTCAATTGGTCAACTGTAGGACTGGTAATCTTACCAGATACTTGTCTTCAGAACATCAGTTAACTTCTAATTTAAGTGTATACCATTCAGATTGATTCTATTAGCAGGTGACTAAACTGGTTCAGGTTCTTGATTTAGGTAGTGAAATTGCTGGGTACTTTTGTGATGTTACAATAATTATTGGTAGAAGGAAGCATGTATCATACTTCCAACTTCACTACTACATGCAAATTTGAGTTATATTGCCTTGATTACTTAAGTAATTAGGTCATTAGATTTGCTGTTTATTTACAACCTTGCCATGGTCTAAAAGCTCTAGAAATTTACATCGTGTTAGCATTTTTAGAGTATAAATCATACTTTGTGTCATGAATTCCTTTTTGATAGTTCTGTCTTTACTCTGAAGCATAGAAAGGGATAACATTTCTCTCGCTGATCAGTTCCATTTTCCTCCTTAGATATCTCAAAATTTTACTTTGTTTCTTAGCAAGTGTGTAGGGGCATCAGTGTACCCTTCAGTGTAGCATTCCTAGGAATGACTGCTTTCCTTATGGAAAGAATTGAAAGTAATTATTTAGCAAAGCTTTATTTTAGAGAAGAACATCAGTATGTTACATTCTTCTGTTGGTGTGAAAAACAAATTTCATTGTCACAGAATAAAAAATGCATGAAACTGGAGAATAAGAAATAAATTGTGGAAAGAAAAAACTGTATAGCTTAGCTGTTTATTCTTTCTCATCGGTAATGTAGATACTTGATGAAATGTTGTTTTTCTGTGTACAGATCCTCTACAGACAAAGAAAGTAAGAAAGGTGCCCCCTGGTTTGCCTTCTTCGGTAAGTACTACATTTTTTTACTTATAGTAAACAAATTGGGCTCAAATTGCGCTCTCTTTACCTGACATACGTACAAAGTACTTAACTTTAGCATTAGGAAGTCTATCTGCTGGACATGAGCAGCTAGGCTAGATAGTTGGGAGTGGTTCTGGAGGACAAAATACACATTCGGTGTGGAATTTTTAGATTTCATAGCGGTGATTTGTAGCTTGCTCATATGCTCCTACCCACTTGTCCCTGTCATTTGAATTCCTCTCTTGGGAAGAGAGCTGGGCCAGGAGCTGTCAAAGAAGATCTCCTGTACAGGTCTTTTGATGTTTAATTAGTCATTATGTTGCTGAACAGGAGGACAGACAGAGATTAATAGCTGAGAATCTTAGAAATTTACATTTGTAATAATCCCAGTGGAGCTGAAGACATTAAGATTCGGAGGACATGTACAGCTCAGCTTGCCTCAGTAGGACTGAGGTTATTAATATGCATAAATCACCGAGTCAGATGTTCATTGTGAAGCCCTGGTGGATTTTAAAGCCTTCATTAAGCCTTTCCTAACTTCAGCCTAGCATCAGGAAAGCTTTCAAGCAACTAGTTTGTTGATCCCTCTTTGCTTGAAAATTTATCCTTTGAGAATAAAGGGCTTTGATGAAAAAGGTTGGAAGGGTTTTGCTGGAAAAATCATTAATGGCTGTGATAATCTAATGCTATAGGGGTGTTGTGTGGTATTAAATATGCTTTATTCTTAAAAGGAAGAAAATTGTTTATAAATGAATCTGCATTTAAAAATCCACGTGAAGTGAAAAACCCCCAGTGAAGTGAAGGACAGAAAGATTTTTCCCCTGCTCAGAACAAACAGGAGGGGAGGGTGAAGCTCTGCTGCCTTGCGGGGTACATCTCTTTGTTGTGTAAATGGATGTCGGGCTTTTATTTGGCAGTAAGTACTTAACGCATGGGCGCAGGTGCACTTGGATGAGCCATAACTCAGAGCCGGGCCGGCTGAATGGAACGTCCTGCACCCCGGCAGTCACGGAGCGGAGCGAACGGCTCCGCTCCTTTTCTTTCCTACCGAGTCTGGAGTAGGGATGGGGTCTCCCGGGCCTGGCGTCTCCCCTCTTCTCTCCTCCCTCTCTTTCCCGTCTCCCTCCCCCTGCTCACGCTGATGCATAGAGAAGCCGGGATGTGAACTCCAGCTTTAACTGTACTTGCAGATGGAGCTGAGATAGCAGAGATAGCCCGGGGCAGCTGTGCTCTGAACCTGCAGCCTACCTGGGAGCCAGGATTGCAGCTGCAGGCACTCTTAAAAGCTTTTGCTTGCATAAGCACTTGGGCCCCACTAGAGGCTGAATAGCTGCTTGATAAACAAAATGAACACAATGCCTCAAATCACTATTCCCGAGGCCAGGAATATTCTTCTTCTTCCTTTCCTCTCCCCACCACCCCCCTCCTTTTTTTTTTCCTTTTTTTTTTTTTTCCCCCTCAGCAGCGGCTAAAAATAGTTTGGCAATTTACATTTTAACAGTTGCGTGTTATGTAGGGTGGCTTTACAGTCTAGCAGATGATTTCTGCTAGATTAACAAAAATATATTTAAAATGTCAGAGAAGCTAAAACACATAGCGGTGCAATTTTCATGTAATTTATTACTGTAATTCTAGGCGAGTAATAAAGCTTACATTACATGTTTAGTATTTAGTAGCATCAGCCAGGTAAAGATATCATTTTAGCAAATGAAAAATTTCTCTCATTTCTCTTACCAGGCTTTAATTTTAAGAAGCAGTATTTTTCAAATGGTTTTCACTTAATTCCTCTTCTGTGAGAATAGTGGAGACACCAAAATGCTGATAAATTTTATTTGTATTAACATTGTACCAATCTGCACAATAAAGTGCAGTTACTGTGAGTGATCAATTATTGCAATGCTGCAGTTTTTAAGTACTGTTTCTCTGTATATCAATGCTTTCAGTGCTGAATAGAGCCTTGAAGTAAAATGACATTTAAAAAAAAAAAAGTATTTGAGATGATATGTGTTTGGAAGATGACAAACTAAATTTCACTGAGCATCATAGAAATGGAGTAGATAATTATGTAAGTGTTGTCTTTATTTTAAATATACCTTGGTAAGAAGTCAGAATGTATTGTGGGAAAAATGAAGATTGATTTAGCCAATAGGTAGTGCAGAGAAGTTCAATTGTAATAGGGGAAGTCAAAAGAAAGGTGGTACTTAGCGTTGTTATACAAATGTGCATTTTTAAATTTTTCAGTTTCTACAAGATTGGTTTCTGCAATGTTTTTGTGTTAGTATAGGGCTACCGTGTCAACAGATACTCAACAGTAATTTAATTTCCTAGATAACTGTAATTTAGTAACAATCTTTTAAGAAATAATGATATTTTAAAAAAAATCTTCCTTCAGCTTATTTCTTTCTCTCTTGGATTTGTATGGTATTTTCTGAAATGACTTGCTTTGAGGCTTATCTTTCTTCATGTGTTCTTATCAGGGCCTAAAGTAAAAATAGTTACAGAGAAAAGAGCTAATGAGTTGTTTAGTTACTTTCTGGAATGCAAGTCAATCTGAACTTGTCCTTTTACTGTAAAAATGAAATGCACCAGGCAAATGCATTTTTAAGTTTTTCCTGTTGTAATTTGCTAAGTGGTGAGTCATTGCCCAAAACATTTTGAATGTTGACATGCAAGCATTTATGTTAAACTACAACGATTAAATTTAAAGCCTTATGGGGAGGATAGCAACTATAAAATCAGTGGTTTATTTTTTTCTCACTGTTGGCTCAAGCCAGGCTTGAGTGAACAGAAAGATGGTGATGTGCTGTTTATATTATAGTGGGGGGCAGAGGGGGGAAATAGTGTTCAGTGAGTGACATTATCTTCGGAGATTCAAAACTGTTGTATTTCTGAGAATCTTTCTGATTGTAGGAGTTATCTTAACTAAGCCAAGAAACTAATAATACCATGTGACTTGAAACCAGTTGTAACTAATCGGCAGGGGTGAGTTAGGAAGAGCTGTTTGGTGCACAGAGAGAGAAGAAAGAAAAGTAAGACTCGCTTGGAAATGCGCAGGGAGATTGTCATCTAATAGTGGATGGGCTATGAGCAGAAACATACCGTTTACATGTGTACTCAGAAAATATTTCAAATTAATATTTATGATTAATACCATAATCAGTAACGATCATGAGGTCATAATTCTAAGAAAAAGTGTGAATATCATCATTCTTTTGCCATTTAATTAGTATCACATCAGAGAAATAAGCTGAGATACATCATGTCTGTTGATTTTTGTTACAGAAAATCAGCTGACACACGCAGGCGCAAATATCTGATTGTTTTCTATGTAGTGCTATATCTGATAACTATTTTGAGTAATTTAGACTTTCCACAGTACCTGAAACAATCAGTTAATATTAGACTTTAGACTGCCACTTATTTAATAAGAGATTGTCAAATGAATATTTTCTAATACCAAGACCTCTTTCTAAATTAAAACTCATTATGTTTGTCCTGGTTTCAGCTGGGATAGATTTCAATACATTTAAGACAATTTATAGCTTGTTTATAGGGCTTCCTCATATATCACCCTCTACAGTATACGTAGAGTCTGTGGGTGCTAGTTTATTGCAAGAATTCTTTATGAAGCAAAGCTAGAGAAAACTTGGTTTGCACGCATAGAACTACCCCCCAAACTTTTAAGCCACTTCCATTTTGGTATCATGCTAGTCTTTTAAGACCGAGCTTGAGAAATACGTTTCAAGTTTTGTCTCATAAAGATACCAATGGTACCAGAAGAAAAAGAATAAATCTTGCTCCCTTCTGTGCTCCCTCCTTCCTCCATCCCTCCCGAAGGGTAAAAGGAGATTATTTGTAATGGTGGAGTGGAAAGGATCCAGTCCTCTGAGTGTTTATCTGAAACCCAGTTTTTGATACTTTAGTGTTTAGATTGTATTAAAAATAATATAACATTCACCACGCTGAGTTGACTTTCTTTAGAGAATTATCCTCAACGTTAGCAAGTTCAGTGTGTATTGAAGTAGCCCGGTGTAAAGCAATATCCTTGCAATACTTCTATGAAGTCCGTGGCTCTGAATGAAAACTTTGGAGCATCCTGGGTAGATACTTCGTGTGATGTTTAACTGACTGTGAGGTTATGTTTAACTGACTTTCTAGTGCAACTTTTTTTTTTTTTTTTTTTTTTTTGTAAGTAAAATTTGTTCCCACTGGCCAGAAATGGTGTCAAAATGTAAAAAGCAGCATTTAGTTTGTTCAGAGCTGTTCTGAATTGCCTTGCACAGTCAAGGGATACGTTCAACTGTCACTTGTCTTTAGTATCTAACGCTCTCAAAGACAGCAGTAACTCGCCTGACCCTTGCCTCTGATGCTGTGCTGTGTTTTAGAAGGTGATTTTAAATAGCAAAACTGAGCAAATAAATCCTTATGGGTAATGCAACACAGAACTTGGAATTTCTTCCTTGTGACTTAGTCTTTCATCTTCCCTTCTTCTGCTTTATGCTTGTTCTTTCGTCACCTGATTCAAGGGATAAAGTTTTTGGGGACTTGCTCTATACTCCTTTTTAAGCACGGCATTCATCTGTGAGCTTGAAAAAAAAGCAAATATATAAAATATCCAGCCCCTAAATTATGTTACAAACGAAGTAAAAGTGTTTCTTTGATATTTTATGTTTATTAAGAAAAAGACCTGGTTTTCTGGATAGATTATTGTAGCTTTTTTCAACATGACCTTTATTCGAAATCTATCTGAAAACAGCAGTAACCTCAGATTGTAACATCCCACCCGCTCTTTGCTGTAAGGAACATTTAGCTGTCATTAGACGGCTAAGCAGTCCATTGCAAAGTCCTGCTGTGAGAGTTCAGATCGAGTTCTTGCTGAATTAAGGTGAAGGTACTTAAGTAACCCTCCCTTAATAGCAATTTTTTTTTATTGCAATCAGATAATTTTTTCAAGCTAACTATCCTGCCATCTGACTGTGCTGAACTGTTGTGAGGTTGCTTAATTGAGAGATCTTGTCTCTGAAAATCCCGTATATACATATATGAGGGCTATATAATGATGTCAGATTATTTCTCTGTGTTTGGATTTACTGAAGATACTTTATTTTTTAAGTTTTCACAACATATCAAAATGAGCATATGAGATGCTCTTAAATTGGAGTGTAGATCTGCATAAAAGAACCTTAAATGTGTGCATAGTTCTAAACCAGTTATCTGAGAAAATAACATGACTGAATTGCAGCTCCTGTAATTTAGGGAGAAGTTACATTGAATTGTTGCAACTTCTGCTTTACCCCAAAGATTAATGTGTCCATTACCATAAATTAGTGTGGTGTTTTATAACAGTAGATAAGGATAAAAGCTTTTTTGAAGACTATTTCTCAATTATCTTTTGCTTGATAACACTTGTGGTTTCGGTGGGAAGGCTTGCGCAGTCTGCCGGGGAAGCGGAGAGCACCGTTGCGCGGCTGGACTTCCAGCTGCCGTCGAACCCAGAGGTTCCCTTTCCCATCCTGCTCAGCCCGCGTGCGGGGCAGGTTGCTTTGCCTGTGACTGTGCCCTTTGTCAGAAACGGGCAATGTGAAAGGGATTGCTTTTTCCAAAACATGGTACTGAAATTAAAACGCTGCATAATCTTTAGATGAAATTTCAGATGAAGGTATGTCTTTACACACTGAAGCAAAGAAATTGAGTGAAATTGCCTCTTGTTGTAGTGCCACAGAGGTTTTTGTGATGTCAAGACTTCTAAGGAAAGCAAGTTGTACAGTCTTGGAGATTCAGTTACAGGATTTCATGCCGTTTGCACTGATAGCTAGGATTAGTTGTTAGCGTTTTTTCTTTCTGTAAGGAAGTAGTAGGCAGATTTCTAACTGTGGATGGCGGAAGGATGGCTTGTTTGGCTTTTGATAGTTCACTTGGCTTCATTTGCAGAACAATTTTTCCAAGCAGCGAGTTGGAGTATAGAAGAGGGGGAGATATGCAAAGAAATACATGCTGAGGCACAATTAGCTCTCTGCATTTTGACATGCAGTCTTCTAAAGCTGCTCTGACACTGAATTATTTAATAAATTCTTAAAGTGTGTGTGTGTTGATTTATTAGGCTGGGCTCAGGTTTTGACTATGGAGCCACCTACAGGGAGATGACACAAGTGCAAGTTTAGCTGCGTAAGTTTGGTGGGGGGAGAAAGTGAAAAATACACTGTACTTCAGTAATGAAATAAAAGTTAAATGATGCTAAGGTTGGGCCAGCAGAGGGACCCCTTAATCACTTTTTAATTTTTCAAATAAATTTTCTTGGCCATATTGAGTTGATGTGAAAAGATTTCTAGGTAGTCCTTTGCAAGTTTCAGTAACGCAGCCTTGCTAATTCATTTCGGGTTTTAAAATTTGTTTAAAGTCTATACACATTTTTAGATTGGGTAGGTTTTTAGCACATTTTGGGTTGATGATTATCAGGCTTTTGATGGGATCATTTATTGCCTCAGGAAAATAAACTTGTTTATTTACTTTTTAATGCAGCTATGGGTAGTTAAGACCTTCCTATAGAGTCTTTCAAATCTTAAGTGCTTAATGTTTTCAGCAAAATAATAAAACTTTCTGAATTAGAGCAATATCCTAGCAAAGTTGTATTTGAAAGATTTTTGAAACAAGTTTTAAAACCTCAAATAAATTGCTTTGTGTTTGATTCTGAAGGATATGATATATAGCACTTTTTTCCTCATTCTTTCCATTCTAGTAAAATATTTATGTAAAAGCTTAAACATCTGAAATTCAATATTATTTGGAAAAGTACTGAAAGAGAAACTTCCTAGCTGTAGTTTCCAATTTAAAAAAAAAAAACAAAACAAACAAACAAAAACCCCAAAAAACCCACAACACTTATTTTTTACCCATATCTGTCATAGGTAACTGGAGGTTTTTTGCAAACAAAAAAAAACCCCAACCAACAACAAAGAACCCAACAACCATTCCCCAAGCCCCCCCCCAAACCTTGTAATATTGCTAGGTAGAAGTAATGGGTAGCAATTAATATCAATTTCATTAGTATTTGCTGTCTATTCTCTATCCCTTCAAACTGTTCCCTCTTCCCTGGTTATAATGACATCAACGTTAAATGTGAAGTTAAAGACAAACCTTTTGAACAAGAAAACTGCCAAACTAGTTTAGCTCTTGTGTAGATGAGTAAATTAATTTGCTTAAAACATTTTCCTTTGGATATCGTGGGGGTTTTGCCTATCAAATTTAGTCCACTGGGTTGTTTTAAATTGTCTTCCATACAGTTAGTCTGCTCTGTCCCTGCTGAACAGCACACTTAGTGGTTGGTTAACAACAGAAGGTTATACTTCCAGGATTTTAAAATAAATTAACATTTACTTAACTGATGAATTAAATAGAGGACAGTATAATAAGCAATTTGTTTTCCCCTTAAAACAGCCAGGTTTGTTTCTTAAGGCTTGAAATCTTGCCTATTCTAACAGCTACATTATGTGTGGTGTTCCTTGCATCCTTTACCAATGATCCTAACTCTGGCCTTGCTATAGTAAATCATCATAAAAGTTTGGTTTTAAAATAAGTTATACTGGGAGTCCTAAGATGACTAGAATTTTTTTTTCCTGAATTGTTGCAGGAGAAGCAGCTCAAGGTTTCTATGTATGTTTTAATTAGTGACAGGTTGTTCAGTATAGGACAATTTTCTATTAATTTGGTTTTTATCCTCTATTCCCCATTCTTTGCCTTTATTTCAGTGGGGCATCAGTTGGGGTCTGTCTCTCCTGTTCAGGTTCCAGTTTTCTTAGAACTGGTAAGAACTTAATTGCTTGTGAAACTTCTGTTCCTCTGTCAAACGTGGTTGAAATTGGTAGTAAGTTCCAACCTTGGACAGAGTGGGGAGGAAAGGAGGGACTTCTAGGGCAGTTGTCTTTGCCTTATTTCCAAAGATAGCAGGTTAACCTAGCCCCTAAGAAATTAGATGGAAATTATTAAGAACAATAGAATTGGTATCGCTATCAAAAGCAGGTTTGGGCTCTCACCATGTTACCATTTTTTCAGCAGGATTGAAGCCAACTCTCTGCAAGGAAACTCATGATACTTGGGTTTACACATCACCATTGCTTTTGCTGGTGAAAAAGAAACTTTAATTTCTAGTTGCACATAATTAATTGGAAAAGTTTTTGCTGCTTGTTGTGTTTGAATAGACCCATTTAAAATAATAAAACTGTGATAAAAAGCAGTAACTTTTCTAAAGTATTTTGATATTTCAGTCTTCTTGTGGAATATGTTTGACCAGATGATGGCTCTTGTCCGTTGAGACAGTTACATAATTATCTTTCATATGGTATAATTTTCAATGACCTGGAGAAATTATGTTTATTTTTTATAAATGCAAGTGATAGGTTACATACGCTTATTTTGTATTTGCTTTGTGGCTCTGACAAGTTGGACAAAAATGTTACTTCACATCGAAGTTTGTTTTCAGGGAGAACGTGTGGTTCATTCACAAAATTGTGTTAAAACAGTCTTTGCAAATATTCTCATACAGGTAGCTTGGTTTATTATTAGGTCAGTGTTTTGCTCAGCATCAGCTTTCATAATCTCTTTACATACTTTAGAAATAGGCGGTTTATTGTTTTGACACACAGTACAGGGTCATGAGTGGAAACAATTCAGGCTACAAAGTGCATGTCAGTTCAGTGCTCCTCTGCTGACGGCATGTCTGTCTGAAATCAAGTTTAAAAAATTGGCCCTGTCTCCAGCTGACTTGTTTTGTCAGGCTGAGTCATAAGATTAACCCTTGACTTGTCACCAAGGAAAAATGGAGTAAACAACTGTACCCAGTACAGTATCGCTGATCCAGCTATGATTCATTTCACTGTAACATGATTCTCTTAAGAAAACAAATTTCAGAGCAGCTGTTGCTTGGCTTAAATGGGGATTATAAAAATTGCAACCACAAAACAAAAACTTAGTTGGGACTTCACGAGCTTTTGGAATACTTATGTGGTAGTAGTAGTTACTGCAAATACAGAGTTATTGGTAACTTCAAATTCTTCCTTTTTAGGTTTATTTTTCATCTGTTCTGGTGAAAGTAAACTTCTGTGGGTCAAAGTTTGATATGCTTGATGGAATTATGGTTTGATCCTGTAAGGTGAATCGATGTAGCAAATGTCCTGTGAGAAACAATGTTTTTGTGCAGTAAATGTAGAGCAGATACAGTGATAAATTTCAAGCATTGTGCACTAAGATTTTTATTCCCATCAATGTGACTGAGTGTAGGACAACTAATTCCCTTTTTGGTAAGATGAAATTGTTATCCTTTTGATTTGTGGGGAAGTAACTCAGGAGCAAATTCATTTATTGACTCATTATGGAGGTAGCAGTCTTTAACCTAGTTTGTCTACAGACAGCATTTGCAGTGGTGTTATTCAGTTTTATTGATCATACTGTTGCTGTTGTCTTGCCCATGTGATGGTGAACAACGTCAATGATTCCATGTACTGATAAATGTTGTGTTAGTAAATATTACCAGTTAATATTACCTATATATTATTCGTTAAAATTGCTCTGTACAAGTATAGGGCAGTTGTAATGCGGAGAAGCCCCCCTCCCAATGCTACATAGTGAAGTTAGTTTTTTCTGTGGTATGTATGTTTTAACATTTTTCCAATTGCTTGTAATATGGGTGGATAATGCTTATTATTTGAGAGGGGGCTTGATCAGGCTCTTCCTCTCAAATGCAACTATTTTGAAAATTGAGCATGTGTGCATGGAGGCACAGTAGCAATTACAACTATGTTGATGATAGTCTTTACTTCAAAGAACCAACTTCAGTTACCCTAGAAGTATTTTCAATTATTTAAAAGTTTGTGTACTTGAATTATTTCAGAAAAAAAGTGTTCCCTTCTTCAACTCTTTCAAGCTGAAAGCAAGTTTTCCAGTG
>JAVJGG010000002.1:8490029-8501103 GCA_035590195.1 Aviceda cuculoides | reverse complement strand
TATAGAGCTTTGGGGGGAAAAAATGAATTAAAATATTAATCTCTCTTTAAAGTTTTACCTTTTCTTCTCTTTCATTCAAGAGCTATTCTACAGACCCCCAAAAATCAAAACACTAACCCCCATTGAAAAAAAAAAAAAAAGCTGCAAAAATATTTAAATGGAAATAATAGGACAAATTTAAATTACAGTTTGTAAACATTTTGATTTTATTCTTCTTTTTTAACTAATAAATAATTAAGCAAACTTCTTCATTCACCAGAGCCTTTTCATTTAAATTTTATAAAATGCAAGGGCAGAAAAATAATATTTAAGTAATAGAAGTTTTATATTTTCTTTGTGCATAAAGAGTAAAATATAGTCTTGAAAGATTTCCACTTTTTTTCAGTTCACCTACAAGTTCAGAAAGAAATTGGTTGTTTTCTAAACATACTGTAGAATTATTTTTCTATAGATTGCAGTAATTTGTCAGTTACCACCAAAACAAATCATTTTAAGGAACAATATTCATTATATTTTATTTTGTCACCTATGACTACTATTTCATATGAGTATAAATTTGTGAATATATTACACATTATTGTTGTGTTTTGCGCATTGTATGGGTTAATTCAATATACCAGTATTTTTTATTATTTAATAAGTATTTGTCTTTCTCAGCATAGGCTAAGACTGTATTGAGCCCTTTTCCAAGGCAGAGTTACTACATCTTTCACAGTAGATTTCTACAACACCTATTTAAAAAGGGAGAAAAAAATCAGCGGAGACAGACTTTGCATATATGTAATGCTTTATGATTTGGGTTTTTTTGTAAACTAGGTTGTATTGGGATTTTTTTTTTTGAGAAAATGTTTTGTCTTGACAATTTTCAGAGTGTAAAAGGCTATTTATAAACATGTCGTGTGTGCATACGTACATATGAGCACGTTTGTAGAGATGAATAAATAAACACAAGTATGAGCAGGTATGTGTATATTTGGGTATTTTTTAGTGGAGAAAACGCCTGTTTTGCCGCCATCGCTCTCAGAGTTATAGCAGAGACAAACATGTTAATAATATTGCATGATGCTTAGATGACACGGCAGCATGCCTTTCTGTAACTGTTGCGCAATAAATAACGTACTAAGTCTTTTAACATCAGTGCAAAATGTTTTCAATTTGTAAATTTTGGAGCAACCAGATGCTGAAAAGAATTATTCAATTCTGCTTTTATTAGTATTGGGCCAGTTAGTATACAGGGAGAAAAGTACAATTAAAGCTGTTCTGTACCATATGCTGCCCACAGCAACTTAGACAAGGTCAAAGCTAACATTTGTAAGTCAGGACAAATATAAGATCATCTGGAAAATCTCTAGGGGTACGTGGCAGTGGACATTGAATAAAGACAGGTAGTAAACACTGGTCAGCTGGATTATTTTATTTTTTCTTTTCTGTTCCTCGCCCTTCTCTTTCCCCTCCCCATCCCCCTAAAAAACGATGAGTTGCAGTGCATCAGCCCAAGAGAGTTTTCCCTTCTCCGCTCCATTGGATTGGACTGCCAATCTACTGAGCAGTGGTCCCCTGCCAGAAGGGTGTCTTGTCTGCAACAAGCTTTATTGATGCTTTAAAGTGAAGGTTATGTCCGTTTCCTTGGGCAAATGAAAGCAGCTAGGGATGGGATCAGGTGCTGTATTGGACAGATCTATATTTCTCAAAATGTGAGCACCAAAGAGTAACACAGACTTTGCTCAGTGTGTTTGCTTTCATAATCAACGTGCATGTTGACATCCATTTGTAGAAATACAACAGTCTGTGTCGGAGGTACAGAAACTGAGAGTACTAGTGTGTTCAGAGAAGAGAGAAACAAATGCTAAAAGGTAGTGTTATATATACTACTGCATGTTCCTGTGGTCAGTACTGGTAATGGGGGTTCCTACCAGAGCTAGAACAGCCTTCAGAAACACAGGGAATTGGTTAAGAAACAGGCTGATTAGTTTCAGCTTTTCCTTTTTTTGTTTCCTTAAAATCTGAATTTAATCAGGAATTTTTGGAGACTTAGTTGTATGCATCCTTTAGTAACAGCACAGTTTGGAGAGTGTGGGGAAGAGATTTTACTTTGCAAATAAAATACAAAAAGAATCTTCAAGCATTACATATGTATATTTATTTCTGGTGGTGTTCTGCTGCCTTACCTTCTTTTTCCTCTGCTGTCTGCCTCACACTACAATTTAAAAAACAAAATCAAAATAACAGACTGAAAGGTTTCCATATACTGCATTTGTGATTTTTGCTAAGTTTGCGTATCACTTTTTAACGTGACTTTAAGATTGTAATTTACTGGGGAAGAAGCTAGGAAGTATTTGTGCTATGTATCATTGCAGTGGGATTCTGCATTTCAAAAATACCCAAATAGGCATCTATAGCATGCCTAAACTGCATAAACATTTATTTAAGATGGAATTCAGTTTAGCTACTTCAAGGAGTTTGAATTTTATACCATCCTTAAAAATTATGGTTGGATTTGCTGTCAAGACTGATGCTCTATTCTCGTAAAGGAGTGTTTTATTTTCATTCTGGGTGGTGAGAAGAGTTTTTCAGATGTATGAAGCTTTGCACCTAGTATTGGAAACAAAAAGTATGATTGAGGTTATGGTATACTAATCTTGTATACTAGGGCTCTTCATTTTATCATCTTGCTCAAATATCAACTAAACAAGAATTGGGGGGGGGCAGCTTCTGTCTTGCTATGAAAAGGAGCATGGAAAACTATAGTTACTGTTCTACATTCCTGAAGCTTTAGTACATGATTTTGTCAGAAATAGAATAAACATGAAAACAAGTTTCCTTTTCCTAGAGCTGCCTTTCAGCAGAATTAGCTTTTGCCACAAAACCTGCAGATAATACACTGTAAAATTTTGCCACATGTACAAATCATTCATCAGTGCGCACTTGCTTAGTGCATGACTGATGCTGATGGAATGTAGATAGGCTACTTAGCAGAGTTTACAAGCTACAGAATAGGTTATCCATCTCTACTGGTTTCAAAAAATTCTGTCTCTAGCAGCCTGATAAATATTTTCCTGAACTTCCAAGAATTGTTAGTAACTGGGCTTAAATGAGTAACATAATTCATAATTCCATAAACAGTATGTGTGATGGGAGCCTTGGTCTTGAGATAGCATGAGGTCATCAGAAGTAAGGTTTGGTTGCTTCATTGCTATTTTTTAATCTGCTTTTAACATTAATATTAAACACTGATAAATATTTAAGAATTTGAAACAGATTACAGGAAAATTGCCTGAGAGGAGGTATGCCAACAGGAGGACTCGTAAGTTTTATATTTATAGAATGAAACTTGGAAGTTTTACTTAGCATAAAATTTGGTAAACCCAGATCTTCAAATTGATGTTCACGTTATGTGCACTTGTATTGGTACACAGAAGCACACTGTGTAATCCTTTGATAAGTTTTAGATATATGAGGTCCGTGTAACTTTCATGATAGTGTTCATGACCTATGTTAATCACCGGGGCAGATTTCAGAGCTGGATGATGCGTTTTGTTTTGCTTAAACCTGATGTGGTACAGATAATGTCTTTTCAGCTCTGTTCTGAAGTCAGCTCCCACCATTACCCCTCAAAAAAAAATAATCTTAGTTGTCATCCCGCCTTTCCCACTGGAGAAACATAAACCAGTTCAGGGTGTGGAAGAGACCATTGTGGGTCTCTGACTTGACGTCCTTTACAACTCTCATTTGTCCTGCTTCCCTTTGCGGCAGCTACCTACCCTTCAGAAGCAGTGCAGCGTTAGGATTGATGTATATTCTAGCACAGCTCCAAAAAAGTCAAGTCCTCCACTTGATAAGTCATGGAAAAAAACCTGGGTTTGGCGTGCGTTTATCGTGAGGGATTTTCCCATTCATAATTGGAGAGTGTTTTGCTTGTCAGCATGGAGACACATCCGATGCCTTCAGGTGCGGTGCGTTTAAGGGGATTAGAAGATGGGCTCCTCTTCTACCTGCTGGAGACAACCCTCTTCAAGGAGACTCTGCAGACAGGCTGACCTTTCAGCAGTATTCCTTGTCTTAGTGGGAATGTCAGCCAGGAAGAACTGGTTTTATGCCTCCTTGATGTCACTGTTATCAGTTTAATAGCTAAAAGAGGCCATCTTGAGCAGCCACGTCATATTTATAACTGCCTTACTCAGCTGTTGCAGAAGAGAAGGCCCTTTAACTAGAACACAGACCAGGGAGCTGCTGCGCAGCCATGAAGCCTCCTGCGGGCCAGCAGCCCCAGAGCCTACGTTTTGCTGGATGGGGGTCCTAGTGCATGCGGGGCTTTCAGAGTGAACAAACTAGTCGCCCTGATACATGGCTTCCTGACTTAAAAATAAAATTTCACCCCTTTTTTTAATCAACTCTTTTATCTAAAACCTCTGTATTTGGCATGTCATGGACTTCAAGTTAATCTTGGTAAATTTTGTCCTTTGCTTTTAAATTTTGTTTCTAGTAACACAACATAAAAATTATGATTAGGTCATTAACCAGAAAAAAACCTGGCGCTCATCTGCAGGTGATCAGATGACATCAGAGGCCTGGTTTTAATTTGTGGGTAGTTCTGATTGTAACTAAAAGAGACTTGCTCCTTTTGTGGAATTGGCTGGCTATTTCCCCACATCTGGAGTTAATGAAGTCTTTGAGACCACATCAGTTGTGTTTTGCCGCAAGAACCCTTTGATCTGAAAAATCTAGACTGGCACAAGTGCAGCTTCATAACGTTGCAGCTATGTTTTTGCAAGCTATGCTTGAGATACCAAAACAAGCAGAAACTATATAAAGTTATGTGTCTGTGCTAGGACTTTCATGTAGCTGTTTGGAAGGACCTCTTTTACGTTAATATAATTCATAACATTTTTATTATGTTAATGGCTTGTACACATGTATCTGTAAATGATACATTTGTAGAAGTTTTTTCAGTTTAATTTTCCTTTTGAGATAGTGTTTAATCAGTTTTTATAAATCACCCAATTATGTAAAATGTTAAAATTTCAATCTGAAGCTTCTGTTTACAAATCTCATTGATAACGTTACAGTTTGAAAGAACTATAATTCGTCATTGTAGGTGATTTCGCATTAATCAGTGTACATCTTCATGGCAGTCCTGAATGTCATAAAGCTTTTGTTTCCACTGCTGTCCTGTGACAGTGATAGATTATCCATCAGCTATAGCATATGCTGCGTTACTCTGCACAACAGAGAACTTGTAAATTAAGCCCAGTTTTGCCTAATATGTTTGCAGTCTTATGAGCGCGAGTATTTACAATTTGACAGAATGACATTTCTGTTACAATATGTCTGAGGCCTGGAATATACATGCATTCATCCTATATAGTAAATACATATGTACTGTTAATATTGCTTATAATGTATTGTCATTCTGTCACTCAGGTTTGGTAAGCATCTCTATTTTACGTTTATTCCATAAACTGAAAATTTGCAAGTAAAATATTCAACAAAAGCTCCCCGTAATGCTTTCTTTCCTAAAAATTTTTCGTTTCTATTGATAAACAAAAAAAAAATCTTAAACAAGCATGCAACTAAAAGTTGTGTAAGTTTTCCACTCGACTTCTTTCTCCCAGGTGCCTTTTTACCTGCAGCCGTTCTCATTACATGGCCGGTATGGACAGCTACGCCCGGGCTCGATTCCTGTGCCCTTGTCCTGATTCCATCATACTGTAGTTTGATAGATTTTATTGAAATTCCGTTGACGTAAAACGAGTCTAAGAGTGGTAAAGCAGCCCCTCTGATAGCAAAGAGTGCTGTCTGCAGGCACATGCCCAGCCATTTGGTCTGACAACAGCAGGCTGGAAAAGCATTTGGGAGTGGGGAGGAGGGGTATTGGTATGCAAATGGCAGCGGGACTTGCCCACTTCACTTTCTGAATATCCGTAGGAGAACAGTCACCCGCCGGGAGAACAATGGTTCTCTTCTGGGGAACGAACTTTTTGTTGGCCGGCTTGGTTTGCCTGGCCCTTCTCTTGCTTGGTAAACAACATCCCAGAAAGATGAGAGAGGTGAATGTTGTAGAAACATACGTGTGCCAGTGTTTGCATAGGAAGGGATAAAAATATTCGCTTTTGAATTTTGGGGGCATACTGCACTTTGCAAGTTGCATTATGTAAGCTTTAAAGTTTTAAAATTATTCTTAATATAGGCATTTATGAAGCCTCATGTATTTACAAGTAAGGTGAACGATTAAAAAATGGAAATACCTCATTTTTTACTTTGTAGCAAAAAGATACTCTGGTTTCGATGTTACATTTTTATATTCTTTGCTGCCACATTTGTTGATTTGCCTTTTTTTTTTTTTTTAAGATTTTTCATTTAACATACACTAGTCATATTGCAATACTCAGTATAGTGACCAAAATATTGGTATGAAGAAACAGCATTGCTTAGAACAACTAATGTTATGGATAGAGTCCCTGAGTCTGTGAATACTGGCTTTGTTGATTTGACTTATTCCTGAATATGCTTTATATTTCTTCTTAGAGTTACTGCCGTGAAAGACTTCTAATCATTATGTTAATTTGGCATCTTACGATTTTTAACTTGCTAAGAAAATTCATTTTTTGCATCTCAAGAATAGTCATTCCAATGTGGTGTTACACTGAAAAAAGAGCGATGCTGGTTTTCTTTAATGTTAGACCAGTGTGAAAAGAATTTGTTCAATGTTGCAGTTTTAAGGTTATTCCTCAGGACTTGCATTACATATATTTTTGATGAATATAGAAAGGCGTGGAAGTTTCTAAATGGATGATACAATGGTTGCATTAAAATCCTTCCATTTGTCACTGGATGTTCTTTTTTTCTTTCTGATTGTTGGGATGCCAGCTAATTAAATATTCAAACAGGCATACAGTTGTTTTAAAATAAAATTTGTTTGGGGCCCGGTTGTTTTATCTTGCTTTTTTTATCGTGAGCAACAAGTCTGTGCGAGTCATGCACTTAGAAAGCAAAATCAGCATTCAAGCTTTTATCGGGCCACCTGGCTGAGTTGGCACACCAGAAAGTGTGTTGTTAGGATCATTCTACTGTACTTCCTCTGTACTGTGGCAACTTGCTAAAAAGCAAATAAAATAAGGGCAACAAATGCTGCAGCTTGCTACACTGTTCTTTTTTTATTTGTGCTTTCTATCTGTGTCTGTCTGCTGTTACAGTTTTTTTTTTAATGCACAACACCCAAATATTACTAACCTGCTTTTATTGCTCTCCAATATTTAGGTGTATGCACCATCCCCGAGTTCTGATGATTTCAACAGAGAATCTCCAAGCTACCCGTCTCCTAAGCCACCAAGCAGTATGTTTGCTAGCACTTTCTTTATGCAAGGTGGGTAAAATGACTTTATATGGGTAGGTGTCACTTGTTCTTTAGGTAGAAATCTGCAGTCAGCCACTGTTGTACTGAATGAATGAGGAAGCGTAAAGGTAACATATTGTGCTAGAGCCTGTGATTAAGTTTTATATACTTCTAAAACTCCCTTAGATGAAGGGCGCTGTCTATTGATTTAAAGTTTTTCTCATGACATTAATTGCTGACTGAAATTTAAGGGGATTATACACCAGGCCAGATGGACAGAATCCCCCATCCCTTGATTTGTAGGGGCTTCAGAGCAGCACACTGGAGTGATAGAGAAAAATGAGGTGAGGGCTTCTTGACTGTTCTGGAATTTGACTGTACAATATCAGCTAACAGTCTTAAGTTCTTAAATGCTTGTATATCCAACATGCCAAAAAAAAGGGGATTGCATTGAACAAAACGAGAGCAGAATTCGTTTCCTCGGCCTCACATCATACAATTAGCTCGTACTGTAGTCTGATGAGGTTTTGGAGCATATTGAAAGCATAGTTTCTCGGTATGGGAATTTACAGAGCACTTAAGTTTATGCTACAGAAGGAAAACTGCATTGACACATGGGTTTGAGGCTTAAGTAATGTAGTCATTTCAGTTACTTAAATCTGCTATTATGAAATGTTTTTATATTTTTATGGTACTAAGGTATTTTAGACTATAAATTGCTTATTTTGGTTAATAGATGTTTTGCGCTGTGTGTTTATGATGAGCTCTGCTTAGCCAAACTTCTCTCCCCTCCACCCCCTTTTTTATTATTTCTTTCAGTCTGGAATTTTTATCAACCCTCTTGATACAAATCTGGCCTTACTGAAGGTCTGTGTAATTAGCAGAAGTACTTGGTATTTTCTCAGCTGTGGTTGGATTGTATTTCAGCTATAAAGCCTCTGTTGGTTTTTTGGGTTTTTTATAAATATAGCAACAGTGTGGTGGCGTGAAAATAGAAGATGCAGTATAAACCGGTCACCATTTCCCTGCTGATGTTAGTCTGAGTAGCTGAATTCTGTATTTTTTAAAATACTTTTGTAAAGGAAAGTAGAACTCAGTAGTCTCCTTCATTAAATGTATTTTTCTTGTTTTCTTTTTTTATTAAAAAATAATAATTAAAAAAAAGATGGGACCCACAATTCTTCTGACCTCTGGAGTTCATCCAATGGCATGAGCCAGCCCGGCTATGGTGGGATGCTGGGAGGCTCCTCTTCCCACATGTCCCAGTCCGGCAGTTACGGCGGCCTGCACACACATGACCGTTTGGTAAGATACGCAGCACAGATTAGTGTATTTATAATTCTATATGGAGATCTGACTTAAAAGAATTCACTTCTTGTTTGCTGCTCACATATGTCAGTTAAAAACCCAGTTGTCAGAAATCACAAACTTACTCTATTAGATTTATGTGCTTTTATTTACATCTGTTGTATCAGTAGAAATCTGTGTCTGTATAGTGGTCTGTTCAGAGGATGGATGAATCCCTTTCTTTAAGAAAGAGCTGAGTGCTGTATATTTGGTATCTTAAAATATCAATATTTATTTAAAGACTACTTAATGTCTTATCTCTGTTTCTCTTCTCTCTAGAGCTATCCCCCGCATTCAGTCTCACCTACAGATATAAATGCCAGTCTTCCTCCAATGTCTAGCTTCCATCGTGGCAGTACCAGCAGTTCACCTTATGTAGCTGCCTCACACACTCCACCTGTCAATGGATCAGATAATATTCTGGGTAAAAAGTTATTTCGGCTTTTTTTTTTTATTTTACAAGAAAATGAAATTTAGGGCTGCATGATACACAAAGTTAGTAAGATTTAATTTATGGGATGCTTGTAGATCAGGGATACTGCACCACTGTGACATTTCTGTCCTCAGTATGGCTGAGGTGAGGCAAATTGTTTTGCAGTCAGCTTAAGGCTTACTGGTTTATTTGCTTTCACAGCCAAGCCTTTGCTCAGGAGATTGTGTCCATCTAACTTAATGGCAATTATCCTTCTATAGTTTAGTATATATACACGTTAATATATGTAATTCTGGTTTTGCAGTTTTCAGAGCTGCTGTATCACCAAGGTACTGTGCTGGAGAAAGGCAGGAGGACTGTTGCTTTGCAGAGCTTGATAAACTGCATTGTAAATTCCTCTCTTAACTGATTTAGAGATTACTAAGTACCCAGTATGGTAGGCTGGTTTAGTCTCTTCCGTGCTTACCTTGAAAGCGTGAAATATAGGTTGATCATCTGTTCCTTGCACATATTTGCGCATCTTAAGATACAACCGTAGAAGTTTAATGCTTGTAGATGCCCCGTGTCAGTTCAGTATGATTTCCACTTAGCTTCATTTTAAGTAAGCAGAATTTAGTTAGAGTGACTATGTTGGCTTTGATTTGGGAATATGTTTTACACTCAGATCTTTAAACAAAACCAAGTTAATGAATCTGCATGGGAAATTCAGGTTGGAAAATCCAAGTTTGCCAGAAACTTGAAACAGCGAGTATTGCATGATTTGGATTTCTGATGTGAATGGCTTACATTCACATAAAATAAATTTTTTTGGCATTAGAAGTTGATAATTGGAGAAAGGAGATTCACTTTTAAAGGATCTATCTTCTATAGTAGAGCAGATATTTGAGAGGATTCAGGTTCTTTCTGTGTTTCCAATTGGCTCGGCTTCAGACCTCCTCTTGGCTTGATGGTGTGTGGAGCAAAAGGGCAGGCAAAGCTGCTGACATGCAACTAAGAGCAGGGGTGACAAAGCTTGGTGGATAAGAGCTTCTCAGGGATTTTCTAAAAGATGAGAGTACAACACGGGGAATTAGAGCGGGGGGAGCAAGGAGACACACAAGGAACTATTCAGTGAATTTGGCTTTAAGATTAATGAAACGTGCAGCACTTCAGTGATAACAGTTTAGAAATAAGCTGCAATAATACAATTTTCTGATTTTGATTTTCTTTTCACATTTCATTAAAATTAGCCTGTGATCCTAGAAAATAATTTCAGTCTTTCCTCTAACTGCTTTTGCTTGTTGGTCGTTAAGTTATCATGGTGATACTGTGTTTGACTTTAAAGAGGAGAGCATCTAAATTTAAATCTAATTGTTTTAATTAAATTTTTAAGTATAATGAGAACTGATTCTGTTGACACTAACTTCCTCAGAATATCCGTTTAAAAAGTTGCTCAACTGTACATGACGAATAAAACTAGAAAAGTAAATAAAATTTCAGCTTTAAAAATAAATGTTGGGTTTGCTTTCCACGTTACAGGAAACAGAGGAAATGGTGCTGGAAGCTCACAGACAGGTGATGCACTTGGAAAGGCATTGGCATCTGTAAGTAGCAGTTAGAGTATTCAGATCTGAAAGACATATTTTGATCATTGTATCCATTATTTATGTGTTCATTCATTTTATAATATCAGATCAGGAGTTTTCATGTATGAAGGTAAAATAATGTACTATGATACAATGTCATACTAGCCAAATGTCTATAAAAAAGCAAGTGGAAAATGCTTTTATTTGTAGAAGATTCATTCTGTCTTCCTGGGTTTTTTTCAGGTGATCAAAAAATTTAGGGCAGATAAAGTTTAGAAAGTTGTTTAGACAAAGTAAAAGATAATCATACAAAGTTTAGGGTTTGGGGTTGTTTAGTTGTTTTTTTTTTTTTCTGTACTTTTCTAAAGACAAATATTTTTAACATTACTTTCAGAG
>JAVJGG010000002.1:8475362-8490019 GCA_035590195.1 Aviceda cuculoides | reverse complement strand
CTTTCAGAGCAGATCCTACCTCGAGGTTTAAAATGTTTTCTCAGTGGCCTTATAAAATGGAGAGGTTTTGAATGCTGTGTTGTATAGCTATAATTTATGGAACAGCCTTTAAAATGCTGTATATGCATAAAGTTTAAACTCTTAGCTCTTGTTGGAATAGTGTAGATAATGTAAAAATTGCAGGTATCTTCGGTCTATAAGCTCTGTTTGCATATGCACACATAGGGCAATTATTTTTGCATTAATACAATCAGATGTACTTTTTATAAAAGTAATTGATACTGTATAGCAGAAATTTCAGAGTTAGGAGTGGTGGCTGGGGGAACACTTTGTGTTTCTTGTATGTAGCAAATAGGGAGACTAAGTCTGATTTAAAAGGTAGAAATGACTACTTTGCAGCCCCAAAAGACTGTTTCTGGGTTGGATTCTGGATCCCTCGCCTCATAGCAGTGAATGCAAATGTACATATTCGTGCAGATCCTGTTACCCTTGCATCCCTCAGAGGGTCATATGTTAAAAGATTACCAGATCTGATAATGTCTGTGATGTCCATATTGGGTAGGAGAACTCTGACCTACTGGCTTTGAGGAGAAAAATGTTGTTCCTGTTGCTTTTGGGGATTCAGCAAGTAGATAACAATACACGAGTCCAGAGGGCAGTTAACACTCTCTTTTTGTCTGAGACATGTCCGAAAAGAACTGGGATCATTTTTGACTCCTAGAAATAGCAATGCTTACATACTTAAGGCTGTTCATTACTCTGCGATGTATTAGGATGTCTGCTGTTCTGCAGGCTGACCAAAATTTCTGTTGTAAGTCTTGACACACCAGGCAGTTAGACCTGCGGGACTTTGTGACGTTTTCCACTGCTCTTCTTTTTTTAAATTATTCTCTCGTCCTTTCAGGTATTTTTGCCCAAGTCACTAGCTGAGAAAACCAGGCTGATGTTTTGAGGAAAAACTCTAAATATATTGCAAGTGGAAGTCAGAAATGTTTAATCTAACTGGTGGGTGGGCTCTGGTTGTCATAGAAACTTGTTTCTGTCATCCCGTGTTGTTGCTTGGCAGGAGCAGCCAGGTCATTCCATAAATCATTTCTGTCATAGCTGATGGTGATGCATTCCATCTGCTCTATCAGTGCATGCCATAGTCTGCACACTTCAAATCCCTTGCCTCATCCATCTGCTTCCCCCGCACACGCGTGTACCCAGCACACTTGTGCTTGTTGGGCAAGGGGCACCGCTCACGGTCGTGGAGAGGAGGGAGGTGGTCTTTCCTGCAGGTGAAGCTAGTGCACATGAATTCTGATGACTAGTAAACCAAGAATATTTTTCTGTTTGAACAAAGTTTTATTTAAATACTGCGAGTGTCTTGACTTTTTTTTTTCCCTAAGATGATACTGTATGCTTTTCTATTAGGATTTTAAATGCTACTGCTGCAACTGTTGAGAGGGATTTCTAGTTCTAAATTCTGTTGATGTACATCTTGCAATAGGCCTTTCATGTGTGAAACATCAGAGGATACGACATTTGTTCTTCAGTTTAGGTATTAAAGACCATACAGAATAGTATGTGATTAAACATGTAAGGCCAGATAATACATTTGCAAAGGTTCTTTTATTTTAGGTTTAAGCCTGGATAATTGTGGTCTTAATCTCAGGGTAGGCAAGAAAGAGAATTGTACATGAAAGTATTTACACAAAGTTCCCAAAGCCCTGTGGATTATGCATTAGTTTGGATAATGAACTAGTATAGATAGAAAGAAAAGAAAATCTGGGTATTCGTGCCATTTCTAATGTGTTTCCCTGAACATTTGCCAAACAATAACCCTTTAAGATTGTGCCCATGGAGGGTTATATGGCAGGAGAAACATCTGGTTTATTTCATTGCCTAATGCCAAATCAAAACACTTGGTCTTTAATTTAGAGGAGATCAAACAGGAGGACTGTTTAACTTTGTTGATTATATCAGACCTCTTTGTGATAACTTATGTTTTGATTCCTACCTCAGAACTAGGGTAAAGGCCTTTGTACGGTCTTGATAGTTAAATAGCCACTGGTCTCACCACAAAAGAAAAGAAAATGTAGGGAAGTTGACTTCTAAAAGTAATTCATGAATTAAGTTTCTTTGTTGCTTTAGACTCAATAACATTAACATAACAAAGCCTAACTGAAATGTACACTGTAGTGTTTAAAAAATTGGACTAACAGCTCCGAGGTTTGGCTCTGCAGGATCTCAATTGTGCAGCTTTTGTCTAAGAGCCTTTTCATTAGATCCTGGCATATTGGCTCCCTGCTGATTGGAATGGACCATGACTGATAGGAGGAGGAGTCTCATTTGTTGCAGTAAAATGAGTCGTGTTACCGTTTAAGCCTGGCAGAAGGTGTCAGGGTTGTTCATCATTGGTCATTTAACAGCACAGTGGCCAGGGACTGCATGCAGAATGAATTCTGACCTCATATTTTAGTTGTGGCGTTGGTATTAATGTAGGTTTTCCCTTTTATAAAATATAGCAAAACAAAATTGGCAGGTAGAGCAGTGGAAAATGACCAGTTTCAAAGGAGACTTCATCGCCTTTGTTCTGACATAATTTTAATTTTCTGTATCTTATCTGTCTGGAGCTCTATACAGTTCCCATACTGACACCCAAGATTCGTTTTTATGCTGATGTACAATGCATGAATTTCCTACAGTGGTCTGAGGCAGTTTGTTCTTTTAAATATATTTGCTTTCTAGCATGTATGAAAAAGAAGAGGTATTTCCATTAGGAAACTGGTGGTCTTTTCTAATGAAAAAGTATGCTAGACCACGAAGGAGCATGTGGTCTATTGGGTCCTGATTTTGTCAGTTCAAAAAATAAAATGTGCAACTTAACCAAGTCCCAGTTTATTGTCAGCTAAATACTGAAATGTTTTATTGTCTGTGTGAAGAGACATCAACCACACTGCCAGTGAAGATTTTTTTTTTTTAACTGCCATCTGATGCCTAACAAATTCTGGTCTCTGCTCAAGTAAAACGGGTTTGAACTGATGACCTGTAAGAATATCTTCTAAAGTCCATCGTCAGTCTCTAAACCTATTCAATTCCCTTCACAAAATGAATTTTCCAAGAATCTTGAAAATTTAAGTTTTAATTAAAGCTTTAAGCATTATGTCTTTAGTCTTTATCAAGACTTTTTAATTACATTAATAGGAAGGAATGAATTGTTGCAAGTTGAGGTTTGGTAGCTCAAGGCAGCAACTGATACAGAAATACGATAGAAAAATTGTATGTGCTGCAATACGTAGCAAGGGCAACAAATTTCAGATGTTTTTTGTTTAGTGGGTACCAGTCGTAACTACAGCTGAATGCTTCCTTGGTATTTTCTCTTCTGAAGGATAAATTTTTAGAAGATAACATGTGTTGACTGCTAAAATCTTTTCTCTCTCTAATGTTTGGGAAGTCATTATTCCTCTGCATTTTCCTGAAGTTTTGTTTAATTATCTGTGTACTCTTACATATATCGTTCTCCTTCAGTGGTAAAAAGGCTGTAATTTTTGCTGCTGTTACAGTAGAAGGAAGATCAGTTATACTTGTGTCGCTATCAAATACAGGCTGTGCTTATTTTGACAGCTGCTTGAAAATGAAAGTTCTCTGGACATTTTTAGAGCCCTGAGTGTAATAAAGCAGAGCTGTGATTGAAGGATCAAATTGGGGTTTTTTTATCAATCCAGCATCAAGAGTGACAATTAAAAGCATGAAAAGGAATCCTAATAGCTATTTTTTTACTGTGTATTATGACATGTATTGATATACAATCTCTTTTGTCTGTTGTTAGATTTATTCTCCTGATCATACCAGCAGTAGTTTTCCATCAAATCCGTCAACACCAGTTGGATCACCTTCGCCTCTTACAGGTAGAGACAAGCCATTTGTCAATAACTTGTTTGTTGTTTTGAAAACATCAGTGAAATCAGCAGTAGCTTCCTTGCATAATTACTTCTGTATTTTGTTTATTTTTCCATTGTACTAAGCCCAGGTTTATAAATCCAGATTCTTAAATATTTTGTTACGAGCATTCACTTAAATCCTGGCAACTGGCTTTGAAAATTAGCTTATTAAAATAATCTTTGAAAACATTGAATGGGCATATAGTATCACAGCTATGAAGATACCTGTACAGATCTGTACCATTGGAGAGAAATAAGAGTGATTTTGTTGTTGGCGGTTTTTTTAAAGCTATATGTTAGAGCTCTGCGGCAGCTTGTAGGGATAAACAGCAGGTGTGTGTTCCCTCTAATGAAAATATAGTAGGCTGTAGAGACTATTCAATTTTTACACAGGATAGGTTTTCATTCATATCTTTCATGAGTGCTTTCATTCTATGGGAGAAGAATTTCTGGCATTTTTCAAAATAAATGCTCTGTATTGCAGCCACCTCTGTCACCTGTGTTTTGTGTGTTTGTAGTGTGAATGTGGGAAGAAGCATTCCAGTGTGGAGAAGAACTGTGGGCAGCTGCCTACAGCTATTAGTGGGTAGTGCAGCTTTCACAGACACTGTGGCCTCAGCTGTCTAGTAAAAGTTGAACAGCTGTTCTCCATATAGAGAGGACTGTGAAAGCTCCATTGACTTAAATTTGTTGTTTAACAAAGAACTAGAATTACAAGCAAGATGATGTAACTTTAACCCTGTTCTTTCCTATAGTACAATTTGTTAAATTATTTAACGTTTATACAACAGTCTGTTTTCCCATTCTCTGTTGTTTAATATATCGCTGCAGGCTCCTGGCTGTTGGTCACTTCTTTGCAAGAGTGTTTTGCTTTTTATAAAAAAAAAAAAAAAAATTAACTTATAGTGAAAAGTGTACAGAATGACTGTAGCTGAATGCTTTTGTAATCTAGGTGAATAAATTAGTAAAGTTATTGCATGCAGAATGCAGTCATATACAACATATATGTGAATATGCATATCTATATTTGCAATGTCACTTGGAAAACTTTTCATCATTCATACTTCACTCATGTTTAATGGACACTGTTCTGGTCTTCTGTGTACTTAATGGATTAATGAATATCTGACATGGCATACCTGAGCAGCTGCTTTGGGCGTTTTTTTTCTATAACTGAAAAATCCATGTTGAGTTGAGTAATGATGGAATTAATGGGATTTTTTTATTTAGTGATTACAGTCGACAAAGAATGTTTTATATATCCTTGTTGTACTGAAAAGGCAGATCAGACCAGAAAATTATTATTATTTTCTTTTTAACATCAAAGCAAATATTGAAAATATTTTGTGGCTGGAAGAAAGAAGTTCTGACATTTCAAAGTATTTAGAGTTTTAAAGATCCCAGTTGGAGTTCCCTGATTAGATACCACACCTAATTTTATAAGCATGCTAGCTAATTTCTCATTTTAGAATACAAATTTGAGGTCCCTAAAATTGAGGTTTTCCCTTTGCTGTTGATGCTTCTGTCTGTTGGAACCTGTATCAAATGTAAAACTCTCCAAAATTTGCACTTTGATTTGTGTTCCTTATTCTGGATTCTGATGGCCAAGACAGTAGTAGATATAAGCAAATAATACTGAAATCCTTCTCAGGCACAAAGTTAGCATCTGCTTTACAATTACACCCTCCCACCCCACCCCCTTTAATTCCAGTGATACAGAATTTATCAAGCCTTTGGTAAATTACTCCAGTAGTTAATTACCTTCATTTATGAATCTGGACTTTTATCTTTATTCCCAGATGAGTCACTAAGAACACAGTGAAGCACAATGTAAAGTAATTACTACTGTATTTATTGCTATTTATACTCCTGGTAGCCATTTTCTGTCCTGACCCAAAAAGTTATTGCAGATAAAACAAATGTTTTATGTATACTGAAACAATATATTTTGGAGCATTTTAGCCTTCATTGTAATTTTCCTCTTCTGCATTTAATTCTTTGTTTATTTAGCATTCTTATTATTATAGATTTGACTACGCCATAATTTACTTATCCTTTAATTGTAAATTACAGTGAGAGCACTCTATTTGCCATGTAAAGCATTGAGAGATAGTAACTTCATGAGACACCGAAGTATATAAGTTCATGTTTGGCTGTTGTGTTACTGAACAAGGACTAACAACATTTTTTTTAGCAATTTAAGTAAAAGCTTTGAGAACAACATGATGAAAACACCCAAGTATTATGAGACAACAGTGTGCGTCTCATCGTCCCTGCCCTCATTTAATTTCTGATTTTACATAAACATGCCCAGTGCTTAGCTTTCTGCACAGTTTTAACGATGGTGTACATGTATGTGAAGTTTATATATGGATCTGAATGGCGGGAGCCGTGGTATTTTAAGAATCCTTGTCCCAGGATCAGAGGTATTCGTAGGATTCGGTCGGTGCCGAGGATGCACAGCCAGCCCTCCGCTGACTCCGGCGCGTGTGTTTGAAAGGGGAGCCGGAGGATTAGTCCTGGGGAGACTAAGACCAAGACTCCAGCGATTACTATCCACCACCCCTGTAAACCCTAACACTTGCCTGGCTTATTTGTTTTTTCATGCTGCTATGTTGGTGCTGCACTAGAAGCTGCAGTTGTTAATTGCAGGGCTTGTGGTGCCAGGATGCTTTTTAACATAATTGGTGGATTTCATGCACAAACTTCTGGGGGGGTGGGAGGAGGAACGCAGGAAACGGGTGCCATCTGGCAACCTGCGCGGCGGGGCGCAGAAAGAGCGCTAGCGTTACCAGAGGTGGGATTAAACGCTGCAGCTTGCAGAGTTGGGTTGTTCCTTGGAGAGGAGGAGTTGAGTGTTCCCTCCCCCCTTTTCTTTTTGTTTCCTTTGTGAGAAGTCCTACTCAGAGTTTTGTTCCGGGCTTACATTAAGGAAATGGTGCCTTTTTCCATTTAACCCCCCCGCCCCCCACTCATCAGACTAGATGTCCAGGCGTTGAGTCTGTTTGCTTTCTTTTCTTGACTGGTTGCCTTTCTGCTTAATATTCAGCCGATGCTTTATTGTAGGAAGTAGTACACTCAATCCTGTTAGTAGTGAGCCCTCATTAAGGCCTTGACTTTGGTCTTGTCTCTGAACGTGGAGTTTTGACTGGATAAAAATTTGAACATTACACTGCGCCAAAATATTCTAAAGTTGTTTCATTAATGCTTTGCAAAAATAAGTGGGACTCCAAGCATTATTCCCAAGTTCAGGAATGACAGTCGTGCAGAGGGAGACTACAGATCCAGACCCCGAGTAGCTCTGTGAAGTGAAAATTGGTAATTATAAACTTACTCACTGATGTCGTTACATTTTAAAAGAGAGTTCCAGCACACTTATGGCAGTTCTGGGCTTTTATGAAATTGGAGATGGTTCTTTTTTTTTTTCTAATTAGAAAGGAAATATTTAGGTATTTTAATGGCTATGCAAGCTGTACTCTTTTTGTTAAATAAAACCCTTTCTTTAAAAGGTAACTACTTGCAGCTTTCTGAACAAAGGAACTGTAATGTTATTAAACCTTTTCCCAGTTTTCCAGACGTACAGCTCTGGCTGTTATTGGAAGAACGAGCCCACAGGCTCTTCCTTTAATGAGCTGCTTTGGATTGTATGTCCATAATTTATTAATGTAATTGCTTTATTATTACATTTGTATGGCTGAAAGGAAGCTGTCTCTAATGGCCATAGAATTTCATGTAGTATCTTTATAAAAGATGCATTATTAGTTGGTGAGAAAAATACATGTTGTACTACTTCAGGCTTTGTTTTAAAAGTACTGCTTTATTAGTTATTGCATTTCACATTTAATTATTTTTAAATTTTACATGGTAATTAGGTATATTTATGGCAAGTTAGAATGGATTTGTATTTGAATTTGCAGTGTATAGGTAATATGGATATAATAGTTGAGTTGTTGCGCAGTCAGTGATTCTTTAGCTGCCAATTTACCTTAAATATATCTGAAATAAGAAATGAGAATAACTTGGGTGTATTTTTACTTTTCTAAACTTGGAATGCATTATAACCTAAAATGGTATAGTGTAGAACTAGACAAGATAAAGAAAGCTTTTAGATTTAGTTTCAGGCTTTCTTACTCTGTAGAGCGGTGTTATAAAAATGGTTTTCCAGTTATCCTTAATTCAGTGTCTATTTTTCTTTAAATACTTTTGTCGTATGTTTTGACAATATTAAAGATACGCTTACATATACTGAGTGTAATCTGAAGAAGAAAGAATTCAGCAATCTTTTTTTTATGGTGACACTGGCAGAAGGCAGGTATTTCAGATACAGTGTGTGTGTGTTTAGTCCATTTTTTTAATGGTGAAGTACTTCGAAGATGTCACTGCTTTGTCATCAATAATATGTCTAACTCTGTAGATGCCAGGATATAAAAATTATCCCTCGATAAGGCAGAATGAAGGAATTTGTCCTCCTTTGTATACCCATATGTTAGCTTACCTTTATGCAGAATATGTTGATTTTAATTATGTTGAGAAATATTCTGTCTCTGCTTCCCACTTATGCTGCATAAATCCCTGCGTTAACCTAGACAATTTTGACAGGTGCCAGTCAGTGGTCTAGGAGTGGAGGACAAGCCCCCTCATCTCCAAACTATGAAAACTCTCTACACTCCTTGGTAAGAATTGTTGAAAGCAACATAGTACTTTTTACTTAAGAGCTGACGGCTTGGTTTTGTATAAATCCTGCATATCATTGAAGGAAACAGTAGGATAGCATTACAAATGAATTCTTTGCTAACAAATGGCCTGTTCAGTTGAACAATATAAGACGTGCAGGGTGTGTCTTTCACCATCTGTTCCCTGGGCATCAGGCTTCTGTGCTCGAGGACAGCTGGTGCTAAAGCGCTGTTATGAGATTCTGGTACCTTTTCACAAATCCATAGCTAATTCTTATCTAAAGTTCAGTCTGGAGAAAAGATAAAGACTTCATGCCTTCGTATTTACTTGTCCTGCCCCCTCTCTCCCTGAAATGGTGGTCTCCTGGGCTTGTTTTCATTACACTGTCATTAAAGTACTAATATATTTTATTTGTGATTACTATTTGTTATTGGGGAAAGTTCTTTTAGTAATTAATGAAACATTTTACAGAAAAACACACAGGAAATAATCTACAGCATTGTAAATTTTCTTCTTTTGAAGATTCAGCAAAGGATTTACTGACTTCTTAAATTTCTGATCCAGCATCGGGAAGGAAGGGGGAAAAATTTGAGGGAATGTTTTGATTACCTGTTAATATTTCTAGTTTCCCCAGATGTAATTTCTTTTTTTCTGGCTAACAAGAGTAAATACAAGCTAAATCAGTTTTCTTTTCTTCAATATTTTTGCAATTAAATATAATCGATACGTACATCTTAGAATCCTAACATAACTGCAGTATTAAATATTAGCCTTTTCTTATCTTAATATAATCAGATCTCTGTTGCATTAACTTGACTAACAATTTATTGCTGACATGCACATCAGCTGTTTCCTCACCTCTTTTTTGAATTAATCTTAACCTGTGCTTTGCTTCCTGTTCTGTCTTGACTTTGCCAGAAAAATCGAGTTGAACAGCAACTTCACGAGCATTTGCAAGATGCAATGTCCTTCTTAAAGGATGTCTGTGAGGTACTATTTCACTTTAGATGGTGCCTTTTTCTGTTTCAATTAATGCTTCTTTTGGATTCCCCATTAAAAACTTAAATTAGCATATGACCCATCTTTTGACTCCAACATTCTGCTATGTCAGTTTCTAGAGAGCTGCAATGTCAGAATTGGTTTTGCTTTGGGTTTTTTTTGGTTTCGTTTTTTTTTTTTTGAATGAAAGTAATTTTAAGACAGACTTTTCTGCAGTAAGATACAGAACTCGCTTTTATTTCTGAAATATCTAATCTGTTTAAAGACCCATTTTAGAAAATGATAACTTAAAGTTTTGTCCGGGGTTTTTTTTTTCTGTAATACAGGTGCTCAAAAAGCCACTGTCTCTCTTAATTGTTACCAATGTGGTGAGGCTGATTTTATGATCATTCTTTCTCATCCTGTATTAGCTTATTTTGTAGCACTTCCTTTTTTCTTTTTCATGCCATGTAATAGAAGCTGAGTAACATTAACCTTATAATGAGCTTCACTTTAAAAGCTGCCACCTATTTGTGGAACGAATGCTATCTTGAGCAAAATCTCCAGATATCTTTTCTTTTTCCTGTTTGTTTGTAGTGCTGGTAAGGTCCTTTCAAAGTCTTTTGATACCGTATTTCATCTTCTATCTTTAATATCTCCGAGGTAGAAGCTGTTATGGCATAATGAGTCCACAGATTTATTCAGTAATGGCTGTTACTGTCCCCCTTAAATCCCAACAGCAGTCTCGAATGGAGGATCGCTTGGACAGACTCGATGATGCCATTCATGTACTACGAAATCATGCTGTGGGGCCTTCAACAAGCCTATCAGGTGGCCATGGAGATATCCATAGTTTATTGGGACCATCCCACAATGGGCCAATTGGAAGCCTGAACTCAAATTACGGAGCATCTAGCCTTGTAACAAGCAACAGACAAGCATCAATGGTAATGCTGTTTCTTAAACATGTATATATTTATGCAGAGCAATTACAGATGATGCATTTAAATTATCATAGAGCCTAGTGAGTTAAAACTGGACTGTAAGACTAGTATTTATCAGGAAGAACCTTCTGTGGATACTTGTGGAGGAAAAGATGGCAGACAGCTTGCACCTGCTATGGGTTTCCAAGTCGAGGGTTGGAGTGGGAGTGGGCAGAAATGAGGGGGAGGAGAATGATGGGAAAACTTAGACTTTGGCCCGGTCAGTGGCCCATAAAACCCTGCTGTGACCATATGCAGAAAGCTGAAACTTTCTGCTGAGAGCATTTCAGCTTATACATGCATTTTTTCCAGATGTGTAATAATTGGCAGAACAGTTTTCTCCTTGAAATGGTGAATAGGGAGATTGAATGGGAAAAGCAGTCAAGAAGGACTGAATTTCAAGTGTTCTGGTCTGGAAAAGCTGTTTATTGTAAATTGGAACTAGTCTTCAATAGCAGATGCTGGCAGAGGACTGGGAGGAAGCTGTTGGAATGTGGAACCATAGCGTGCGCAGGCTCAAAATGTAAACTTTTTTTTCTAAATGAAAAGGAGTTTAAGCACAGCTGTAGTGTAAGTAACAATGAAGAGGAAACAACTTTTAGATTAATCCCCAAGAAAAGTGAAATAATTCAATCCATCTCAGTTTCTTTAAAAATGCGAACTGTTCTGAAAAAATGTAGTCGAGCTTTTCATAGATCGGAAATATGTTAAAAGCATTATACAGTAAACGAAATCTATTTGTAGCATTGCTTACTTCCCTTTCTCTTCCTTTTCATTCCTCTCTTCTCAAAAATGCTTAAAGGAAAAAGAGCTTTTTAAAACATGCTTATTTTAGTGGTGCCATGTGTTTGCATGTTTACAGCGTAATTTTAAAGACCAGTTACATGCTGTGAAATTTTCTGTTATAAAACAGATTCACAGCTGGGTACTGTGTGATCAAGGCAAAATTTCACCTATCATCAAAATAATTAGGTACCCCAATTGCTGAAGGGTTTTTATTCTATAAAACAGAATTAGTTCCAGGCTCTCCCATTCACACATCACACATCCATTTATATTAATTTCAGAACCACTGCAGTAAACATCAAAAAGAACTGGTTGCTTTCTATAAGTTGCGTGTGTTTGGGGGCTTTTGGAGAGGGGGGTACTTTCCAAATGCATATCCAGCTTTAGGTTTCTATACAAGTTTACAGTTACTTATAGTAATGAAGGAAGTGATGCATAAATACTCCAGAATTTTTTCTTAATACTGCCTCATATTTAATATTTAAAGAATGTTGTTAAAGGGAAAGTTCTGTGGTGTTCAGGGGTAGACTGACATTTAGTCATTTAAAAGAAAACTTGTTTTCCCTAAGTCTTAATGATGTGGGGTAAAGTGAGTAACTGAAATTGCAGTTACAAACTTGTTCTCTGACTTGTAGAACCTTCCGGTACTGTTAAGCCAGATACAGTCAAGTGCAGATAGTCCCAAAATGTACATAAAAATCTCTGTTTCTTTTAAACTAAGCTGTGATTAATACTTTATCAACTTAGTTTTAATTAAAATAGGTGGCAGTGGAAAGTACTCTCCAAAATGAATAAAGGTTCCTCGGTCTGCTGTAGTTTAATGTAGTTGTGTAACTTAAATGTAACATAGACTTGATTTATCACCAAGTCTATACTTGATTTATCTGTGGTTTTGATTGAAGGATGCTTGCTGTCTGTTAGAAATAAACTCCGATTAGGAAAATGAAAAAAAGATTTGCTTTTATGTTTCATCCTCACTGGGTGAAACAAACTTGCAGATCAGTTTTGGCTTGAAAAGCAAATCGGCTGAAGAATTTCTTGGCTTAATCTTAGTTTTGTTACATCAGAATAATTGGCTCCACCAGAAGGCATCCTGTCGTGGCCTTGCCCAGTCCCCAAAGAGTGCCCTTTGACATCGTTTGCAGTTGCAGGAACTCAGCTCGACTTAGGATGGAGTCCTGAAATACGTACAGTGAAGAGCTGGCTGTAGTGGAAACTGAGCGGTTTATTAGTGATGACGGCATTTCAGTAATGGCCCCCAAGTATGAGGTGTAGTTCTTACAGTATTCAGTATCTATCAGTTTCAAACTATACTTATTTACTATTTGTTTTTCTTAAAATAGTAAATGTAGGAGAGCAGAGAATTTGACACACAACCTAAACTATAAGGTCTAGACCTCATTCAGGTGTTAAATACCGCTTTACTTTAGAGGACCGCCAATAAATTTTAAGAAAATAATGAGTATTGGCTAACATAGTGAGAAATGTCAACATTGGTAAGGATGTTTCCCTAATTTTGTTTGACATGCTCGTAGGGTTTTTTGGTAAACAAATAGTCATTGGGATTCAGCACTAAAGGAAACTTCCTTGTCGAGGGAGGGAGGAGGTCTTTATACAAAACGTTTTTGTTTTTTAGGAAAAAAAATAGAAAAAAAATTAAATTTAATTTCCCTTGAAGAAGATGATCTTGGCAGAAGGAGCTAGGAAATGAGTAATTTAACTCCTTTTTATGTAATTAGTGTAACCAGACATGGGTTTATTTTAACATTTGCTTAATTTTTGAGCCAGATTTATTTTAAAACTCCAGTTGACTTCATTTCCTGCTCACTCTGAATGGTCTTGTTTTCTTTTTAACTGGGCTGGCTATTAGACTTATTCAAATAGATTTTTAATATCTCAAACTCATCAAATATTTGCTAAGTGGCCTTTGAAGTTGATTTGTATTTTATTTCAGGTATTATTGAAAAGTTAAGAAGTAATACTCTTTTTGTTCTTATTCAAGCTGCTTTTTATTTGTCATTGTAATACAATGGAAATAGAACAGCCTGAATTGATTAAAAATAAATAAATAAAAGGCCTGGAAACTCAGTTAAGGATGAAACTCAATCCTTAAGTCACAGGGTTTTTTCCAGGTATAACAGGAATGTAAGAAAATTAGTGATCTCCCTCTTTCTACCGTGTCTGCTCTGAGAGCATGAAAGGGCGGTTCAAGCTGCTTTGCCAACACCAACCTCTGCTCTCGCTCAAAGCCCTTCCACTATTAGCATTTCTCTGCAGAGATTATGTTTCCACTGAACAACTTTGAGCTGCCTGAAGTGTAAAAAATCTTGATTCCAAAGCCCTTTTCATTGTCTTAATTAGGCTTACCTTAGTTGAGTTAGTTAATGATCATGGCCAAATTGACCAGCTAGTATGGCTTGAAAAGTGCCTGTATTTTTAAATAAGCTTAGATAAGTCCTATGGCGCATAACAAAGAAAGACTGATACTTTTTTCTTTCCAGTTCTCAAAAGGTTTTATTGGTAAGAGTTCAAAATTAATAATCAACCTGAAGCGTGAGATGCAGAACCAACGTTAACAGGACAAAGGTTGTCCTTTCCCCTCGTGTCACTCTCGGTTCTCCTGCATGCAGCAGCGTGTCATCAGTTGCCAGGATTTGTCTAGTTTTTATTTAGTTGTCAAAATATTTACCTGGTTTTCTGGTTTCAGATCCCAAATGTTACCACTTAAATCAACTGAACAAGTTCTGCACTTTTTTTAAGCTGCAAGTCTGCGTGTGGCTGCAGATTGTCCTGTGTGCAAGTCTTTCTCGAAATGCGTAAAAATAAATACAGTTCACCCGGTGAATTACAAACAACTTATATTCTTACGTATAAAGTCTTTCTCAAACTGTGATTCTGCTGAGCTGTAACTTGTTGGATTTGTCGAGAATCCTAAATACGTGTCAGGTTGTCGTTATATAGGGAAAATACACAAAGGTAGAGCGATTTAAGTATGTTCTTAAAAACCGCGGCGCCTGCGCCGATTGCTTCTTGGATTCTTCTAGAATATTTTGCCTGTGCAACTGGAAACCTCAGCTCTGTGCTGCGCGCGGCGGGGACGCGGCCTTCCCGCCTGCCGTCCATTTTGTGCGCCCGAGGAGCGGGGGGGGCGGAGGACCAGGCGGGGCGAGCTCGCGGGGGAGCCAATCGGCGCCCAGCTTGTTCGCCGGTGCAGTTAAGCCCCGCGACTCGCCGTTAGCGCAGCCCTGGAACTGTCACGGGCCGGTTTTTCAGCGGGCGCGCGGGGGGGAGGCCGGGGGGCGGGGGGGGG
>JAVJGG010000002.1:8451610-8475150 GCA_035590195.1 Aviceda cuculoides | reverse complement strand
GGGGAAGCGGAATCGGCCGGGAAGCGGGAGAGAAACATTTGCGGGAGGAATGGGGTTACAAAGGGAGTTCTGCTGACGTCATTATGCTGAAATAGCGCAGGCGGCGGCTGCCGTGCCCCCGCCCGCGCCGGGCGGCACCGCTCCTGCGGAGGCTCCCGCAGACATTTCAGCAGCGTGGTTCTACCGGGCGTGTTCGTAGCGGAGGGTGCCCCGGCGCCCGGGGAGAGCCCGGGGAGCCGGACGCGGGCTGCCCCGGCCGGCCCGAGCGCTAGGAAGTGGTCTGACCGAGAATCACTTTTAAAGAACAGCAGTAAGGCACGTCCCGGGCTTGTTCGTTCCGATGGTATGAAGTGCCTTTCCGAAGACTTGGGGGGAGCCCAAGGTTGCGCTCCATTGAAATGCAGATGGGGGAGCCTGTTTTTCTGCGAGGTGGGAGCGAGGGAAAGAAAAGCAAACTAAATTTTCTGAACTCGATGTTTAAGATACGAAAGATCCAGCGTGGTACCTTGAAGCAGTCACTGGTTAAGTTGTGCTTACAGGAAATGGAGCTCTTGCCCTTCCGATCGGACGCAGTGACTTTCATCAAGTCTTTTGGTTCGGGGGTCTTTTTTTGGTCCCCTGTTTGCATTTTCTAGTACATCATAGATCAGAGATAAAAATTCAAGTTGCGGTCAGTTTTGTAACACTTTAGCTCTTTAGATTTGTGCACAAATCTTCCTAATCTAAATTGCATGCTTTGAATTCGTAAGCCTGTTTCAAAGGAGTGGAATATGGACTTGAATTCAGTTTTTATTTCTGATCTATATTCTGCCTTTATCAGAACTGATTTGCAAATCTATCACTTCTAGATTAGCTCTAGATTTGAAAGCTGCCAGCGTTCTGGCAGCTGCTGTGTTTGTACACAGCTTTAAGAAATTTTTGCCTTTTTTAACAAGTAGAGTTTTGGAACAAACCTGGCCCTGAAGTGATTAATAGTCTGTAGCTTGAATAAAAGCACCCTCATGTGTTAGGACTAAGAATGACCAGAAGACTAAAATAAAACACACAACCCGTGGGGCAGAATTGGGGAAAGACTCATTTTTGGAAGTTCAGTGCAGAGAATGAGTTTCACGTTCCCATTGTGAGGAGTTTTGTCTCGTAGGCCAAAAGACCCAGGCTCCACTCCTGGCTCCCGGTGAACTCGCGACACTCGGAAGAGCCGAGATGACTGTATCCGTAGTAGAACTTCTCACAAACAAAGCCTATTGCGCACAGAGGAAGATAAAATATACTTTAAATAGCAACAGATATTCCGCAGTATACAAGAGGAGATTTTCTGCAGAACAATAATACAAATAGCAGCCTGGAATGACCTGATATTAGTTGTGGGTTGTCGGGGGGGGGTGGTGCTGTCCCCCCTTTCCTTTCTTGTTCCTGTGTGTTAGCTTGCAGGGACGAGTGTATATTAAACAAAGGATAAACTTGCATAAGGGTATTTATCTCTCTCTGGGTAAAACCCATACTAAAGACATGAAAGGTAAAAGCTGCATTAATTACTCAAGAGGGATTCAAAGCTCAGCAGTTTACTAGGATTGAAGGATTTATTGAAAAACAGTGGTTCTCATGTGTGACTCCAGGCAATAAACCTATTTAATTAAAGGCTTAATCTTCTAGTTGACATGTTTGCTACTGTTCCATTAAAAAGCTTCATCTGTAGCCAATTTTTGTAACTATACAAATAATAGTAGAATCCTTCATCTTTGTTCATTTTTTTAACTGTTTAATTGTATTATGTTGGATATATTATAAATATTTAAAGGACTTTTGTGTCTCTAGGAATCAAAAGCTTTAAAAAGTCTGCGTTCCAAATTATTTAAACACAGGCAGTTTGTCTTTACCTCTTCCTTTTTCAAACAAAAGAATATTCCTTTTTTAAAGAGGTTTGCATGGATAGCAGTATTACATATTGAGCAGCAGGTTTTTAACAAATTTGCCTCTTCAAGCTAGGTATATGCACTCATAGCTATCTTACATAAGTATCATTAATTCAGGTTTATGCAAAATTAGAATCTTTCAAAGACTCTTCATCTCAATGCTTGCTGCTTAAGAAATTTAATCATGATATACTATGAAGGAGCAGATTAGAAAATAGAGAGGTGGTAAGAATAGTTAGATGCCTGGATTATTTTTGTATGATAAGATTTTGTAATGGGACTAAGCTAAATGTATTTAGCTGAGGAAGGAGAAAAATGAGAGAGAATTATTAAAGTGAATAAAATAATATTTTTATATTAGATCCAGTTCTTTCTTAATCCTGCTTCAGCAAACAAGAAGTGAGGAGATGTTATTTATGTGTTTTATAAATACATGTGTGTATGTATCTGTATACTCGAGTGTAGGGCGGTACACACACCTTTCCCATGTGGTGAAGACTGTTACTCCCTGTGGTTTTCTTTTAAGGATCAAAATGTTACAAGTACTGGAGTTGATAGCTGTAGTAGTTTAAAGCAATCAGAGGTTAATCAAATCTTACATCCCTCAGGTATAAATCAAGGAGAAAATTCTGTACTGTCCTGTGGGAAAATAGTGAAAAAAATTTTTGCTAGGCTGCCGCCTTCTTCCAAACAGGTGTTGGTCCCTGCTTGGAACACAGCTTAATCCAGTATGGCATAACCAAGTGGTTTAGTGTAACAGCATCTTTCAAGTAAATCTTTTACTGAGCTAGAACTTTAATTTGGGTCTCTAATCCAGCAAATATTTTAAGTCTTTAAACTTCTATTTTTGGACTACTTCTTTGAATCACATCTTTAATTGAAATGTTTGCTTTGCTTTGCTTTAGGTTGGGACTCATCGGGAAGAAAGTGTCAGCCTCAACAGCAACCATTCGGTTCTTCCCAGTACAGTTTCTGCTCAGAGCACAGAACTTAATCATAAAACACAAGAAAGCTACAGAGGTAACTTTCCAGCAATATTAAATGCTGAACAGGGCCTGCAATAATCCAGAGCCAGTGAGGCTGTAGATCTTGGTGAACTTGCATCAACACAGGGGATAAGGACATAGATGATGTTGAGAAATAAAAATTAATTATAAATCTTATAAACCACCACTGTTAGGGATTCCTGAAGCAATTTTGAGGGCATCCCTGTGTCAGACTCGTCCCAGTATAGTTTCACCAGCAGACTGCATTACAGCCACATTCTTCCGGCGTAAGGAGCGTAAGCCGTTTGCAGTACTGCAGCCGCTTCCAAGTTGGCCAGGAGGGTTGCAGAGTGGGCTGAGGCCAGGTCTCAGGCTAGCCAATAAAAGGAAGTTGTTCCACACAGGCTTTTACAGTTCCCTCAGTTTTTAGCCTAAAGAAGTAAGCTCATTCGTTAGCATGCTTGCACCATTTAGGGAGGTGTGTGGTGTACATCTGGCCTAAGCCCAGGCCTCAATGTCAGTGCAGCTCTGCCCTTAAATTTGCAGCCCAGACATGAGGCGCAAATTTCCTTACTTTGCTAAACGTACTTTTGTCTATAATAGTGTTTCTCATAGATTAATCTGTTGCCGATCAAGCTGCTCTATGAATTACGATCCCTTGACAACCCATGAGAAATGTCCAAGTACAGCAGTGTTACTGGGATTCCTCTTGTTTCTGCAGAGTGTAGTTCCTCCTGTTGTCTTCCCAGACTTCTGCTCGGCTCTGGCCTTCCATCAACAATATCTGCTTGAGATTCTCTTAAATGTTTCACTCCTGTGATACTCATACCGATCTCTGGTTGCTTGCAGCTTTGTCAGGTGGCTTACAGAGCCAGTCTGTGGCTATAGGTCCAACAGAAATCAAGTCTGAACATAAGGAGAAGGATGAAAATATACATGAACCCCCCTCATCGGATGACATGAAATCAGATGATGAGTCCTCCCAGAAGGATATCAAGGTCTCCTCCAGAGGCAGAACAAGGTGGGTTGCTGACATGACCTAGAGAATTCGTGCTTCATTAATGCTCTGTAGCATGTTGTCCTTAAGTTCGATACGTTTATTTCAAGGCTTTTGTGTTACGTCAGTGCATATATTAATAGGCAGCTGAAATAGATAAATAGTTTGCAGTATTTCTATCTATTTAAATACAACAGAGGGGATTTTCTAGGAAAATCACCTGAGAAGTATGCATTGCCTTACGTTGGTGCCTTGCCTGATATCTGCCTGTACGTATAAGCAGTGAAGGATGCAGAGGGCCCTGCCCAGCATCAGAGGATGGGAGAACGTTAGAGATTTGTGATACTTTGTACTTGGGCCAGGGCTGCGCTTCTGAATGTGAGCCAGTTAGTGATGGAGAGTGGCAGCCTCGTGAGCCGGAGGCTGGGGTGAGTACGATAGGTAAATATCCTTTTTAAACACTTGGTCCCCTTTCAAGCCACGGACAAAAACCTGGAGCTGCCACTGGGTAAAATGCTTCTGGATCTGCCTGACAGGCCTGACACAAGCATTGAAATTTGAGGTAACGGTAAACAATCAGAATTTTGCAACTACAGGCAGTAGACTCTATGTGTGTCTAATGACGTTTTAGTGTATTCATTTTAGTAGAGCAGAGGTTTTGCACAGTTTTAGACTGAATTGGACAGTCCTATATTAAAGAAAAAAAAAAAGGCTATGCAACTTAATATAATCATTTGAAGTAATACAGGAATTCTAAATACAAATGTTTAGGTCTACACTGGGTATTAGAAGAAAAAACAGTTCTAAAATTGGCCAGTAAGGTCCTTAAGAAACCTAAAACTCTTTAGTAAGCACATTAAATTGAAAATTACTTGAATGCCTTTTTATGCAAGTTGATATATTGGAAACTAACAAAAACTGTTTGTTGAAAATGATTTATTCTTCACCTGACAAGATGGCTGAGATACCTCTTTAACTATTTGGAACATTTGTCAGTAATTGAGTGAAGTGGTAGTTTGGGTACAGCTTTGGCTTCCAAGGGGCAGCGTGTTGCCACTACTTTTCCTAGAGATGTTTACCATCTATAGACAATAATCTGTGGATATTCTTCAGGCAGAAACCATTTAATGTTTATTTTCAGGAAAAGGCAGGAACAGCAAGAATTACCTTGATATCTAACACTCTCTAAGTATTCAATGCTTATCTAAATATACTTCAATATGAAGTGGATTAAGTGGGAAGAAGTTTAATTTCATCAACTGAAAATTTTGAACCAGCAGCAGGATATTGTTTGAAAATACCAGTGATATTTCAATATACTTTTATTTGTACTTTCTTGCAGCAGTACTAATGAAGATGAGGATTTAAACCCAGAGCAGAAAATAGAAAGAGAAAAGGAGAGGAGAATGGCAAATAATGCTAGAGAGCGTTTGCGTGTACGAGATATTAATGAGGCATTTAAAGAACTTGGCCGTATGTGTCAGCTTCATCTGAAGAGTGAAAAACCACAGACGAAACTGCTTATTCTTCACCAGGCTGTGGCAGTCATCCTCAGTCTAGAGCAGCAAGTGAGAGGTTAGTAGCCCGTCATCGTGGCGCAGCAGTTTGCATGGTAGCTTTGGTCATGGAACAGTGTTGGTCTCCTGAAATCTTCACAATGAGATGCACCAGTTACTAAAAGTATGTTTGCTGTTCTGTAACGATGTTGAAGTCCTTTAGGAAAGGCAAAGAATTACTTTAATAAAAAGAAAGCGGGGGGCGGGGGGGGAGGTTTATACTTTGATCTTTTTTTTTTTTTCCTGTGCAATTAGCCATCTCGTCACTTATGTTTTCAAGGTAAATTGCTTATTTAAAATATTGACACATTTTGCTTTAAATTGTACCAAGCCCACACTTAGTAGTACAAAAGCTTTAGCAAAACCAAGATCTATTTTAAGATGAACCCCACATAATTGAAATACTAAAATGCAGTGAGTTTTACTGTGTTTACTTAGGTTTTTGCATTTAATATATACTGGGGAGGAGGGAGGAAACCTACTTCTACTTTAATTGAATCAGGGCTGGTTTTGCATGTATTTTCTGTCCCCGATTCCTTTAAATTTTTCCAGGAAGGAAATAATAGGCCTATGAGTAGGTGCAGAAAGAAGAATTCTTTGTACAGTTCACTGTCTTAAGGAAAGACAGTTCTAGGAATCATGTTTAGTTCTTCAGCTGTTCCATTCTCATGTGCTGGTGAAGCTACAGTTGACTTTTAATCTCCCTTTAAACTTGTGTCAAAGACACATTAAAGTTCCGAGGCACCTTGCTTTAACTTTTGGTCAGCCCTGAATTGGTCAGGCAGTTGGACTAGATGATCACTGTAGGTCCCTTCCAACTAAAATAGTCTGTTCTATTGCTGGCACTGAAATGCCAATTGCTGGCACTGAAATGGATGAGCGTCCTCATGTTTTGCTGTTTTGGGGTAGTGAATAACCATCTTCCTTGGTGTCTCACTGCTGGAAGTGCATCAAGTGACTGGAAAAGTCTTTCAGTCATGGGTGATGTCAGTGGTCGTATTTGCTTAACACTACATCTTTGAATCTCTAATGTCACTGAATAATGTCAATGTTTTATTTTTGTGTACTGTGTTTTTTACCTCCATTTCCTAATTTGTGGCTTGCATTTTGCATAGGAGATGAAAGCAATTGTTAAAAGCTTACTGAAAGTGACAAAGTGAATAACTTAACACAAGTTTATGTACTTTGTAGTAAGGATGAGGTGCTGTTTTGGGGCAGAGTTTTACTGACCCAGTTTTTAAAAAACACACTGTCTCCAGTCAGAGTTCTTCCAAGGCATATAGAGAACGAGTTACTCTGCAGATGAGACCCCCAACTAGTGCCATGGTAAAGCCCTATTTTAGCATTTCTGAGACTTTGATCTTGGGAATTGTTTTGGTCTGAAAATGTTTGCCGTAGTCTGGAAGATTAGGTTGAATATTATGAAGGTTGAATGTTATCAGAATCACATTCATCAAGCATAGTTTTTAATGTTTAAAAACCATCAAGTCCATCTCCTCTCTCTCACAGATTCTGTAATCCGCAGAAAGCTCTGTGTGAAAATGAGTAAAATTGCTCTTGCCTTGGTCAGAGGTTGCTTCTGAACCTTATGTCTCTGGTAGAAATGTTCCTTTAAATGTACTTACAGTTAAATTGGACCTACTCTACAGGTAGTGTAAATTGAGAGCTTTTCCCTCCTCACGTTTACCTCTCACCTTCTACCCTCTGTACATCTGAGGAAGCCCATCACAAGCACACCGGGCCTCTTGTGGGAGAGGCTGTGCTCCCCGTTCCCTCTCGCCCGTCTTCCTTTGCACCTGTTCCTGGAAGTGAGTGACCGGAGCTTTCACCACTGCATTACGTAATTGCATAAACAATTTCCCCTCTGCTGGCAATGCAGCTTCTCATTTTGTGATTGATGCTATTCAGAATGAAACATTTCAGATTTTAAGCTCTAACTGTAGGCTAGCATTTTTATCTCTGTTTCCTAAGTCACTGTAAATTAACTTCCTCTCAAAGTTGCCACATAATTAAATCTTCTTTAAAACTTCAAGGCAAGCCACATTTAAACAAAGAAGCTGTGATTAAGAAAAGTTAGCAGGTTTTTTTTTCCAGTAGACTCTTTGAGAGTGCTTATCCTTTGGAAATGCATTAGGAGGCTGTTGATAATGACTTGGGTGAAAGCAGAATTAGCAAGTCCATCCAAAATTTGCCTCTATCAGATTAGCTAGCTTCTACCCCTTGTAAAATGCAGAGGGGTCAGCAAACTGTAATTACTAGAGGGGCACCTGTGCAGTGCAAGAGAAGGGCTTGTGCTGTCTGCTCAGTTTTGGCAGTCTCCTAACAGTTAAAATTGTATTTGCAATCTTAAACTGCAAAACAGAATTCACTGACAGCTAGAAGAATACCTTCAAACGTTGATTAAATTCAACATGTGCTGGTAAAATGTATTACACACTTTTTGTGTGTCTCTCTGGCCATTGCATTTTACATCTTTTATATTTCGATTCATGAAAAGCCATTTTGAAGAACAGAAACAGTTGACTTTTAGAAACTGTCATTATTTGAAAACTAGATCCAAATCTACATCTATTGAAGCTAATTGGGGAAGTGGAAACATACTGATGGAAATATCTTGATAGCTAGTCCACAGCTGGCTCTTACAAAGTAATGACTTTAATGTGAGAGGAAATAGGTTTGGGGGCGGTATCGACTTAGGACATTCTACCTCCCCTGTTCTAACAGCAGGCTAATACTTAAGGTGAAGAAAGAAGCAGTAACGTTACTAAAACTAGTGTGATGTCAGTAAGGTTGGTATGACATCAACATAACAACAAAACACAGAAATCTGGTATATATTGTAAATTACAGGCAGTGCTTATTTTGTCACTACAAGTTGCTAAAGTACAAGAGAGGCACTTTTTTTTAAAGGTTTTTGAAGGTCTGTCTAGGCAGCTAGTAAAGTTTGTTGGTAGGGGGTTTTCTGGGTTTGGTTTTTTGGGTTTGGTTTTTTTGTTGGGTTTGGTTTTTTTTTTAATACCAGTTTAGGAGATGCCTGGTAGGATTTTCAGTCATGCTCGTCTGCAGCTTTCGACACCTGCATTTTAACACAGGGACATAATTAGGTAGAAGAGGGAAGCTGCATAGCTATCTTTACCACAGTGGTTAATGTATTGACATTCCCCTTGGTGTATCAGTGTAATCACTTTTCTGTTACAGAACGAAACCTAAACCCTAAAGCAGCCTGCCTTAAGAGAAGGGAAGAAGAAAAAGTTTCTGCCGTATCGGCAGAGCCGCCAACACCACACCCAGGAAGCCACCCGGGCCTGAGTGAAACTACCAACCCTATGGGTCATATGTGAACACCAGCCAGGTGCGTCTCTTGTCTAGGGGGGAATGGCTCTTGCTGCTTTTTGTTGGCTAAAATTCGGGAGATCTAGATATGTTTGTTCTTAGTTACTGAGCTACTGCTAGCACCAAACTTCTTTATGCTGCTAAGTACTTTCATATCTCTGAGCATAAGCAAAAGCATGCAGCTTTGTTTAGCTTTACAATAAAACAAAACCCCAAGAAATTGTCGTTACAGTCTCTTCATTTCCATGCGTTGTTGCCAATGGCTACATCTCTTGGCTCAGGTGGCCTTCTTGGCATGACATCAGAGGAATAGTTAACAGCTTGCTAGATAAGCCAAGCATAATAGAGATGAATTATACATCTTTAAATGGTCTAAATATCACATTAGTTCATTTAAAAATCCATGTATTGTTTCCCATTGCTGATAGAAACACTTAGAGAGACTTCTCATCTCCAAGAGATTTGCTGTCTGGCTTAAGGCCAGTCATTCTAACTCATATCCTTTGCCCAACAGAGATTGCTAACTATCTTAAGTCACAATCTGTATTAGTGAAGATTTAAAAAGTAATGTTTTCAGCTTTGCAAGATAAATCAGTGGTTCCAAAAGCCCCATGTAGTCCAGTACGCAATAGTTCATTTAAAACATGCTGATGGGAGGCCTTACAGGAGTACGAGTCTTCTGGTTTGATTATGTGTTGTTGGTTGGTTGGGTTTTTTAAATAATTGGGGAAAACTTGATTTTGAGAAGAAAAAATTCTGAGTATTCTGTGTCTTTTAAAACAGTAGAACTGTTGTGACTTTCAAAAAGAGTAAGAGATTGGGTTCAATGCCCTTACTTTAATCCATAACTCCTAAATTTTATGTTTTGGGAGGTTTGTTGTTGTTGTGTATATAGATGGTTGTGCTTCTATTTTAGCTTAAGGTAAAGGCGTGCATCTTGCCAGAATGTATCCCATGGAAGTTTATTATTCCCCAGTGTTCCTTAGAAAGCAGCAAAATGGCATTTAAACGAAGCCTTATTTGAGTCGGTACTTTTTCGCCATCCCTTATAGGCAGCTTCTTTCTTCATAAATGAAATGGGGGGTTTTTTTTAGGAAAACAAGGTGCTTTGAATGTCTTTAATTTGTTTTATTTCATACCAGAGCAATAGGCTATTTCTAACTTGTCAGATAACTCTTGATTTACAGCAGACTTTGTGGTCTGTTCTTGCCATATTAATACAATGAACCACTTTTTAAAGTTTGTCATATCTTTGCTTTTTTAATAGCAATAACTTTGTAATGCGACTAAAGTGTGATGTAGACACGAAAATGCTGTCCAGGCTCATTAGGTATACGGCAATGCGTACCTTCAACAGCAGTGATTAAATTCAGTACTATCTCCTGCTTATTTTAGAGAACAAAGTCAAACACAGATCAAAGGTCTGAGATTTGCAGATCATTCTTTCTGCCACATCCAGGGAGTCCAAATAAAATGTTCCTGAGAGTAAACTGTTCAATGTCATATTCAGTATGGGTATCTCTGGGAAGAAGGATTTCAAGGCCTCTCAATGTGATTGTCTTTTGCACTTAACTGACTGAAAATGCTGTAAGATACAGTTCTAATCAGTTCTCTAGAGTTGATATTATGCTCCTTACTGATTCTTTTCCTAATAGCTGTTTCTTCCCCCAAATTTCTTTCCAGAATTCCAGAATTATTGGTAGGATACACAGAAGGTGACCTTTCTTCACAAGGACACAGACAACTAACATTATATGAAGACACAAACCTGACCGGAGAAAACACTTGAAGCAAGAAACCCAAATGCAATCTTATGATCAAAGCTACTGGTCAACACCTGCATCAGGATTGAAGATACAAGATCTTCAGATAGAATTTCAGCCCGTGAAATACTCTGAACATATCATTCTGTTGCAAGCAGTGTGTCGCTTCTGCACAATCAGAGACTGTTGTGATCTCTCCACTCATTGTGGAAGTTGCCTTGTGCCTAAACTGAATTGACAAATGCATTGTAACTACAAATTTTATTTATTGTTATGGAACTGTAAAGGTCTACATATAAAGGGAAAAGTTAACATGTTAAAAGCTGATAAAGTTTCAGCTGGATGCCAGCATTTACTAAAACTGTTCACATTCAGAGAACAAAGCAGTGACAACCGTCGACCCGTAGCATTCCCAGCGTACCTATTAGTGTCTTAAAAAAGGAAAGGAAAAGTCTTTTGTTGTCCTTTCCTCTCCTTTTGCCATATGACTAGTGTTTTCCATGCAATAGGAAACTATTCCTTGGTATAGCTTTTTTTTATGTTATTTTTGGTCTCTGGTAATCTGAACAGTTATGGTCATAGTTACCCTTCCATATTGAGCTCCATGCTTCAAGCCAGTAAGAGGCCTCGTGAAGGCTGCAGGCAGGAGCAATACTGTGACCATAACATTTCTTGGATTTAAAAAGTGATTTTTATTTTCCCTCAGACTTTCCTCAAACATTTTTTTTTTTCTAATTATAAACAAAACCTTTTTAGGCTTCTAGGCTTCATAGTAAAGCTTGTAACGTGAAGTGTAAATTGGGTGGGGAGAATCTACTTTGTTAGAGTTGCTTTGTTTTCCGAGCAGTAAGTACTACATATAGTACATGTAAAGTGTTAGCTGTACGTAAGCACAAAATGCATTAAAATACAAAGGAGATTTTTTTCAGGCTGTAATTTTGGTGAATAGTGAAATCCTAAATTCACCGTGGCAGGTAGTGTGATGATATAACCACCAGTAAGGTGGGCTTACTTACATAATGGAATATAAGAGCAATGGTCACCAATTTTTCCTTACTGTATACATTATCTTGTCATTTTTGTATGGCTTGTCAGTGGAGAAAAAAACCAGTGTGAATCAAATGCAAACAAATGACCCCCTTCCAAGCCATATTAGCATTAAACCTTTAAATGTTTCTCCACCAGAACAGTGTCCATAAGTATTCCTTTGTCACAGATGTGTTGAAATGGTTAAAGTCCCTTTGAACTTCCATGGAAACTGTCTTCCACTGCAATGATCATGGGAGGAAATTTCCTAAGCCAAGGTTGTCTGAGCTATTGTTTATATAGTGCATCTTTCATCACTGGCAATTGGTTCACACACAAAACAGGAACAAAACAGTAATTTTTATGAAATCATTTCATTTGAAAGAACAAAAGATGGATTGTTAAAATAAACTGATGAATTTAAGCTCACGTTTTGGATGGTTCCTAACAAAACAGTTTGTGGAATTAGTGGACTCCTTTCTATTACTTTAATTTGCATATGTCATCAAATAACACCTGATTATATCTGTGGCCTTGTTCTTCATTTCAGTGTTTATCAGCTAAACAAATTTGTTGCTTATGACGTGTGAAAGTGATCACGTGCCACTGCCTGGCCTTTTTCCTTCTAAGCTTGTTGTCTTTTTGGCTATATTAGACTTTGCAGTATGCCCAGAAGCTTTCCTTCATAAAATAGAAAGAAAAAAACATTTGGCTTATTTTTCACTGTAGCTAGTCTTTTATACAATAATCTTGTAAGAAAATTTCTTGAATTCTAAATATTACTCTTTCTAGATTTTTGAAATCGAAAAAGTTTTCAGTAAAAAGTTTCTTACTTTATTTTACTATATTAGGTAGTAAAAATGTAGGGTTATTTACCATAACCTGTTCATTAATATCAGAAATTTACAATAGCATTGTAAGACCATAGTAGGGTTCTAGCATACCGTGTAGTACCTATGGAGTATTGTAAGAGCTAATTGTCCGAGATGAATTGCTTCTCATCTTGTTCTCCAGTTTCCATTGTTGGTTTATTGCAGATTTGTACCCTGTGTCAAATTTCAAGGTATTGCTGATAAACCTTTCCAACCAGCAGCAAGAAGTTCAAAAAAATTTCTGTCAATGTAACAGAAAACACTATGTATATAACATTTATGTAGCAATAAATGTGCCATCTTTTTTTAACATGGTAAATCAGTGAGTTTTTTAAATTTCTCTCTCCTCATAGGTAACATGTTGCTTGTGAAAACCACCAGCAAAACCAGCTTCTCCCTTTATCTGAGTAAAGCCTAACATACATTCTCAAGGTGCACAGCATAAGTTGCAGGCACAAGAAGTGTTGTTACTGCTCCCTGTGAAGCCAGTACAGAAATTCCCAGTGAGCTGAGGAGCAGTAGCTAACCTGTGTTTGCTGCTGCACAGAAAGGGGTTTGTGCAGGCAAATAGCAAACTGGGAGCAGAAGCTGATCCCGTAGGCATATGCCTCCTGCTACATCTCGTTTCTTTACTTTGCCTGTTCTTAAGATAGGTTTCTAAGATCTAGGGCCCTTTTGTGCATTGAAGTTCAGTGCCGAGTTACTTCTGAATTGATCGATGCATCTACATAGGTTTTATGAAAAAAGAGGGGAAAAAAGCATAGCTTAAACTTGAAAATAAATTTTTACATTTTCCACAATTTTTCTTTCTGCAAGTGCAAACGAAAGAAATGGAAGTGTACAATGTCCAAGGCATACACAGACAGTGTATCTTCATGCAATTCCTAGTCCACAACTGTTTAAGCCAAAAACCTCAAGTAACAAGCAGGCTTTGTAGAAGCTTGAATTTTTTCAACTCTTCTCTAAAGAAGTGTCCTTGGGAAAAGCACATCAAGGACAAAAGCAAATAGAGATACTGTATATATAAAGTTGTTTAACTGAATGTGGTGTATGTCAGTCAGTATGGCTGCTGCACACTGCATAGTTTCCAAGTCTTGATACTGTCCTTTGTAACCTTATAAAATCTAATGATTATGTTGAGATCTAGTTTACGTTGTAAAAGACTTCTCAGCATGCATATGCTCTCACCATAGGCGAGGTTTTCTAATATCCCAGCACTTTTACTACAGGCAGATCTCTAACGGGGTCTGGCCAAGTATGGGAGGTGAGACTCAGCCACGTAAGTATGTGTTTTAGTATGTCTTCAGCAGTAGCTGTGGAAGAGGTGCCCTGGTGCCTTCCCCCGCACACATTCTCAATTCTAACTTACTCCAGTAATAATTCTAAATCCAGCCTTTGAGCATCCACCATCACCTCTCCACCCTTTTCTGAATGAGACCTACGATAATTTGGCATTTTCCCCTTCTTCATCTTTCCTTTACCATACTTCTGCTGCCCTGTTTGCACATACTTTCCGATCACAAGTCCTTCATCTTTTTTTTTTTTCCTACATTTCCGTCTTTTTTCTCAATTTGCTCTGTGTGTGTGTGTGTGTAAGAGATGCATGTTGGGATACCTTTGTTAAATACAATTCTGCTAGAATGTGCATTTAGAACATTGTAGGAAAGCTTTCCTGTAAATCTAAAGCATTAGGAAAGGCCTAAAATGGACTCAATCTTTTCTTGTCCAGCACTGAGTAGATGCTGTTAAAAAGAAGATTCTGGGTTCTTTATACAAGAGTTAACATTCCCCCAAGAATTAATCAACATTAACATTTTCCCTGTTCGCATCTGGAAATCATGGCAGAATAAAAATAAAATGCAACAGTCTGTAAAAGACAACCTAGCTACTGGATGGTAAACTTTGCTTTTTGTTTGTAACACTAGTATGTTATGCTTCTAATATACCTAACCTGCGGATACTAAAATGTCCTGTAAAAGGAAGAAATAATTTGTCCCAGTTTTAAAGCCTGGCAGTATTCCGAGAGTGGGGTTCAAGAAGGCCCAACAGGAAGGAATAAGCAAGCTGACGCCTCCCTGCCTCTGTGCAGACAAGATGTGGCCAGAGCCGAGAGCCACAGTGCGGCTGCCCTAGTTGGGGACGTCACTAACCCAGGGATGGAGGGTTGCATCCCTGGGGAGAGACACAGCCCTGGCTCCCGCCTTCCTTGCTGCTCACCTTCCCAGTGCAGTGAGGGAAAAGTTTCCCAGAAAGTGGGAAAATGGTGCTAACAGGAGACTACTATAATCCTTTCTTCTCTTCCCTTCAGGTCTCTGCTGTCAAAGAGCAGGTGAGGCAGGTGCCATTCGTGGGGGGTGTTTTGTACTGTTTAACCATCATTCATTTTACTGAAGTTAATCCCACTGTCAGCCTGGATGTCATTGCAAAACCACTGTGAGTTTATTTCCTGGTTAAGATATGAATATACTGTTCAACTGATACCGCAAGCAATTGCATGTGCATGTTCAGTATGACTTCAGCTAGTTTAGCTGTTGGACTGCAGTCACCTGGGATTGTTTGTATTGGTCATAAACTGCACAGACCAGGCTTTAGGCTCTGAAACTGCAAATTGTCTGGGCTGTAAACAGAATCCCTTTCAATTCTCTCCTAATCCTGACTTTTCAAATGTTTTGATGCAATTAGCAACATCTGTTAACTAAAAACCAATTAAAAAAAAAAAAAGTCTTTAAAAAAAATCCTACACCAAATACCATGAGATAAAAATTTCTCTCAAAATGTTGATCGTAACTGATCCCAGAGGACAGACCTGTTAGAAAGTCAGTGGCTGAGCTAAATATTTGGAATTCTGGTTATTTCAGGTAAACTAGAGAAACGAGAATACCAAGGCTGCTTCATTTTCAGGAGAGATCCACTGTATTTTTAACAGTGTCACCTAAATGTATACAGACAAAAGGAATTAAATATAAACTATATTGGTCAGAACAGTAACTGCTGCCAACTGATTGAACAGATGAGAACACAATTTACGCTATAACTTGAAATTTAGTCTGTGTTAGACATAGACCCCTGCTAGTCCCGGACTTCTGAAAAGCATGAGCAACCTATGCAGATCCTATAGCTGGAGCTATCCCTTTCCATCAAAGCTCTGAATAACTACTAAGTTATATTCGTTTTGGAAAACTCAATAATTCAGCTCTTTAAAAACAAAAAATCCAGGAGGAAATTATTCGAAGTAAATGGACATGACATTAAATTCTTGTATAAAATGAACACAACAGTGTCTTGCTAACTTGGTAATGTGGAGTTTTGGCCCTAGTTTCTTATGTTGTGCCGAGGCTTTTTTTCTGTCCCCCTTCACTGTATTTTAATGGCTAAGGAAGATTCTTGGAAATGCCAGAACAGACTGATTTACTGGTTTGCAAGATTACTTATTTATATACAAGTGAATGTAAGTGGTTCCTTATGCTCATGGAAGTTCTGACACATGATATTGCATTAAATGCACATCCTCTCTATCCAGGATGCAAAAAGGAAAAAGAAATACTTGTGATGGAATTGTAGAAGGTTAGTCTTTTATATTCAAATACAGCTAAAGAAATTTCATGAACACGAATGAGTCTGTAGCAATCATTATTAAAAAAAAAAAAAGTTCTCCAAACATGAGGTTATAAACTCATCTGTAGAATGAGATGTCTGAGGAGTAGAGTATTGCTCTGCATTTTACTCCCTAGCACCCATAAAGGAGCAGAGATGAACTGTATCAGAAGCATTAGCTTAGAACAGAAGCAGAATTAATCACTAGTCCTAATTTGTGTATTTGTTGGAAAGACACCAAATAGCCAATTGTTTGCTGCACAAACAGATTAGGTGCTCCAGACTACTCCCAAATTATTTTCCCTGACTGCTGAAATAACTGCTTTCAAAATCAGATGAGCTCTTTGGGGCATTTGCAGGCTTGATAATGTATCAGACTCATTCACTCAGCCTAGAACCTCGGTGTGCTAGAACGAAAAATCTGCATCTCAAAATACTGAAAACTCACTTTATAGGAGAGAAATCTCCTACATATAAATATAAAATGATAAGGCAGGGGAAATTTTTGGATCATGTTTTGCATTGTCATCAGAATGGTCAGTTCACACCTGCAAAAGCTGAAGAGGGTATTGCAATAGTTTCTTTGAAAGGTGACAAAGAAAGGAAATGTCTTGCAGATATGCTTCAAGTTCTGTTTGTACAGTACCTAGCAGAAGAGAGCTCACATCTTAACTGACCCGTATGCTACAAAGACATAAATGCTAATGTATCTGATTATAACAGCTAAAGTACGTTAATCCCTAACACTACCTGACTAATTAGGATAAATGCACGCAATATCGATTTTAAGTCGATGGGCTGTGCTTCCAGTTTACCCTTTTAAAAGGGTAACATTTAATTAAATGTCCATTTAATTTGTTTACGTGGCTAATTAATAGCTGAAAGTGTAATAAAGAATTTAAATGTTCATTCCTTTCCTAGCATGCAAGAATAGTAAATGTAAGCATCAGAAAATGCAAGTACAACAAGACAGCAAGAATGCTAAAAATGAAAAAAAAGTGACAGCCTACAGAATATGAACGTAGTAACCCAATATAAATTAGTGCCTGTCCTTATCTGTAGCCAGCTGGTCAGCATTATCCTGTTACACAGAAGTATAACAAATGTGTCACTAAAGCTCTCATTATAAAGTTTTTTGGATATAAATACAGATTTCTGTGAATGAAACAAAAAATGACATGTCTGCTAAGCTTCACTGTCTATTTTTCTGGGATGGCTATTTTGCATATCCAGGATAACTGATGAAAAATAACCACAACCACACACTGGTTAGTTCTTCTGTTTCTATGACTGTTGCCTTCTCCGCTGGAAGGCCGCATAAACATAAACAGAGGTCTTCCTTCCTCCCTTGCCCCTGCCCCGCCCCGCCCCACCCCACCCCCACCTTCTGTTGCATGAGGTACAGTCACCAAATTGTATTTGTTGTAAGCAAGCTTAAAACTTCTAATTTCCAGGTACGTGCCTCTGCTAATTAGCTAATGGAATGATTGGCATGGTGCAGGTTTACTGCTCCAGCATGAAGCGCAATGGTGAGATTCAACAACGCCGGGTCCCTCCCAGCATCCCTTACCCGTGCCACTTCTTACCTGGCCCCTTGCCCATCCTCGAGGATTTGTCCCCTCAGGCTTACAGCGCTAGGTCTGGTCCTTCTCTTCCCTTCCAGCCTGATGCATGCGACTTCTGTTCCTTCAGGCCCTGTGCTGGGGCTGCCTCTTTTAGGTAAAGCAGCAGCTGACTCTTCCTCCTCAGCATGCAGATGAGAGCAGCGGGGACAGGAGAACAGAGAACGAGTCCTTCTCCGCTCTGGCATGCAGCATTACACTCACCTTGAGGGCTGGAAGGAGTAATTACATGGGAAGTCTCATTCAGTGCAAATCTAATAAGCCTATACTGAACATATGCTTATTAAACCAGTAGCTTTTTCAATGAAAAGGAACATTTCCTGATACAAGGACCTACAAACACATATCAGGCTCTGTTATCATTCTAATTTGTGAGCAGTAAATTTATGGGCAGTAAAATTCCTCAGTAATAGTAACAAGAAAGGAATATGCGCAAAACAGCAGTTCTTCTTAATCAAATTATCGGAAAGGCTGGATTATTTTTGCTGAAAATCTTAAAAGATTTCAGCCCACGTTCTCAGGATGGAAAACTTGTTCCCATGGTTAAAATCTGTAAAGTAGTATGCACTAAAAATAGGAGCTGAAATTGGAAAGCAGCAGGCAACCTTACCCATGGGAAATGTAACCATCTCCAATTTTACAGCCAAGAATGCCATGCCAAAACACAAATGAAATGGTTTGGGGTATTTGGGTTGTTCCACTGTTGAACTGTGGAAGTGCATGGCCCTCTTACTGACAGCCTTCCTCTCACTCTTTCCTGCTCATGCTCACACTCAGTGAGCTTCATACACCTTGTCATAAATCAGTTCCTAAACTCTTTGAGGTATCTGCTTCCTTCCTTTTCCCAAATACTGTTCTAAGGCAAAAGATTGATAATAATCTGTTCATTGGAAAAAACATAATTTAGCCCACATTTGTTTTAAATTTATTTCATATCATTTTGTAATATTTTAAGCTACATATGGAATGAGAAGGACATCTGAAGGAATTTTCTTCTTAGATCTGAATTGCTGCATTATAACCATATAATTCTTCTCTACTGCATATTTGCTAGAGTAATTTTTACACACACACACACACACCCAGCCTGCTAAAATTCCCTCTGCCCAAGTGCCCTTGATCCCAGAAAGACATGTGCACAGTTTATGGATAGGATATCCCTTCTCATTTCAGTGAGCATACTTCTATACTTCATACTGAGTTCGTATTATTTCTTCACAAGTCAGAAGTCTGATGCTTACAGATCTTTCTGGGTTTTCTACAGTACCCAAGGTAGGAGTACGTGCCACAGAATGGTCAAATTGTTAATCCTCACTGCTGCTTTTTCATTAGAGAACTGGAGACAAAAATACCAATATAAAGTCCTTCTTTACTTCTATGTAAGTGAAGCAAAAACAGTGTTTGAGAGCAGGAGGCTGGATGTGGAAACGCAAGCACGTTGCATCTGTGACTCTATAAAGTCATTTGGAGACATCTATTTTGCAACAATTGGGAAGAAACTGGGTGGGTGGTGTAGAAGAGGGGGAACTGTGAAGACCAAATGTTTAGCTGTATTCAACTGTAAACAGAGTGATAGTCAGTAAACAGTCTCTCTGAATAGAGTAATTAATAGGCACATGCAAAGAGATGGAAAAGAAGATACAATCCTTCTTCAGCAGACATCAAAGAGCAGGCTGGACAGTGAGAAATTAAGCATACCCCAAGGAGGCCACACAGCTGTATGTACATTCAGCTAGGAAATGTAATGCCATGTAATGACATTTCCTCCTAGGAAAAGGAGGAGTGAAGGGGTGAGATAGGCAGTGAAAAAGGAGTCCTAAAGTAACAAAGGAAGGAGCAACTTGCTCTGCGAGGAAGGGAGCAGGAGTAGAGAAGCAGGGAGGTCTAAGCAGGTCAGCTCATTCTGCAGAGGGGTCAAGTTGCAGAGAAGTTTTGCAGGATTAGAAAGAGTGATAAGATAGCACAGTAGGTAGCCTCAAAAGAAGATAAGGAAACAGAGGAGGAGCCACTGAAATGAATGGTTCTTCATTGTGATTCTCCTGCCTCTTGCTACATCTGAAAGCAGAACCCTGTGGCAGTTGGCCAGTTTGACAGCGAAGGGGGTAAAAATAAATTACATCCTCTGTTTCCAACACAGGCTGAGATGTTTCCAAAAGAATGGGGGAAGGGAACTTATTTGCAGAGAGGAAAGGTACTTACAAGATCCAAAACTCATTGTCTGTTCTCTATAAATTGGTGTCACGACTGACTCCATAACGCATGTACTTGGCTCCAAATGGGGTTTTGGAACATTCCACCTCTGGGACCAGCTGCTTTCACAAATGTTCGTCTGGAAGAAAAATCCAAGCTCAAAATGAAGGAAATACTCTTTTTTGTCTCTCAAAGAGCACACATGAAGCTGAGAAGAACAAATCAGAGAAGCTGAGGCCAAGCAGTCTGAGATTCCCAGTGTCCTGGGTGGTCTTTGCCATTAAATTCTATTAGTGTCATCTGTGGAGAATGTTTTCCTTCAAAACCTGACTAAAACTGGGCTAAGATAGATTTTCCCAACCAATATGATTTACATTGTAGCATAAGCAGAATACATGTATGTTAGCAGTGTGGTTTTGACCTATTGTTGCAAACCAGGTTTTGTGCCCCCAATTTAAATAGAGTCTAAGGAAACAGTCAGGTCTTATTCGAGTTTCTTGGCACAAGTGGATATGCGTTTTTGCTGTAAAAGCAGCTTTAGCAAGGACAACTAAGCTCTCTCAGATAAAGCGCTAAACAAGCATTTTTGCAAGAAGCAAAAGAAACCTATGAGAAGGCTGGAACCAGTAGTATCTAAGTTGAAATATTAGTAGGGCCTGTTGTGATTGGACAGAGGGTAATGGTTTTAAACTAAGAGGATAGATTCAGACTAGATAGAAGGAACAAATTTTTTACGATGTGAGGGTGGTAAAACACTGGAACAGGTTGCCTGGAGAGGTGGTAAATGCCCCATCCCTGGAAACATTCAAGGTCAGGTTGGATGGGGCTCTGAGCAACTCGATTTAGTTGCAGATGTTCATTGTATTTGATTCTATGAAATATACCCTGTCCCCTTGCATGTGCTGTCCTCTTGGGTTTGATATGTGCTCTGTAGATCTATGGAAACTGAGGATTGCCATGCCTTCTCTAATACTTCTGGCTGATGTGTCAGATGACACATGGAGGGAAAAAACGTGTCTTGTACCATGCAGGGACTATAACTGTGGGTCACACAAAGCAGGGAAGTACTTTGCATCCTAGCACACTGTGCTGTGCTTAGGACCAGGCAATTGCCCTGTTAGTTATCTACTATCACTTTCCCATTGAGAAAGCAGTCCAAGTTCTCTGTTCAACCACATATTGTGGACTAAGTCATCAGCTCCCCATGAACTGGAAATCAAAAGTAGGTCTATCCTTACAGATCCAGAACAAATATATTATTCATCTTACCGGGCTGATTTGTCCCATACCACTAGTGATTTTCCCAGAGAAAGATTCTGCATATGACTAATGGCATTTTTTGAGGGTTAGACATTCCAAAGTTGTCTACTCAAGGGAAGAAATTTCATGTTTCAGCAACTTAGAAACATTGGCTGCAGTTACTGCAAAGAATGGAATTGCAGTTAGTCTTCTACAATCTTTATAGGCATGCCTGAAAAACAGAGATGTCAATATAGCAAGTCTGAGAGGTCAGTAAGGCAGTGTCCTTTGCTGACAGACAACAGACCATGCCTCAGAACTCCCACTTGCTGGGCTGGTGGAGATAACATTTAGTGTGAGGCAGAGCAGCTTCAGTTTTAGGGCAGGGGTGCTGCCTCTGTGGTTCTCTGGAATCCTCTTTGTCAGAAAACAACCCTGTATTATCCTCCAGAGATCAGCCAGGGCTGGTCTCCCATCTGTTCATGGATCTGCACCTGTTTTTCATTTCACCAATAGTGGCCACATGGCCTAAGACTGTGGGGGAATACAGAGAAGCAAATGAATGTGTGGTTCAGGCCCTGGGGTTGGATTCAGAAGTTCTGAGTTTAAATCCTGACTGTGTGGCATAACCTTGGTGAGTCCTTTCATTTCTGTCTGTCTTAACCTCATCTGTAAAGGAGAGGAAGGAGTGATTAATATTCTGGGGCCTTCTTATCTTTTTTAAAAAGCAGTTGGAGAAAATTTGGGTTTTCCTCTTTGCTTGTTCTTCACCCAGCACAGAAGCGTATCTCTATAAAACGTCACTGATAATTAGGAACACCAAACATGTCTCCCATACATTTCCTTTGCACTCCGAAAAATAGAAGGGAAGTTCCTGAGAAAAGTTGCTCAATTTCTGTCTGTGTAAATGACAGTGCTGCTTGGACATAGCTCCAGTAGCACAGAACTGGTGTACGGGTATTTTTTGAGTGCTTATCTGCAACTGGTGCATGTGAATCCAGTGCAGTCAGCCTTGTTGATCTGAGGCTGAATCACATTCTAGCTGCAGCCAGCTCAGAGACATACAGAGGCAGCATATATATCAGTTCCCTGCCCCTCTCATGTCTTGCACTGGACATGCATTTGGCATGGATTTGGCATTGTACATTTTGTAGTCCTTACACTTGCTTGGAAAACAGAGGCAAAGTTATTGCCGCCCCCTGCCTACTCATTTTATTTATTGCTTCATCAGCCACACTCTGTGTGTTTACACTCCAGTACAACAGTTTGGCTGAAGCTTGTGTTGACAGCCCGTAGATAACTTGGGGCTAAATAAAGAGGGTAAATGCTGTCAGGTTCCATGTAAGTTCTCAGCCAGGCATGGTAATGCCATGCTAACTGGAGACATGCTGACCTTGCCAAATGCCATCAGCTTCTGCAAGGGTCCCTTAAAGTGCTCAGTGTCAGAGATCCTCGCAACTCACTCTTTGTGAGTACGAGACCCAGGCACCACTCATAAAGAATCCCCTCACTTTTTTTCTGTCCTAGCTGGGGACTGAGTTGATTATAACTGTTCTCAGTGTTGTTTTTCACCTTGAGCCTCACTCAACTTCTATTGAAAGCTGCTGGGGTTTGTCACTAACTTCAGTGGAATTAGTCTTAGGCCTTTATCAGAAAGTTTGCTGTTTGCTGCAAGTTTGATTTTCATGTGATATATCTGGAAGCTTTCAATTATCATGTTGCCTTTGAAATGGGAAATTGACAAACTGTTATCTCTGTGAGCTTGTTGGGTTCAGATTGGTTCCCTCAGATCACAAGTAAATGGGTGCCAAGCAAGGTTTCTATTGAGTTCTTTATGTTTGATCCTCAAATTAAAATTTACCTGTATGATTGTTTTGCACTTGAGACTCTTTGTTTTTGTCTGAAATTTGTAACAACAGAAAAGGCAGGTATTTTGTATGACCTATGGATTACGAGTTTTGTGTCAGCTTCAGAAAACCTCAAGAGGCTTGGGATACAATGTTATGCTGAATGCTATTCACAGGTGCTGTGACCGGAAGAGACAATTATGATAATTTATTTTGGCCTTCCGCAAGCTATGAAGTACCTCCTGAAGTTTTTATAGAGGTCCATACCTCTCAATTTAACCAATACATAGTCATTAGATTCTAGGTTGATTTAATTACCTCCAATTATGGGAATTTCACTGCAATCTAAGGTTACTTTTCCTTAGTGGTTAAAATTTGTTCCTCATCTCTCATCTGAACTTAACTTTTGTTTTATGTCACCAGATGTTGCTCTGCTTTCACCTGTGCCTATTGTTGGACTCTATAGCTCTATAGGATCCCCCAGCAGTCAGTCAACTTTCAACTTTCTCTTCTTAACCATCTTCAGAGTCAGGTATATATTTCAGAACTCCATTCATTCATAACTCTACTATTTATATTTTCAGAATTTGGATTATACCAAT
>JAVJGG010000002.1:8436518-8451510 GCA_035590195.1 Aviceda cuculoides | reverse complement strand
ATTAATGGCTTTTTCTCCAGTTGCCAGGAAGTTTCAGTCTCTGATGTGATGAAGACGGAGTATGTACAGACTGGTGTTGTCATGCTATTTTTAAATGTTGGTGTCATGTTAAATATTTCCATTGAAACTCCTGTGTTTCACACTCACTCTACAGTTTTGTAAGGCCTACTTATAAAATTAGTTCTTTCACACTCAGATGTATAATTCACATTGGATTCAATGGAAATATCCATTTTACCCAGGAATGGCAAGATCAGACCTTAAACTATAACAGGCAATGCCAATATAATGCTAACAATGAAGACAATCTTGAAAAAGCCAACTACTGAGATTTTTCCTCTACTTCATGACTCAGCTTTCTTTTATGACCTATTTTTAAGATAATTCCATCAGATCAGTTTTTTCATAGAATGGTATGAATGAATTTGCTAAAAGATAAACTAAATCTGGACCCAGTGCTATCAAGTCATAGAGTAACTGAAGTGGGAAGGGACCTTTGGAGGACATCTTGTGTAAATCCCCACTGAGAGCAAGGTGAAGTTTGAAGTTAGATCCAAGTGTACTGGTAAATACAACCGTGACTACAGGAAGAGGTTGAATAGTACCACATTCACCTTTTAAAATTGACCATTCATAAAGGACATGACTTACAAATGTTATGACAGATTATTGCAATAGGGATGATGCTATTATATTTTGCTAGGCACCTTCTCACTGTGCAACCTTAATATATGTTTTGGAGCAAAACTCTACTAGTCAATCTAAAATCAACATAAACTCTCTCAAATTACTTTTAAGTCTTCTGTCTCATCAATGGCCCAAGAACTAACCCTTTTGTTTAAGCACATAATGTACAAAAAGTTGACTTAAAAACTTTTCTTTAGCTATATGCATTTGTATTTTCGTTCTACTTTGTCAAAACGAATATGACAGTTTCGTTTTGACAGTGGGAAGAATTAGTCTTCCCACTTTTGGAATGATCTTAGTAAAATTAGACATTTGACAGAAATCCATAAAGCTATTTTTTATATTTTTAATATAATATTTATAATACTTAATTTTACAAATGCTGTTGTAACATTTGCTCTTCTGGTCTTATTCTTTATTTACTACAGTTTTTTGACCTTTGTCCCTGTCTCTTTTAATCAAATATTTATCTGCAGCAGCTGAAAGAGCCTCATTTGTTTTAATTAAAAATAAGACCACCAAGCTGGGATCATTTCCTTAGCTCTTCCATGGCTTGCACAGACAGTAGACCTTGGGAGGTTTTCCTGAGGGTGGCCCATTGACAGGCTTTCCCCCTCCCTATATCCTTTTCGTTTGCACCATGTTTATTTTTGGATAGAGAAATGTAATCAGAGCCACATTCCGCACAAAGATACTTTTTACAGTTAACACGCATGAGAAGGAGGAAGATCATGTTGTGTTTCATTTGGTGTTTCATTGCAAGAAACCATTTTCTGGTTTGTGGCTTCTCGAATGGAATTATCATTGCCACAGAAACATAGGAGTTGTCATAGTAATAAGGTCTCTAGTTCAGCATCCTGATACTGAGATAGGCAGCAAGCCCTTAAGGAAAAATCATAGAAATTCAGCTGAGGAATACCCTACTGATTGAAAACATTTTTTGCACTTTTCCTCACTGGTTAATATCTGCCTCATGTCTTTATCTTGCCCAGTGTTGACTTAAGAAGAGGCAAAACCAAAGAACAAAGCAGCAACATAAAATAACTCCTTTGCGCATAGTATTCTAAGGTCATGGTACAAGCTGATGCCTGTTGCTACTAAAACTGTTCCAGAGGGTGTTTGGGACATGTTATTTTCAGTTTTACATGTCCTAGCAAATATTTTCAGAGTGCACAGACATGCTGCTCACAACTTCTAGAGATGGTGAGATGTCCTCTGGTCTCGGGATCCCAATTAAGTTGCATAGCATCACTGACCTTTCTCAGCCATCTTTATTATCTTAGTTCTTGTTAATGAGACACATTTTTAAATTAGGCTTTTATATTTATTTAAGATGGAGGACACTAATAAGCAAATCTTGGTTTTTTCATACCCTATTTTCACCTCATTCTTCATCTTACATGAAAAGTAAATATTAAAACAAGCCACCACTGTGAATCACCAAATTAAAACTCACTTGGCAAAAATTACCTTCAAAAATGATCCTACTTCAGTCTCCCCTGCAGTAAGTTACAGTAGAGTCATCCAATGCTTAGACAAGTATTTCTCACAGTTGTCTGTAGATACAAAACATTGATTAGCTTTAAAATTAAAAGATCTCCTTTCTTTGTAGGTGTAATTAGTTTAAGACTTTACACTCTGGTAGCTGGAGTTTTCTAAATTCTGAAAAAACCTATCAGACTCAAAGCCTGACAGTCACTTGTGTACCTCTTAGTTTATTTTGTAGGCAAAGTAGAAAGAAAGGTTGAGGTGATGTTACATATCAAAAATTACCTCATTACAGCACCTACATAAGAAAATGGGTTCAGATGATAAGGAATTTTTTTTCCCCCTCATAATACACATATGCAACAGGCACACATCTAGCGCATTTCAGAACATTTATATAAACGTTGTTGACTTACCAAGAGGTCAAAGGAGATTTGATCTCGGCATCTTTTCCAATTCACAGTATTATCTCCTATTCCGCAGGACACAATAGTGCAGCTGCATAACATGCTCATGTAGATTGGTTCTGTATTTGAGACATATGGGTAAAACTGACAGAGAATTTTAAGGGCAAAGTTTTCAAAAGTAGACATGTATATTAAGCACACAAATTTAAATGAAACATTGTCCCCTAAATTGTCCTATAGTGATACTTTTACAGACAATAATTCACTATATTATAGTTACAGTATTGTACTGTAACTTTCTAAGATCTTGATAGTGGCATAAAGGAAAAGAATCAATTATGTAACTTGGAATCGGAATTTAATCCTTTCCTTGCAAGATACCGAGAAAGGAGACAGCACCATTGCTTAATCAATTGAACAATAGAAGGGCATTCAGGAACCTAGATTTTCTTTCCAGTTTTGCCACTGGATTGAGGGTGACCTTCACCAAATGCTGTTTCAACTCTGTAAAATGTAACTGTAAATTCTCTTTTTAAAAACATTTTAAATGAGAAAGTACTGTAAAGTACCCTAGATTTGATGCCGATTGCTTACAGTGGTAAGTGAAATCAGAGTTAAACTAATTTAACGGAGACGTTATTAACTGGAAAGATTATGAGCTTGTCAAAAAGATATTAATTAAAGTCTGGGGACTGCTTGCCAGTGTCATTCTAAATTAATTGCTAATGAGTTACTCTTAGAAGTGGAGTGCAGCTGCAAGAACATCAGGCTCAAAGGAAACTTGATGTTGTTTATCATTCATTTTTACTTTGTTTAGCAAAGAATTTCTAAATACCAAAAAACCTGAAACTGTTTCTGGCAAGGATATTTTTTATTACAAAAACCTTTCCATAATCTAAATGGCAGGATACACACACTTACTATAAATTTCTACACTTTTCTCTCTTTCTGTAAATCTCTGAGAACAGAAAAACCTTTAGAACTAGATCTTGTGTATCTTTTAAGAGGCAAAGAAGCCAAAAAAAGCCAACTGGCTTTAGAGCCAGTGGCACACAAAAGGATTGATTGACATGAAGCTAACCCCCAAATCATGTGTGGTTGGTATCATGCTCTTTGGGGATAATATTACCTGTGAGAGCAATTCAGAACAGGCCAGAGATTTCTCCTGTGTTCAAGGCCTCCAGTTTATAGTTATACTGAAGGGCATGGGGTGGGCGTGGGAGTGGGAAGTGACCACTTCTGTCCCTATTTACAAGCTATGTGTTCTGGCTTTTTGTATATGAATTTTGCTGCAATGTCTCACACAAATAAGTGTTTCAGGAGGATGTGTAGTTAAAGAAAGGCTGCACTCTGATCAGACTTAATTGGTGCATGTGGGGAATATTCTTTGAAGGCAGTACAGTTACGCTGGTGTAAAATGTGGGAAAATAGAACCCGGAGATTGCAATCCCTGCTAGCAGGCTGAGAGGCCATGCTGGCAAAAGGCCTGCCCTACATTAGAGCTCCCTTTCTTGTCAGTGATAGACACCCCTGCTTCTGACTCTCAGACAAGACTTACTTAGACTGCCTTTTCGGTTTAGGCATGCAAGGGTCTGTTGCAGGTACTTTCTTTTTAGTTCAACAGTAGTGAGCAGGCACCCACAACAGAAAGAAAAATGTATCCCATCTGTTAAGCTATTTATTTCCTTATTTTATGCTACCCAATGGTATAACCATTTCACATCAGTCACTGGCTTAAACAGAAACACAGATCACTATTTTAAAGGAACTTGGAGAGCTCTGTGCTACCTCAGACAGAAATTTTTTAAATATTGGGAATTTAATGAAAACATTTATTTTTGATAGAGGTCTGTCACCGAAGAAGGAAGTGATAAAGTATCTTTTTTATTCCTATAGTTTCAATTTGAAAATATGAAACCTATCATTACATATAATTCTGCTAATTCGGGTATGTTAAATCCTGACAAGACTGTCCGACCCAAAAAGCACAGTTCTGGCCTTGTGGAAATCAGTGACAAAAATACCAGTTGATTTTAAAGGATGCCAAAATTGTACCAAAGTGGTTTGGGTTTTTTCTTACCCCAGAAATAAGAATATTATTTACACCTTCCCATATTGATCCTTCTGTTCAGACAGTCATGATCTTCATCATACTGGGACATTTCTGTGTTTTGGCTTTTATTTTGGATGCTGTCATTTTAGCAGTGCAAATATTAAGTGATATGGAATATGGTACTTTGAAGTGCTGATGACTATTCTGTTAATGACTTGGGAATATGGCTATCACAGCTGTCTCCATATTGCTTTGTGAACAGAATTCCTCTTCTGTTTGCTTCACAAAACTTGATGACAGGGTATTAGTAGTAACTTTTGAAACTCTTTAATATACTAATTAACAGTCACCTTCCTAATACTTACGAAACGATCTCAGGAAAGAGCAACATAGTACTATTACATTAGCTGTCCCATTTGAAACATCTGGACTCTAAAACCTATAGGTTCAGAAACCCAGCAGAATTTACCAGACATTTCTGCTCAAAATTGACACGACGAACTTAATAGCCTTTTCACAGGAGGGATTTGAACCAGGGCCCAAAGTTTCCCTCTCCATTTAGTAACCTATTTATCATCGCACCATTACTTCTCTACTCTTACACATGCATATATACAGCATATAGACAGTCCCTCTTGTGGTTTCATAGCTGTATGTGCGTATGCAACATGTTGGACCAAGCAGGGAGAGCACCAGCAGCTGGAGAAATCTTTATCACAGAAACTTTTAGGAGTGCAGTACTAAGTCTACCCTGGAAGTGGGATAAGCTAAAATAACAGAACAAAGTTCTCTGTGTGATGTGTGAAGACTCTGCACTTGCTAGTGAATCTGCTATTGCATTGAGAAAAAGAGAGCCTGTAGTCCACCATGTTCTTTGGGACTCAGAACGCTTTGCCAACAGAGTATGTCTTGTAAGAATGCCATAAAAAAATGTAGCTCTGCTTGCTGATCATAATGTAATTAAGTAATAAACATACACTGCAACGTGAATGCCGTGCAATGTTTGGCCAGTATCAGGATTCCTTTAGTAACATATGGGCAAGGAAGCTTAGTGATTCACAGACCATGCTCAGAGTGACTGACTACATGACTACATGAAAGCTGGCAATTGATTCTCATAGAGAAAAGTTAGTAAGTTCCTTAAAATTAAAAAATGTGTTAGAAAAGAATGGAAGTCAGATAAACATAGTTAGTATCCTATTGTCCTAGCATGAAAGTATCTTTGAACAATTATTACAGCAACTTTTACAAACTGTGAGGTGTATAGATGCATTGTAGCTCTGATTCATGAGAAGCCTTACTTTACTAGATGCTCCAATTTAAGATTTCCAGGCATTGCATCTAATCTTCTAATCCAATAATCCTAAAATCCTGCAATTAAAGAATGTTTTGACAAAGCAACCTGAGGCTCATTCCTCTAATTATGCCACACAGCTTAAGCTCACTGACTTCAAATACATAGGTTTACCCATGCAAAATATGCATGCAGTGCATCTGAACTTACTAGATTAATAGACACATTTGCAGAATGCAGCCTATTAACAGCTTCGTCCAAACTGAAACTAAATCAAGATATCTGATTGCCAAAGAAGAAAATGCTGGGGGAAGTGTTCACTTAAGCAATTCTGTTTCCTTGTTGAGAATGAATGCAATTATACCTCTAACACTAGGTCATATCTGAGAGCAACAATATTAAAAAAAAAAAATAGAATTTAATACACAGCTTCTAGAAATCCCTTTCATTCTGTCATGTGGGTTGGATTTCTCTTTAAGCTCTGCCATTTTGCTGGTGTTTCCTACCAGAAGGTGCAGTCTGATGTGTCAGAATGAGAGACATGAAATGTTGATCAAATACAGAAGCCACGGAGAGATTCAAAACTTCAGTGATGCAGGGATTTTATATTACGTGTTGGTTAATTTAAGATAATAACAAAAATACTTCTATATATTCTTCCTGTGGTAGAATTATACTTTATCAAGCATAATTAATACTCTTTCCTGCTCCATTCCTAGACATTAAATCATTCCTTCCTTTACTGAGCTGTTTTTCTGAGAGGTATGAAAATTAACAGACATCTGACTAATCTCCAGAAAATTGCTCCATCATAAAGGACCTGGGACACTTCTCCTGAGGCAGTAGTTCAACAGCTTGCCATTTGCAGTCTTGCTACTATACGCAAGATGTCTGCACTGCTGGACCCAATCTATACAGCACAAGTTCCCACGCTGGACTCGCTCTCCAGAAAGAGGTCCCAGTGACTAAGACCCACACAGATTTTTTTCCTTGTGCTCCACTTTATGTCCTGATCATCAGTCTACTTTGGTTGTCTAACTGTAGTTGTTCTGTGGGAGGATCCTTAGGGCTGCAGAAGGGAACAAACTGAAGAACAAATTAGGAACTTGACTACTAATCTCTGAAATGGCTGGTTGCTGGTACTGGTGGGTGGCTGCATTTCAGGCACCATACAAAAAAAGAGTAGAATGAGGAAAAGATGGAGAGGCAGCTTACCAGGCCTCAAATGATACGCAGTCTATTTTCTTTCCCTCAGCTGAAGCTGCAGCTTGATGAGGATGGAGACTGGCTTTGAAGTAGGGAAAGAAGTTACACAACAGGCCTGGGGGAAGCAAAAGCACTGCTGAACTTCTGGAGAGGAATGCAAAAAGATTTGTGCTATTTGATACTTGTGAGAGAAATCTGGAGTGTATAGGGTTTACCCCAGAAGCTGGAAGAGAAACTAAATGACACATTGAACCTGTTGTAGCAGAAACCCATAATAGAATCATAGAACCATTTAGGCTGGAAAAGACCCTTAAGATCATCGAGTCTGACTGAGCTGTCTTTTCAGAATTCTAAATTGGACTCAGTTTAAATATGAAGCCTGCACTCTCACAGTCTGATACAGTATGTGTCTCCAGTAAAGTATTAGTTTGCTAGCAAGACAAATTACAGTATTTTCTTTGTGAGTTCTGTCGACCTTGAATCTAGTAGGAGGACAAAATGTTAAAAAGCACAGAAATAGACAGGGTTTTTTACAAGTGGAACCTTTGTAATAGCAAGAATATGACTGTGTGACAGGAAGGCTTGGCTTGTTTGTTGTTTGTTTTGGGGATTTAGGAGGGTAATGAACAAAGCAATTACAAGAAACAAAGATATGCAGCTTTTGCATTGTCCCAACAATCTAGGGGAATTGAATCCACCGGCTGGCTGGAGTTCATTCTTGTAATCCCTTCATTAACCCTTTCATTCAATGAGCCCTCAATTTTCCACTTCAGTTTGCTTGTGTCCATGCCCACATTTTTCTTTCATTTTTATGTTGGGCAGGAATCTTTCTCTGTAGTGTTTTGTTCCTTTTAGATGCATCGGTCTATTATCAGACCATGACCAGCTTTTCCAATTTTGATAGCATTATTATTAAAAACACGGAGTACAGTGACGTTATTCAAATGACCACATTGAGTCTTTCCTCTTTTCCTAATTATCTCCCATAACTTCACTGACTTACAATTTTTGTGTTGACATTTTATACGTGCTTTTCACAATCCATTAGCCAGAAGCTAAGGGGCTAATTGGTTTTTATCATATGTGTTTTGTATGGGCTAAGATGGAAGCCATGGCTCAGCAAAGTCTTCGCTAAACATGCTTATTAGCATCAAACACTCCTCATTCTAAAAAGGTGTTGCTATGCACCTGCTATTTTAATTCATAGTAGGTTATTAAAATCAAAACAAAATGTCAGATTAGAAACAGAGCAGTACTATGATCTGCTAGAATACATCAAAAGTAGACAGATTATGAAGTCTGATATGGCTACTGGAGTAATGTCTAAATTTAGACTATTCTTTCTGTGTGGAATTTTTAGGTAATATTCTCAGCAAAGATAACTGGCACTGAAGCCAACAACGCCATTAGTCTCTATCAGCAAGATCTGGATCCCTTTTATCTTGCATAAAACATGAATTACTAGCTTCTATGCAGTGTCCTGCCCACTGTGATTCTCTGAAGAAGAGGCGTGGAGGAAATAATTTTTGCAAGGAAATATCGAAAAGCATTTTCCTCTTGCAAGGCACCCACCCTTGACCACTGTTCAAAATAGGATACTGAGCTAGATGGGCTTTTGGTGTGACTCAGCCCAGGTGCTCTTAACTTCTTACATATTGTTTCTTTTTACCTGGAACAAAACCTTGTTGTTTCTCTTTTGCTTCTAGTCCTGGCCAGACAGAACTAAGGAAGTAAATGACTGTGCTGCAGTAACTACTGAAACAGTCTGCTGGGATCAAATCCCTTTATGTGAGGCACTGAAATGTATCCTTTCTGCCTGAACTTCCCAGTGAGAACTTGGTAAAAGCTGGTATGCTTTGAGTCTTCTCTCTGCCAACAGGAGAATTGTGCGTTTTGTTAATTATAGAGTGGGGGATACAGTTAGCCAACTGGACACTTTACACACTGATCAGGAGTTACTCCAAGAAACATGGAGTGCCTGTTAAAATTGTATCTTGCAATGCTGCTGACATCCTGCTCTGTTTCCCAGAATATGAGATAGCAGTATGTATTGCCTTAGCTAGGAAAGATGAAAAAGGAAACATTGCTTATCAATAGACATGGACCAAACTGTTTCTCAGAAATCAGGTGACCTGAAACACTGCTATAGCAACTCTAAGCCTTGGGAAAAAAGCTTGCATTAATTTTCATAATTTGAACAGCACATAAATAGAGAATTTTAAAGATTTAAGATGAGCAAAGAAGACATTTCAAAAGTACAGAAGTGTCAACCAAGCATTGGAATCCAACAGATGCTTAATTGCAATGAAAAAAGGAATGAAATATAAATGTCAAAGTACATACAGAAGGACACTCCAGGAGTATCTGTAAATACTTAGTGAAAGAGCTGAACAGATCAGATCTTCTTTCCAAGTCTAGAAAGTTTTTAGTGCACAGATGGTCTAAAATTCAGTGGAAACAAAAGTATCACATCGTCAGTTGTTTAACATACTCTGTGTTTATATAAACTATGGGTAGACATAGCATTACTGTAATATCTTGGTTGAGAGATCACGCACTCAGGGATCAGAAAACGCAGCACAGGTCAAACCGCAATCATAATTCTCCCCTTTTCTTGCTTATGCATGAAAATACGAGATTGGATGTTCTACTGACTTATGTCAGGGGGCCTGAGTGCACCAATAGGATTTAATGGCCCTGACCAGCCTCACCTGGGGCCTCCACCCACGCCCCTGCCCATGGTCCCAGAGGCTTCATTTAAGGTCAGCCAGGGGCCTTCAGTCCCTGCCTGAGCTATGTTTTAGGTATGCCTGTGCTTGGCCACAGACTCTGCTGATCAGATATGAGCTGGGCTGACTTGCCAGGTTCATCTCAACTCTACCTGTTGCTGATTCCTAGGCTGACCCTGACCTGCAGACTGCCTGCCTTGCCACTGCAAACTTGCCCGGTATTTGGACTTTTGCTTAACCCCTGCTGCCTCCCCTGAGCCTTCCCTGCGCTCCTGCTCTGGGATTGTGGGACAGGGCCCCGGCTGGTAAGGCCTCTGTCATGCTGGCTCTAGTATCGTGTTTGGCTCCTTTGGCAGGAGCCAGCCCTTGCTGTACCCTGACCACTGATACTTTATGTTTCCATTTATATTTCTAAAGAGTGAGAGTGTGATTTTCCTATAAAGTCCTACCTTCCCTGGCAGGACTTGGAGGCTAAGCCTGCATTCAGACTTTGCAGTTATAGACCACTGGTTAAGAGATCAAAATCAATTATTAAAATCTTACAACTACTGCAACAGTATGACACTGTAATACTAATGAATTGTACATTAAAACAGATGTCTTTAGGTAAAAGTAACTTTCTCAAACCCTTGAAGAATATTTATGTGACACTTTGTATGAGACTTCACAAAACTATTTTTATTGGTGTCCTAATATTTGGCTATATCTTTTTTTTTAATTTGTTTTCAAAAATTTCTAGATTGAAGTTATGAAAACTGAGATTTCTTTTAGCAAAAAGAAAATTAATTTTTGGAGGTTGTTTATAAACTTGTGTCAGAAATACAAGAGTGTTCCACCTCTATTAGTTTTTCTAAGACCAACAGTACCACAGAAAATATCAAGAATAGGCTGAAGCATTTTCAAACTGACAAAGCATCGCACGCTTCTAGTCTTAAGTGGTTTTAAAGACAGGAGGGGAAACATTCTGGCATCTTAGAATTTGGTAGCTCCTGTTGATTTCAGGTGGAACAACACCTTACCCAACAGTTAAAAAAGAGAGACCATTCTGCCAAATGAAATTATTCTAGAGACCAAAAAACAATCAGGAGATGTCTCCTGGCAAGAATTACAATGCACAAGAAAAACTTAACTGACAAAAGAGATATTGCTCAAAGGCATTCTCATGGACAAAGTATGTGCTTACTTTGCACAGCCAAGGAAACTTAAAGTATGTAAGAGTATGTGGGGGGTGGAAATCTTAATCTGTTGTATGTTAGTGAGGTATGGCTAGAAAGCAACAATCAGTGGCATTGGCAGTGTGAAAGCTCAGGCCGGTACCTAAGTAGTTACTAGTCTGTTAAAGTTCATCTGCCAGTTTCAAAATGAAAATGCAAAGACTTTTTCAGAGTTAGAAAAACTTGAAGTCAGAAGAAATTGGAGGGAAAAAAAAAAGGCATCAGAAGGAAAAAAAATTGGTCTTTTGAAGTTTTATATGTAAGGAAAGACCTGGATTTGTGCCTTTAAAGCAAAACTTCCTGACATTACAAATCCAAAAAAACTCACTGTGGCCAAAAGCCACATTGCATATACTTATCTTTGAGAAGAAGGGGGAGGGAGATCAGTTCACAAGCAGGAAATGGCTTCCAGGTGTCTCTCTACTCCAGTGCACAACTTGATCACTACAATCCAGTGATGCAAGGCTTAGTAGTCCCAGCTGTCTTGCTTCTTCGCAGGGATTTGGATTAATCATGCATTATCACAGCCCTTCCAGTGACAAAGCATAACCCTGGCTCTGGAGCTGTGCTTGAACTGCTTACAGGCTGTGGGCGATTGAAAAAGTTACAGGTAGGCCTTCTCAATCAAGTATGAGCATGTGGAAATAAGCAGGGTACATATACATATGCCTATATCTGCATATGCACTCATGCCCATGTGGATAGAAATTCAAACTACATCTGTTTCTGGAACTGGACAACAAAATTGGCTACCCTCCTTCTTGGTGTGTTGTGGAAGGAAGTAACTGAATGTGGCACTCTCCTTCCATCTCAGCACTCTGTACAGCTGGTGAAGAGGGAAAAAAAGATCTGTTCCACTTATACTACCTCAATGTTGTCCTCCTCTCCCCTTCTTCCAGCTACAGAAACACTTCCTTGTTGGGTATTATGCTTTTGTTGTGCAAATATGGTAGCAGAAGCTTTCTGAAGCTTCATTCCAGCTTGTTAGTTAAGAATATAACAAAAAATTAATTAGCTTATATATCTGACACAGAAAGGAAAGTTAGTTTTAAGGAGTACTGTTTAAACATTCTCCTTTGGCCTTTTCCTCATGCAAAAGTTTGAACTCATAGTGTTAATCAGATGGAAAACTGTTGCTATTCATTCTACTACATTATTTACATCAGTATGAGACCATGTCACGATGCAGTAGAAGAGTGTCCTTTTATTTGACAATGAAGTCGCACTCCGTGCTGGCTAACTTGACTGTTTTCTGGTTAACCAGAATCAACCTAATATTCAGCAGGCAATGTGACTTTTTTTGGGAGGGTGGGGAGAAAACCAAAAGTAATTTTATTTTGATTGAATATATGGTGCCACAAAATAGTGAGCATTTTTACTTGGCTGCAGAAGCAATGAATATTTGCATTCATGGTGCTGATGAAAGCTTCTCCATTGCTGTCCCAAGAGATACTGTTTTCACTGTGTTCTCTGGAGGATCATTTTGAAAAAGACTCTTAAGGTCTGCATTCAAGTATAAAATTTTTAGTGACTATTTTCTTTTTAAAGTTGAATGAAAGTATAGCAGTTCCTTAGCCTGGAAAAGGCTGTACAGAATGGTAGTTTTCTCAAAACACAGTAGCAGCTTCCCTGTGCAAAAGGATGAACAGATTAGTGAGTTTAACTCTTACATGTAAATATTTAAAAAAATCCCAAACCTGTCTTAGCAAAAAGCAGTCTGAACTGCAGGAATTGGCACCATATTTTCATGTCAATGCAAAAGATGAGACAGACAGCATGACACCAGCCAGTATCACCTGTACTCAGACTATATCTGTAAGTTGTGGAATGGCAATTGTTACAAGCCTGTATTGTGGAACTTATAAACAATTCTTTAATGTGATCTAATATATCACATTATATTAGACATATAAGGAGTCAAGCAACCACCTTCTTTTCTGACATTATGTCTTCTGACAGTAACAAACACCCTGATGATGCAATGCTCCTACATCATGGTATGCTGAGTACACCAGCACTCTATATTCAGCTGATGATGTTGTGAAGCTCTAAGACACTTCCACGTTGGAGTAGGGTCATGCTTCTGTTTTTATTTTTCCACTGAAGCTTGTAATATTGTAACTTAATCTTTATTTCTCAGTGTGTGAGAAACCCTAAAAAGCTTGAAGCTGTAGTCCACCTATTCTTTTGTCAAAACAGGAAAACTACATGACTCTCTACATCCAAAGTTTTATTACCTACTTTTTGCCTTATTGCTTAGCTTCTTCCCAGATCTGACTGTTTCAACATTAAGCATACTACTCCTCCACCATATGTTCAGATGCGCCAAGGGAGAAGGGAGTTGTTTTTCAATTGGCTCACTATCTTTTCTTGAGGCAGGGGACTTGTGACCTCAGTGCATTTGTGGCTGATAAATGGTAGGATGTACCCACACATACTTGCAAAAAATCTGCAAACACAAATGAGTTGTGGGTAATCTCTAGCCTTTACTAGGGAAAGGCAATCTTGTGGGCAAATACTTAAGCAGAAAGCTAATGCTTAGTAGTATGTGATTTTTAAAGTGCCAGTGCACAAGCCTGTCAACATTTATTCCAGGTTCTCTGATCCTCTTTATTAGTTTCCTGTCTTGCTTTCATCTTAACCAAGTCACAGAAAGGTTTGATTTTCTTTTGTTAACAAATACTCAATTTCTTTATTCAAATCTGTTTGCATTTCTCAAGAATCTGAACAGGTTAAAAATGTTGTTTGTGCTGCTGAAGGTAAAGTATGCTCTTAAACAAAAAGTTATGTAACTTATACCGAATAATATCACATGCTAGACCATTATGCTAGGATCTGATCTGATAAGTAAGCTTTGCCTTCATTAAAGGCTTTAATCTTGATTATACTTAGGGGAGCCTCTAAACAACAGCTCTGGAGTTTGCCTCTAAAGGATCTTTCATGCTCTGGTCTGGAATTTTTCAAATAACTAACACTATTTTTTGAGAAATCAAAAGCAAATTTTCCCCCTTTTGTTTTTAAAAGGAACAGGGTGATGACAGAAGAGCTTTCCCTTGGCTCTCAACTGGCAGTTATAAATACCCAAAAGATAAATCCTAGTCTGGGTTGGTTTAGTTTATTTTTTTAAAATTTTATTTTATTTCTCTGAGATCTCTTTTCTGGAGATGGGTTTGAGCTTTAGATCTCTTGCTTGCATTGCTACAGAACTGATGAAAGCCCGAGATCTCAATCAAAGGCTTAACAAAACAATAATCCTCTATTGCCCTAATTCTTCTCAGAAACATCTCTCTGACAAGAACAGTCCTTAAGCTTTTACATCTTTTTCTGCTTAAAATTACTTTCCTAATTAGAAGGAATTGTTTCCTTCCCTAGTCTTTGTGCCTGAAGAACACTGTATTTATGGGAAAGCACCACTCAGTCTCTTTAGCTTCCTGCTCTCAAATACTGTGACAGTGGTAACACTCTACATCCCTCAAAAATTCCAACTACCTCTTTAAATAAACAGAAGAATTCAGTAACATTCTTCACAATCAGTCCCAGTTCCATTTGAAGCAAAAATCAGAAATAGCAGGAATAATCATGAATCACACAGATTTCATGCTTAATGTAATCACTAACTCTCAAGCACAACATTACAATTTAAAATTAATTATCTTTCCCAGATATAGTTACTTTATATACTTCCATACTGATCCTGACTGAGTTTTTAGACACCATACTTAACAGGAATTAGAATCAGAATGTGTGAATGCCGTATAGGTAGAATTAGTTGAGTATTAGACATTGAGTAGGGAATGCAAAACAGATTTCCATACCAGAGGATTTGTTTAAATATTTTTCAACTCGGCAGCTACTCATCCTTACAGGTGATAGAGGCCCCATTTCAAGAAAGTACTTATGCAGGAATAGTATCA
>JAVJGG010000002.1:8422687-8433655 GCA_035590195.1 Aviceda cuculoides | reverse complement strand
GCGGAACAAGAAACCACCCCGCCCCCCCCCCCCCCCCGTTTTGTTATGGGGTGTCAAAAAACAGGCAAGCACAAAACATATATTAGGATGCCATCTCTCCTCACATTCCTGAATTTCAGAAAGGAAAAGATGAGTGTTTCCATATATTGTTTTTTCACTCTAGTGAAAAGAATGAAAATAATTTTCAGTATCCAGAGTGTCTGCACCTGGGGCCTAAATGAAGGGAAGTAAGTAAATAGTTCCAAGTAATTAATGTAATGGCTCAGAGGGGCCACAGAAGGAAAGGGGAGTTTCTCCAGTTTAAATGTTTGCATTCATGCTTTGCCTAAAGCAAAACAAACTATCTGTCTTCTGGTTTGCATTTTCCCAATGAAAGCTTCCATTTGTCTTATTGTCATTCCAACATGTGCATCATTTACAGCTTTCACTGCTTGAAATATGCAAGCACTGTACAATGCAAGCTTTTTTTTCTAAGCTTTTAAGATTTTCTAGAATTGTAGAGTGTGCTTTAAAAAGTGAACCAGTAAAGGCGGATTCAATTTAGAATGTGTTGGGTAATTTTTGTAAGTGGCTACAGGTTAGAGGCTTTGGTACTGTGATGCTTTGCTGCGTAGTGGAATCTCAAACCCAGAATGAAGTGCACTGCCTCTTTCCGCACTTGGGGGAAAGAGGATCCACCACAGAAATGACCAAAGTTGATAGGTTACACCCAGATTGGCCATTATTAAAGACTGAAGAAAGGGTGATGGGTCTTGACTTCCATCTGTTTCTGACATTCTGGTCCTTTAATGTGACCTGTAGAGATGTGAAATTCTCCAAAATACATTTCTGATCTCTCTCCTGGAGTTAGAAATTTATGCCAACCTTTTCTTACAAAACAGGGGAGGAAAAGTTTTATCTGTTTTATCTAATAGCTCAGGGAATAGATGATTAGTGATCAGAAGAAGTCTGTGTTCAAGTCTTGACTCTTACTGTGAGGGTATTAGATTTGATTTCTAACTTCCCATTTTAAGAACCTCAGTATAAGGGATGTTTAGGTGAGACACTTTTACTTCTTCCTATGGAAGTGAGAACACTGCCCACCAGAAATACTGTGGTAGAAAGAGAATTAAGCATGACTTTATCTTAATAGTTAGTGTACTCAAGGTTGGGGGAGGCCTACGTTTCTGTTTGTTCAAATTACTACTTAATATTAAATCCTGAGGAAGAAAAGCCCTATGAGACAAACCCCCTGTCTTCAACCTATTCAAATCATTGTGTTCCAGTCACAAGACTCGCATCAGAAATAATTTCCACCATCGTCCCTCAGGCAGTATTACCTCTTCTATTGAAGAGGCTTGCCTGATGCGTGGGGATAGTTAATTTTGCTAGAATTTCATTTGACTATTCACATGGCAAGCCTGCAGTCACAGTCTTAGGTAACATAAAGTCCCCTTTGTATGATACAGTGTACAAATGTGTTAAGGGACATGCCCTAACCTGCAAGTTGATAGAGTGATGAATTTGATGTGGAAACTGGAGATTGGAACAGGCCAAGTTCTTCTCATTTGAAGCCAGCAAACATCTGCTAAGCTTGGTCTACACTTAAAAGATTTCCCAATGTAGTGATCTTGGCAAAGTCTCCCTAGAATAGTTGCTGCTCGAGTTACCCAAAAAAGCTCAGAAGGCTTCCCCAAAGCATGCTGCAGTGACTTCTATGCTCTAAACTAGGCCTACAGTAGAGCTCTCACAAAAGTGTCGTGAAGAGTCACAGCCTTTGTGACACTCTAATATATAATAAATATCTTACATAGACCTGGTCTGAAATAGGGTTAATCTTACATGATGTCTAGATCTCAAATGAATGACCACTGGTAAAAGTCTTATTATCCGAGTTCATGTTTAAGACTACCTTCTCAAGGTAAGTACACAAATCCAGTATAAGAAGCAGAGTAATCGTTGTTAGGAAAATTTTAGATTGGGAAAACTGTGCTTCTGCAGCATATATTTCATCTCCTCCCAGCATAACCTATTCAAGAGAAAGTGTAGTTTTGCTCTTGTAAGTGTATGTTATGGTATAGGCTTTTTTTGATGCAGTCATGTCAGTTAAAGATCATACCTCATCACATCCAGGACGGACAGAGCAGTGGTGGCAGAAGCCCATAGCCTAGTCGTGGTCTCACAGGAAAGGTCCTGACCTCAGAAATGTTAACTCTCTTCACACTGCCCTAAAATGGGCTTATTACAGTTCTGATTATTAAAATAAAATTCTTATATTTCTGAGGCTTATAGACTTTACCCTCTCTGGAAAGATGTAACATTTCTCAAACGTACAGAATTAACTCAATCACTTCTTGTCTGCACTGAAGGGAACACATAATTTTATATTAAAAAATACATATATATTGTGTGATTGAGGGAAAAATATAGCAGGACAAAGTTTGATTTAGTCTACTCTATCTAGGATTTTCCCCCCCTGCTAATTCAGTTAGAGAAGTATAAAAAACAGGTAGCTTGGGAGTATGGCAGACCAATCAACCAAACTACAGACAAACCAAAGTAAAATAAATTTAAATCCTTCCCAACAGAATTCCAGATAGCACAATGTGGGAGCAGCAACTTCATGTAACTAAAGAATTTTTGTGAAGATTTAAATTACTTCTTTGGAACAATAAGCTCTTATCCAACTCTGAACAGCCTTGCAGCTAAAAATACACTCTATTTAGTATTTCTTTCAACTTGTTTTAGACAGCATCAATAGTTTTCTCAGAAGATACTATCACTGTTTGGCAGAAACATACTTGCAAAAATAAACTAAATCCTGAAAAGTTTCCAGGGATGTATTTGGATACAAATGTGGATAGTGAGTCTTGTCCACAACCAAAATAAAACACACTAGCTGTACAGCTTTCTTTGCTAAATATAAACATCCTAACATTGATAAGCTTTACAGAAAGAGAAACTGATTGCCGTATATTACTACCATCACCAGTATTTTAAGAGCACCCTCTACAGTCACAAAATACCATCTAACCAGGAAAAGCTCTTCTACCTAAAGAAAACAGTATTAACTGAAAACTGGAGTATCAGTTTAGTTTATCACTATAGTGTCAAATCTATATTAACATATCTCTGTGAGTGCTATAAGCCCCAGTAAAGATGAGCAGACTTTGCATGAGTCTCATGCCAAAGATAGAACCTATTTTATCACTGAAGCCTCCATATTTGAGTATTTAAAACACCTAAAGTATTCTGGGCTGACTCATAATTAGGCTGCAAACTTCTCTTAGACAATGGGTGGTTGTGGGATCTGAAATGGAAACCTATACAAGACAGTGTTTGTTATTTTCAAAAGAAAGCAAGGAATAAACCATTGTAAAGGCCAGTATGAACTAGTTTTTCTGAGTTAATTTCATTTGTTTGTTTGCTCTTGGTTTTAGTTATCAGAATACTTTTTGTAAGAGTTGTGCAAAACAAGCATTTAGTTCACAAGTGGAAGTGAAAAATTTTAAAAAATTTCATTCTCCATGAAATGCTTATTACACGCATGTATATTCTACTGTGCAAACACTTACGTCCTGCTTGATGTTGGGTTCTGGTTAGCAGTTCCCATAACGCAAACAACAGTTCCTTCCTGGAGCTTCAAGGTGAGGAGAGACAGGGTAGTGTGCCTCTGAGGTCTTCATATACTACTTCTTTTCAGCAACCTCTCAATTTCATGCAGACCCTTCTACTGGCTCCTGACATGGTGAATCTGACACTATGGTAGTACTATTTGTTGTTATTGCAGTGTAACTCTTTTTTTATAGGTTAAAAGTCTGTCTTCTGTTGCTCATTTATTTTTTTAAATATACACTGGATATATTTTTTCAATCAGGAGAGAGTTGACTTTATTCTGCTATGGTTTCCATGCTTCCAAATGAGTAAACAGAAGTTGCATGTCTGCTACCTTCCCCCCCTCCCCCCCGCCCTTGAAAAAGAAAAAGCAAAGGATTTCCAGACCACGTATTAATTTTCCCTCCTTTTTCCCTGCTTCTGTTTCCAAGTGGTATGTTCAGCCCTAAGTATTTTTCCATGTTTAATTTTGAATAACTGTTTATGTCATACTGAAATGAGTAGGATTGAGGAAGGCATTTTAAGTTAAGCACATGCTTAAGCAGTTTTCTGCATCAGTCCTGACAAAACAAACCTATAAAGGTTGGAAATTCCAACCCTATAAAACCTATCTTTCTTAATCTGTCTTTCTAGGTCTTGCTTAGATTTGCAAAGATACAGATATTTTCTTAAGTCTTCAGTGCATCAGTAGTTAAGATGATACTGCAGGTGAATCATAAATGTTGCTTTACCTTTAAAGTGGAAGGATCAACATCTTTGTAAGTCAATCCTTGTTATATGGGACATTACTGAAATGTTTATATCTGTTCTAAAATATTGCTTCAAAAAACTGTTCAAATTATATTACCACACCTGATTAAGAAAAGTGGCTAGAGATAAAAACAATCTTAAGAATATTAAAGACAATCCTTTTTTCCTGGTCTTTATTTTCAAGCTACTCAGGTGTATGTTAAAGCATCAGAACGGTTAAAATGATTGTAGCCATCAGGTGGTGCTATTGCACAACATCATAAAAGTATACTGGCCAACATACCTAAACTAAGTCAGGACAAAGGCTGTGGATCAGATGCTGCTTTAGACTTGCATAGGCTTGGAAATGTTTCCTTATCTTTGTCCAAAAGTAGGAAAAAAAAGAAAAAGCAATAATTAAGATATCCATGCATGCCTATAACAAAAAAAAAGTTATTTTTTACATGGGATAGTGAGGATTTTATCTCTGTTCCAAAAGTTACTGGGGTCTAAACCCAAGAATATATTTAACATTTCATATCTCTATTGAAATAATTTTATTTCAGTGGGAATTAGGAGTCTAAATTCTTTACTGGATATTGGCCTTAGTTCTCATCAGACACACACACATTTTTAAGAAAACTGAATATAAGATGCAATGTCTGCATCTCATGTGACTAAAAGGATTAATTAATAGACACATTAAACTAAACAAAACTTTGTCCTGCTATATTTTTAATCAACAGTACATTTTAAAACATGAAAATACTAATTTTGTTCTTATGTGCTGTCTTCCTTGGTACACTAGATACGTGTTAAATTGCCAGCACACTCTAAACCAAGATAATCTTTGATATAAATTGTAAACAAAAGAAAGCTACTTAAATAAAAGTAAAACAAGATGTGAAACTAGTATTTCTGAGAGAGACAGAATATATTCTGTCTCCAGAACATAATCTTTGGATGCCAATCTTAAGAATTTAGGCCTTAACTTTGCACATATTTATGTGTTAGGTTAAACTTTAAATACATCAAAAATGCTTAATTTGCTTAACATTACACATATGCATGTTATTTCAGAATGAGAGACAGAACTGTTAAATTACTCAGAAAGTCCCTGTATTATCTTGCCATGATACATGTTTTTGGCTTCACCATAGCACATTCTGTATTCTTTTTTTGTGATTAAATCTTTTGTCTACTTAGATTGTAAAGTATTTTTTGGTGTGGATCTATATCTTCATGGAGCTCTACAATGCCTAGTACAATGTCCTAACACTGACAGTGTTATAAAATGGGTAAGAGCAATAGTTCTTAAGAGCTACATGCATAAAGAGCATAGGAGCTATTTAATTTACTACATTACTATTTCTGTGATAAATTAATCAATGTGTGTGTTTGCAATGACTGAAACAATGCACTCTGTAAGCTTTCTTCAAATAAATACATTGACAATGCCACAAATTACTAACTTTATATATTTGTGAAAAATAGAGACTCACTCTATGCTACTCCCAAAAAAACAAGTTTGTTCCTACAGTGTGGGCACAGCCGAATCCTAGCAGGCTGGACTTGACCAAGAGCAGCTACATAGACCTCAGCAGAGCAGATAACAGTTACAATGGTTTCTGGAACTTTAATGTAGATGCACTTCATAGTACCTAGGATTTCTGCAGGCTCTTCTTGGAAAAACTTATTTTGTCATTGTTAGGATTACTTGAATAAGGCTAGTGGGAGCAAGACTGTGTCATTAAGGTGAAGGAAGAAATGTGGATATAGCCGAAAGTTATCCAAGGAGAAGAATGGGAGGTCAGAAAGTCTCGTGATGGCTAGATATAGAACAGTGTCCAAAATCTTGAACTAATGTTCATATCAGTACTAATTATTCACTTAATTACTAATCTATATATTATTTGTTAAATGAATACTGAAACTATCATATTATGTGTGATCAAACTTTGTGTTGTATTTTCCCCTGAAGAGCTTTTAAAGTCAATGACATCTTCTCTTCATCTCACCTCGTACCTTTGAATATTTTATCTAATTCTTGATTTCTATGTACATAAGTAAGATTAATAATTGTACAGCCTTATATTCAGTAGGAATAGCATTTGTAAATTTGAGCTAACTAAAATGAAGTTAAATTCCTTAGAAGAAAAGCTACAGTTTAAATCTTCATCTCCTAGCTTTTTCCTTACCACGGATTAGCTAACATAAAGTAAAACCAGGTATTTTCCTGTTGAAGACATCTGATAATACTGATCTTTCATTCTACAATTTCATCTGTCATTTTATACATTTTATTTACCACATCTTATTCTCCTGCAATGTAAATATGTTCTTGAATAGCTACCCTAATGGCCGAGATTATTCACGCTTTTTTAGAATATTGTTACACACCTCTCCACATTGCGTGTTTGGGTTAGAGATAGAGGGAACCTAGTGCTCTGGGTTTTATCAACAGTACCCTCTGTGTTTGACAGCTGTATATGGGAGGATAGAGAAATGGCAGAACAAGAGATGACAAATGTAAAAGACGGGGCTACCCCCAAAAAGAAAAAGGAGAGAGGAAAAAAGAAAGAAGGAAGGAAAGAAAGAAATGCTGCTGTAAAAAGAGGGTAAAAAAAATAAGAAAGATGGAAAATGAAGGGCCTCCCTTTCTGGTTAGTTGTCTTTTGAGGAAAAAACAGAGGTCATGCATCAAAAACAATCTCGTAAGGGTGTAAAATTATATTTCTTCAAATAACCCAAATCCTCCTCTGAAAATAAATTTACACCACTGTAAATTTAATATTTAAAGTAGAACTGTTCCTTGGTGTTCTAAGATAGCCAAATTGGTCTAATTTTTATAAAAGAGTACTTTCTCATGCTCATATGTAACTCAAAAGTGCTTTGATAAGTTTGTTAAAATGATTGAGATACAATTTTACAGATATAATTTTAGAATCAACTCTGTAATCATTCTGTTTAAGATAAAATGTTTTGAGAATACAAGTCAGTGAAAATAATGGTGGAGACTAGAAAGACCTGAAGTTTAAAGATTGTGTTTCTTGAAATAAGAACTAGATAGAAGTATCTATTCAATACCTTACTGAATACAGTAATAACAGGGATAATTTTATTTCTTAAGCAACAGACATCTAGTCTTTTATAATAATTCGAGAAAATTTGCAAGATATATTGTAAAAGATGAATTAGAAGCAGTGTTTCAACGTAATTATATACTGTGAGAAAGACTTTTTTTTTTTTTTTTTTTCCCCTTCCACTGTGATTATTGGATCAGATCCTTTCCTGCAAGGAAATCAGGGGACTATAATAAGGTGTCAAAATTCAGTTCAGTGCGTAGTTGAATAGAAAGAGATAGAGATGCGTCTTGCTAGGAGCCAAGCATAGCACTAATAAACCAAGCTTTTGATACAGCCTGAGTCAATGCAAAAGGAGAGCTGAATTTAGGGAGTGCTATTCAGTACCAGAGGTGTGCTGGAATAGCTAGCAGCTGCAATTAATCTGCAGCACAAGCTGCTAGGGCATTAGTGTTTGTTTTTGCTTTAGCTGCATACTCCATTTTGTATTGTATTTCACAACTGCCTGATAATACACTGCCTGGACAGAGAGACATTAATCATAGTGTCGAGACAGTTTTGTAAACAAGGACCAAAGCCTTCATTTAAAGGAGAGGAAGAGAAAAGTGGATGAGGGGTGGGAAAGGAAATGGTAGCCTGCACAGAGATGATACTCTGTGTATGACCCAACTCTGTCTTCAGTGCAATTTTAGCTTATTGCTGTGTTTGTATACATTCCTCCAAAAAGTACTTACCTCACTGGACAACCTTGTACTTTTGCAGTATTCCAGCTGGACTATGGCTCTTAGCGAACAAAGTATTAATGTTTGTAGCATTATTATACCACGTACTTCTAAAACTCATGCTCAGAATATACCAAAGATCTGTAAGAAACTGTTTGATTTAAACTACAGTTTTAATGAAAATTTAAAGGCTCACATTAAAGTTTCCTCAAAGGCTCATAAAGTATAGGATAGAGCTTTGAATCAAAATCCAGTCAAAGCTCTCCTTTTCAGTCTGGGATGCTCACAGCCAATATAAAAGTATTAGCAGTGGTGCTGGTCCCACCTTTTTCTCTCTCTCTTTTTTTTTTCCTTCCCTTTAATAAAAAAAAAAATAAAAAAAAAAGAAAGAAAAATGCCTTGGCCTAATTATTGTATTAAACAATTTTTCTGAAACACAATACAGAACAAGAGAACAGTTTTCTAAGCAGTTTAATGCTGAGCATGCCAGATAGCAATTGAATTGTCTCCTGACCTGTTACCTGATAGGTAATGCATCATGAAAAAATTAATTATATACTATACAATAATAACTAGCAGTCATCATAGCCTGGTTGTTTTAGCAAGAAATTAATCTTTTATGTTTTTTTTCTAGTTTGCTTCTAAATGCAATGGAAAGGTATTATTGTATAACATCATTGATTAACACCTGTTTTAATTAACCTCCAACAATAACCTGAAAATTATAGGTGTATGTACCTCTTTAATGAAGTATTTTGTTTTCTATTAAATTCAATTCCTTCACATGTTACAAAACTACAATACAAGGCTGAACAAACTGTCAGCGTATTTCTTCACACTTTAATTGTAATAAAATACAGCCATATGTACCTGTGTCTGTGAGTTCCACTGAAAACTTTTGACACATAGCTCTTGTAACTCTGAGGAAAAAAACTGTAATTACTTTGTTTCTTTTCCATTTCTTGTTTCTCAGTTTTACCAGTTAGAGGGGGTGGGAGGTAAACTTGATGTGCTTTTTGAAAACTACAGTGAAAGGAACTAAGCAAACTTGTAAATCTTTTACTTAAAGAGCTCCAAGACTAGTCATGGTCTCTGGTTATGTGAAAAAATGTATACGAAAAGCAAATGTTAAATGACAAAATGTGTAGAAGATCAAGATGGCAACACAAGTTTGGGCTGTTCTGTCTCATGAGCATTTTTCTGACAAGTCAATTTAATACCAAAGGCAGAAAAATCCATACATCTATGACTTTCCTTTCAACAACCATTTTGAAGGAGAATGAATTTAGTACATTATGCAGAAGAGCGTTTTTCCACAACAGAAGTCTTTATAGCGCCTGTCACATCTAATACTTACATCCTCTCAGCAAATGAACATTGTTAGATGTCTGCAAACACTTCACTAGCTGCCTCTTTTGAACTGCTTATAATTTGTCCAATTCCCACAGTTTACAGTGCTTTCTACTGATCAACCATCAGTATAGTACTTTATCACAAGCTGTTGCTGTCAGTTGCTACCTCTCTGTCTCCTTATTTTGCTTTTGACTGTTTCTTGCAGCTGTCAATAGATCATCATGGAATACTGACTGGGAATACTACCGAAATAGATGGTTTTTAAAATTCTCAGAATGTGCTTAGTTTTCTGATATATTGTAGATTTATGTGAACTTTTTTTTCCCCAGCACAGAACCTAAAACTGGATACAGTGCCCCAGAAGTGTCAATATTAATGTTTTATTGGGAACAGTTACTTTTCTCGTTGAACACCTTCTGTTTATACAGCCTAATTAACACAGGATATTCTCTACAGAAAATCCGTACAATTCTATGCAATATGACAGAACAGTGTTTGCTAACTGGGCTTGTTTTGACAGACGTGTAACCAGGTAGCTGAGCAGCTCTGACAAATGTGAGCAGTGACCTCCAGCACTGATGGATTTGGAAAGAGGATGTGTGCCTATCCCTACTCCACCTGTAGAACAACTCTGTAAGTGGCTTTCATGGCTTATATACTGAATTTTTCCTTCTCATGTTCACTGCCCTGCATTTCTCTGTTCTAGACATGGATCTATCACATTTTGTTGTGTTTTTCTCCCTGTATATTCACTAGAACCTTTTTTCCAACAATGCTGCTTGGTTTAGGTGGTTCAAATCTGGAGAACAAATTTCTGAGGGTGGAAGAAATTAACTGAGGCCCAATTCTTGTGAGATGCTTATAGTCACTGTATTTTTTTGTATGATGTTGGTAAACCACAAGTGCTTAGCACCTAGCTGTCCTTTGCACGTGTGTCATGGAAGAGAGACATGCTGCAGTATGGCAGCACTTCAGTTCTCACTAAATATGTATGTAGAACATTCTGGAAATCTGCAAACACCTTGTAGTGAGATTTCCAGTCTAGCTGAAGAAAATCTTCCAAAACGCTGAAGACAGCCTAGGTGTGCCCAGAGGTGCTTGCGATGTCGTTCTCCGAGCAGTACAGGCAGGCTGCCCTGTTTGCTCCAGACTGCGTGCCGCGGCCCAGCTCCTCGCTCCTTCCCTCTTACCTCCACCACACGTTCAAAACCGCCCCTGCCCTGCCCCGTCCTTGTGCTGCCTCAGCTCTTCCCGCCGCGGCGGGAGCCTCGCCAGCCGCCTCCGCAGGCCGACGGGCCGCGCTCGCGAGGGAAAGCAAACCCGACTGTCAAGCGGCCTCGAGCTGACAGTACCTGGGCCCGCGGCTGGGTTTCTTCTTCAGGCGGTTGCTCTAGCCACCCCCTTTCGGCAGGGTCTGCCGCAGCCTGAACAAAAGAGGAGTTGGGTGGTTTTTTCCCCTCTATTTGCGGGTCATAGGTGTCTGTCGG
>JAVJGG010000002.1:8405792-8421628 GCA_035590195.1 Aviceda cuculoides | reverse complement strand
GCTGCCTCTTTGCCGCCCCCGGGGAGCCCCCCCCCGGGTCGCCGAGATCGCGGTGCGTCGGGGGCGCCGCGGCCGCCTGCCCGCACGCATTCCTCCGGGGATTCCTGGCATTCCTGAGCTGAGGGCTCTCCGACTTCTTCATCTCTCTTTTATTCCACGAATTAGCGTGTTTTTGCGAAAGGGTGTGTCCGCATTGTGTGTGTGCTTTTTCATGGGAAAAGCTTAGAATGGCAGTTCAGCCATTTATTCTTCTTCCCAATTAACTTTGCATCTGATAAAATTTATATCCCTCTCATATGATGAAAACTTTATGGGGAGATCAGTGCTGAGATAAAACTTTTGTGGTAAGTCTGAATTAGTATCTGCAGTTTACAGAAGAATAGTTGTTACGGCTTTTATGTTTCTCCCGTTTTTCCTTTAGCATGTCAGTATTTTTAAAAAAATCACTGCAATGTAGTTTGAATAATTATCAAAATAGAAATAGTGAAAACCTGTCCTTCAGAGTTGTTTTGTTTATCTGAATATCTACAATGTGTTAAACTTGCACACACTCACAGAAATTGAATCCTGTAGATGAATCAGAAACCCCCTAGGATATAAGGATTTATGGTATACCCGTATGAATTTGATAGATTCAGTGCCTGACGCTTATTCTGACAACTAACTGTCACATGTCTCATGGCTAAGGATCGCTTTATAGAGCTGGTTTTAACAGAACTTTAAAATTTTTATAGAAATATAATTAAGATGGCAAAACCAAACCACTGCTAACTTTTTAAAGGTGCTTTGTAAGAATTTGTTTGACTAGCAATTACATTTTCTGGAAGTGTCATTGAATTGTCTCATTTTTTTTCTCATGTTAGACCCGGAATAAATTCACTTATGCTCACAGTGTGTACTAAGCCAGATGTGGTTACTGCTGTATACCAAGAAGTATACCAAGTTGCTATAAGCTGCTTTTTTTTTTTTAACAATTAGAGTGTTAGTTTGAACTTGCGTCTTTTAGGAAAAGATTATAAATGGAAGTGAAAACTTTTCATGCAGTATAGGAATGTACCTTTAGTAGTATAGTAAGCACCATGTTTTACAAAGATGAAGAAGTTTGTCATGTTGTGAAGGGTGATTATGCTGCTTTTTATTGTATGTTATTCTTTTTGAGACATAGCTATACTTTTTAAACAGGAAACTCGTAAAAAATAGAAAGTAATGTTTCTAATTTTTATTAAAAATTCTCATAGGATGTTAAGAGTCTTTCACATAAGAGAAGGTAATTGTTTTTAGAATATAATTTTTTGGTTTTAATATTCAGATATATTTAAAAAAATGGATACGAGCTAAACAAAAAAAATGCAGTGCTTCAAATGAATTATCTTATAAAGGGACTGATATTTTTACAGGAATATATTTACAATTTAGAGGTATTTTTGAAATGTATTAATCATTGGAAAATAATTCCTAGCTGGTTTACATACAGCTTGAATTGCAACTAACATTAACTGTTTCTACATCCCACTTCAGTGCAAATACCCAGTAGAAAGGATTATTTTAGCAAATGTCTGTAAAAGTCTCTTATGACACTAATGAAAAGGGAGGGCTTATCATTGCCAACCTCTTTGATTACAGAATTTGTGGTGATATTCCAAAGAGCCTGTCTTCTCCATGGATGTATCACACAACTGTTTTTATTCTCGGTATCTGACTGAGTTGTGTTTTGCTTTTCATCTAATCAATGGGATGACTGCTTAGGCTGCCTGAATTGCGTCCAAGCAATCCAGCTTATTTTTATGTCTGTTAATTGCATTATTAGATCTCACCATCACTAGTAAAATGTCTGAGAATGTACTAAGGTTTCCCTGACAAGGTATATATGGGGGATATGGAATTTAATTCACTGCAAAAGTAGTCTGTGGTATATCCTGTGTAAGGAATTGTACCTCAGTAAAAGGATGACAAAGCTGAAAAGAAGAATTGGTGACAGTTCCTTCTTCTCTTCTGGTTTACCTTGTGTAATAGGAAGTTGATCTTTCTGGAGTATTGGTGAAACTGGTTTTTCTAGGCTCTGCAATGTCATCTGAAATGTGTGGGTGAGATGGCATGACCTCAAACTTGAATTTTTAAATCATTTGTCGTGGAACAATGCGAGATGAACATATGTGCAAGGAATTTATTCAGCCTGGACCATAGCGGGCAGCTTATTATTTCAAAATAACTACTTAAGTATTTCGAGGCCAAATAATTTAGCTGATGTCAGAAATTAAACAAAAGTAGACCAGCACAGTTTCATTCTGCAGCCTGCTGTTTTACCATTTCTGCTTTTTGAAGCCATAGTGATGATGATGTCATTATTATCTGGCCTTTTTACTATGTTAATAACCTGAAAATGCGTGTATTAGTACCAAGCGTGTGAGCCTGATTATGCAAAACAATGTTCAGCCTATGGCAGTGTCTACCTGTGTTTATAGAGGGGAACTGGCAAGAATCTGGTCAAGATCACTGATGCTAATAGTTTTCTGAGAAATGGCAATGAATGCTGAAATAATGGACCATTTTTCCCACTTCTGCACCCTCTGTGTGAAACTCTGAACGGCAGCAGAAATGATGGAGCTACCTACTGCCCATGTATTCAGATAAAGCAGGCTCAATAAATTTGTGTTTCTTCTTTCTTCTGTCTGTCCCACTTGTTTTTAGTGGTAGGAAGAGGTTGTCTTCTACCTGATCAGTTCAGGGATATGATTCAGAGCCAGGCTTTACAAAGAACTACATCTTTACAATATAGAGATTAACAACTGCGTCTTGAATGGCCAGGATGAAGTGAAGATGTTAGAATTTCTCCAGTTTTGTTGCCAGGTCTCAGCAAACTGCATACTGAGGAAGATGGTACTGACTTGATGCATCCTTACCTTAGGTTTGGCCGTTTACGAGTTTTTTTTAATATATATCTTGAATGCTGTGTTGGTTGGATGTGCAAAAAACCAAAAAGGTTGGTTTTGTCATTTCTGTTCTTACTTGGCAAAAGAATTGAGAATCCTCCCATGGAGAATGCTACATTACCAGGTTATTGTGTGAGGGAAGGTATGTACGTGTTCATGGAGTGTTTATTCCAGCCACGTTTATCTGGAAACATTAACACGTTTCAGAAACTGCTTTGGCCTTGACTTTCTGAGTGGAGTTAACTCTAAATGGTAATATTTTTTAGTATAACCAAGTATGAAAATTTAATGTTTAAACCTGAGAAATTAACATGTTAGGAATGTATGTGCTAAAGATTTAGTGGAGTGGTAGTCACGGAGTCACCACTGTTTAGGATTAGAGCTCAGTATTTGCTGTGACCTTGTACCATCTCTGACAACAGACCTGGCAGCCTCCTTGAAGGAGTGTGTCCAAATGCAGGCTTATAACCTTCTGGTTTATGTGAAATAGAGTGGATGACAAAATCCATAGCCAAACATTTTAAGTACATAATATATTTTTTTCCATGAATACCTCTGAATTTTTAGCCAAATGAACTCTGTTTTGAATTAAATTGGTCCATCTTTTGTATTTATGAGGTGCATTAACCAGATTGACAGTTTGAGATTTAAAATGAATATTCTATAATAACCTTTTCACATTCTACTTGATTTTGGTAAAGACAGAGAGCAATGAAGAATAAAGGTGATTGGAGAAAAGTCTCGGAAAGCACTTTGACTTAGAAAAAACATCAGGGAGATTGCTAAGACTGGAAGATGCCTCAATTATTGCCACAACGGACCCTTTCTGTGAGGGTCCCCAGGTGTGCTACGAGTCATTACCATTCAAATAGCTGCATGACTCTCAGCAGTCTGACCAATGACAAGAGTTTGACTCCAGGCATTTGTAGAAGTTCGCAATTCTTTAGCCATATGTACATTACACACACCATTTTAATGTAGCTACAATGTTGATGTGGAAACTATATAAATACACTATGAAAAGGAGACTTATTGGCTAGGCTGCCCATGCTTACACGTTCATATGCATATGTGTCTATGTATTTCTCTGTGTGTGTGTATACATATACTTTCACAGACACTTGCAGAAGCCCTGTAAGTAATTATCAGCCATTAGGAATGTTTCAACCCCATTTTAAATTCTGTTGAAAGATATCTCTAACAGCTGTTGAAGTTTATTAGAATGAAAGATGTATTTTATGTACATAAAACCACTCAAAAGTGGGTTATGATTTATGATCTATTTCAACATAAAGCATAACACAGAAGTGGTGGGTAAAATGTGAGCTTTTATATAGAGATGGGTGAATGTTTTCAGTGATGCAAATCAAGCTCAGAATATTTTGTTAGGCCTTGTTGAAACTGGTAATGGATTGGAGTATGCCTTCATACAGTCATTTGCACACCATTAGCTGTTATATGCAGGGAGCAAATGTTCAGCAGTAGCAGCCTTTATTTACAAGAACAATTGGCACGTAATGTTACATTATAATTCTACAATACTTCAAGTCTCACAAAGAAGCAGCCCTACCTCTCTCATTTCCCCCAAGAAATTACGCTATTCCAGTGTGAAGGTGAGAAGAGTGGCAGCTTGTGGGAGCTGGTTAAACGTGTGCTCAGTGTACAAGCAGGGTCCACACCAGGCCAGCTTTGGCTGCATAAGCCTGAGCCCTTCTAAGTGATGCATTTCCTGATGGAGCAGTCCAGCACACTATGAAGCTCCTTTCCTCTGTGAAGTTATCTAGCCTTTCTCTTCTCTGCTCAGCTTATGTCTCTCAGACTGGGTGTGATGATATCATCTTGTTGTCTCGTGGTGGCTGGGCACAGGGCCTGCAGTTCTGACTGCATATTTAAATTTTAAAATGCATGGTTGAGTTAGTTGAAAGAAACTAGATGGGTGTGAAGCCAAGTGTTTAAAGAATACAATGTAATTAAGACAAAGTTTAACAATAGAAAAATGGGAGCCATAATCAGCTTGAATACCATGAAGCTGTGGCCTTAAGTTGGCTGGGTAAATAGGACTCCTAAAGTCTATTTTACATGTGTTTTTTATACTTAAATGCTTGCATCTCTGTAGAGATTAACCCTTTTCTGTATGTCTTCGTCTACGTGAGACCTTGGTCTTTGTATGCAGTTGTAGTCATATAGCTCATCCTTAATTTTATTTAGAATTAAGCTATACTTATATAATCAAGGTTATGCTGGTTGCATCTGTTGTTTTGCTGTAACTGTAATTTCTGTAGAGAAGATTATATTTTTGGTGGGGTAGGAATATTGACAAGAAGGTCCAATAATGTGTTGCATCTAAAGCCAAGAAATAATTTTGGAGTAGGGGAAGGTTTTTATTTATTTATTTAAGATAATATTATAAATAATTTTGTGTTCTTGAAGGACTGGCAAAACTTTTTAACAAAGGTTGCCCTGTTTCCATTTCTTTGAGAAAGGCTTTTTAAGAGACTCTTTATTTTAACAAACTTGAGATTTTTGCCTAAGCCTCTAAAAATATGTACAGGATACTCTCTTCTATTGAAACAATAATGGTATCATTGGGATGTATTAAGATGATTTCCTTTGGAACAAAATACAAAGTTTCTAACACTGACAATTGGAGGAAAATGTAGTGAAACAACATAGAATCTCTTGTGGAGTGAGCGTAATCATATCAGATGTTTGGATACAAACCAGCTATTGTGTTTGGAATCACAAACTGCTTTTAGAATCTGCAAGTATCCTTGTGTCATTCAGCTGTTGTTTCTGTCAATACTTCAACAGATAGGAACATTTAGAATTTGATAAACTAGAAGAGAGTATATAAAATAAAATTTCCTCCTGGGGATTTTATTACCTTTTTTTTTTTTTTTAACCTTCTCCTTTGCAAGTTTGTCATAAAAATGAGGAAAAATTGAGTGTGGTTATATCATGTGTTTATAATTAACTCTGAGATAAGTATCTATAAGTTTTTGTTGTTTGCTTGCTTTTTGTATTTGAAGTTTATAAATGTTAACTGTACTGCAGTGGTGTCAGGATACTCGAAGTGCAAGTAGGTAACCCCAGTAGATTGGATTCTGTGTTAGTGGCAAAAAAAAGAGCTTGTACAGGTGTATACGAGCCTGTGTGGGAGATGAAACAGGATAGTGCTACGAGTACACTTATGTAGGTATTCATGTCCACATAAAGCTTGTACCAACATAACATAATAAACAAATGTAACTCCCCATCTTCCTCCAGTGACTTAGCTAGTACCACAGTATACAGGATCTGGGACTAGTTGAGACAGATGACATGAATTAGTTTCTTGGAACTCAATTTCAGACACAGGTTGACTTCTGTTTTAGTATACTTTTAATGTGCTTTTTGTCTTTGATTCCCTTTTGTTTGTGATTTGGGGGAATCTGGAAACCAATTATTTCAATAGAGAAAAAGAGAGCTTTTAAATATATATGGCAGTGGTAATAGTTTAGAATGTTGCATGAGAAATTTGGAGTTTTCTTAGTATTTTTATCATTAGCAAAAATTAAGGCTTTAATTTCCACTCATTACGCAAGGTTAATAGGTCATGCCATATTTTCTCTGGGGATAAATCCTGTAAAATTATGACTATATGAATTAATACATAGCAGGTTAAGAAAATGGGATATATATTATGTCCTCGTCTTCAATCAAACCTTGACAATTTATGAGACCTGAGGATCTGCCAAAATGTCTTCTTGTTGACTTACAGCCATTGAAGCAGATTTTCCTTTTGAAAAAAAATCCCCCCAAAATAAACCAACAAAACCTGGTAGTTGTCACACAGCTCAAGCATTTGGCTGATCTGTCACATACTTTCATAGGACTAACAAGATGTTTTACATTTGAGAAGTTGAGACTTCCTCACACACAACATTTTTCAGCCAGAGGGAGTATGAACTAAGCTGTAAGTAAGTGAACAGTACCTTTTGCTCTAACTGCTGTTAATAGTTCTTTCTACCGATAGTCTTTATTAAATACAGTTCTCTTCCTGGCCTTGAAACGGTGGCTATTAATATTCTGTTTTATTGGCTGAGTGTCTGAATAAGGTTGTTTAATATTTTGGCAGAACTGAAACTGAAATCCTCATCTCTAAGGCAGCAAATCCAAGAGTCATCCACTTTGCTCTACTGCATTTCAGGAGACATTGATAAAATAATACGTGTAATCCACGCTAACCTAAATATGGCTGTTTGCTTCCACTAACAGCTATAGAAGAAAAGTGTTATTTGGAATTTTAATCCTGCAGGAAATTCTAACTTGTCATCCCTAGGCTGCCATTTGAAATCAGAAAAGAGAATGGTATTTTTCACAGAGCAGAAGTGAAAGTAATTGATTTGGAAATGTTGAAATACTCACTCCTAAAATGTATTACTGTGATGGCATGCTTCCTTCTGTCCCCAGAGTTCTCTATAGGTCAGTGTTCCTGGCTGGACTTCATTTTTCGTTATGCAGCCAAAACCATATGACTACCAAATTTAATCACAACTTGACCAAAGGGAAAAAAAAAACCAACCCACGTTGCATTTATGGAAGGCACAGACCTACATGGCTTCTGGTGTGGAGGCTGGAATTACTGCTTTCAAAGGGAGGGTTGAGTGACCCCACTTGCAGTGTGGATGTGTGGTCCTCCAGCATTTACTTCTCTACATGGGCACCATGTACACCTTGCGCTGGCAATGGGCATGAATTTAATTGCAGGTAACAGTGCAATGTTGGGTATGCAGTTGTGGGACCATAATGGAATGCAGCAGATCAAAATCTGGTCCTTTTCTCTTTGCAGTGCACCAGTTAGATACAGTCCCTCCTTATACAGTCCCTGCATGCATCTGTATTACTAAGGTGGATGTGATCTAGTACTAAGTTTAGAAGTAGCTTGTGCAGTTCATTTATATGTAGTGTTTTTGGAAGAATATAAATTGCTAGCTAACTTTTAATGAAATATTTAAGATTATTTCTGCCTATAATAATAGGTCAGCCCTGTCTTGGAGGCTGAAGAGATACCTTGATTTGGTCTTGTGTCTGTGTGATAACAAGCATAAGTCTTTGTGGTGTAACACTGGTATATGGAGTTCTGAGTAATATATGCCGTATGGCTTAGGTTTCCTGCAACTCGTGATTTTTTTCAAGCATAGAATTTTTCACAGTCTCTTTCGTTACAGCAAGTAGGAAGAAGAGGCAGGACATGAAGCTTTCAGGCTACTTTAAAGGGAATGAATATTTTAAAACTCAGTGCTCTCTTTTCCAGTTCTTAATTTATAGAAATTTTAGATAGGTCTTTGATGGACCTCAGGTCTTTGAGGACATCAGAAAAGCTGACCAATAATAAAATAAATCTCTCTCAAGGTAATTTTTTTTCCCCCATTGCCTGCAGAGAGACTGCATATACTGAATTATGACATGATATATTGTAGAAAATCCTCTGTAATCCTTTTGAAAGTTTTGAATTTTGACCACTAGACAGAGTGGCAGTCTACAGACAGTACAGGGAGAAGAAACTGTTGTGGAAGTTTTACTGTGTTCTGTAACTCATAATTTTCTTTCTAATAATTGTGAGGAGTGACTGCCAGATGTGATACAAATATAATTTTATATAGACAAAAAAATATACCTCAAGTAGGAAAAAAATCTTAAACGGGAATAAGGAATCCACTGGAAAGATGGCAGACTTGTATCAGATGTCTTTCTATTCCTGGATATTGTCAGTTTGTGCTTAAATGAGTTTCGCTGTCCCTTTTTACAGTCCCATATCTAGAACTTTAAAATTTCACATTTCTCCCTTCTGCTTTCCTGTAAGCACTAGATCAAGTAAACTCAGCTACCCCAGAGCTATCTTCCATATAGACTAAAAGGAACAGCTACCTAGGCCCATTTTCCTTTTGCAGAAGTCTCAGATTGTAGGTGGGATGGACAGTGATGAAGTTTCCCCTCATGCTTGCAAGGCATGTTTGTGAAGTTGTGTTCCACCAAGTGTAAAAACATTGCAGTTTTGGTCTTTCCATGAATTCTCCTGCATGCTTCCTTTTCTCTGCCCTCACAGTATCTAGTTTTACTTCCTCTTCTCTCCTAAAGTTATTTCCTGTCCTTTTTCCATAGCATTGTCATTTATTACTGACCTAACACCCAGTTTGTCTTCATGTGATATTGCTGGTACTTTTCTGAATAGTCAGCTGCACAGAGAATCCGTTATTTAGCTTGGAGAGCAAGCTTAATGTTATGTAAAGCTGGAGGACAAATTTTGTAGTTCCTTCCTGGCATTTTGCTGTGCATGTGTGAAAAATTTGGAGTAAACATACATAAACTGTTGTAACATCCCTCTTTTGAAAAAAAGGGCACCGATTAAGTAATATGGGCAGTGACTTATTTTTTTTGTGGTAAGAAAATTTGGAAATAAATTCTGTGGAACCAAATGTAATTTGATAATTTAGCCTTTAATAGCTTGAAATCTTCAGAATTCTAGAAGTTCACTCCTCCAAAGAGAAGGTAGTGTGGTATGCCCTAAGCTTCCTTTAATGAAAAATCTTCAGCTGATTCAGTTTTAGGAGTTCAGCATTATGATAATGGATATGAGGGAGTTCTTGTTTTTGTATCATCAAGGGAGCCAGAGAGGAGTCCTAGTGCCATAAGAAAAGTGGAAAAGTCAGATCTTTTTTTATTCTTCACATTCTTTCACTACATGTATGCAAAAGAGCATACGTGTCATGTGAGGCAATACCTGTGAAGGACCTGTGGCTCTTTAAGGAGGCCAGGGAGCATATCCAGTGATGGGATAGTGTGTGTCCCCACATGCCAGTCACCATCTTTACCTGTGTTATTATATCCCAGGAGCCCTGGCTGTCCAGTGCAGCTAGGTGGCTCACATGCTGGAAGCAGAATGTGAGGTGCTTTATGGCAGATGTGTTAGAGGCGTGCTTAGTAGTGAGGGTGTATGGACAGGATGCAGAAGAGCAAGCTTCATATGCAGAGCATGGCATTTAACAGGATTGGGAACACTTTTTTTTTTTTTATAAATCTGTCTTGTAGATTTGTCTAAAGAAGAACTGAAATGGCTGAGTGGACACAATTCCATGCCTTTGTGATGCTGTAATGTTAGGAAGGCTGCAGAGCCGCTGAAGGGAACAGCGATGTCTAGCACGGAAGTATGTTTCTCAAAGGCACTCTTTTCTGCTCATGTTGGCAGGGAGAGCAGTTGGGGTTCCAAATTACAGGGGTTTTCTTTTTTATAAGGTGGATCTCGCATAGCTCCTGGTAGCTAGCTTTAAGATAGCTGTGAAAGGAAATGTTTTGGAGGTATTTTTAAAAATGTGTTTTTGACCTGTTAAACCTTCAGTATTCCTCTCCTGTGGTTCTTTGTAAAGTATCATATTACCACTGAAGAACAAACTGCTACAGAAGAACATGCAGAGTATTGGATTTTCAGACATGAGAACCTCTGCTGACAAGTTCTCTTTATAAACAAAAATGTAACAGTTTCTTTTTTTGGCAAAAATAAGTTGTTCAGAAAAATGAAACCACTTCTGAGTAATGATAAAATATGGGATTTTCATACCCACTGGAGGCCAGTATTTAAAATTAGTGTTTAAACACCTTTATGAAGGGTTATTTTAAAAAGAAATCCCCAAACTGAAAGGCCTGAACAGCTTTGAGTGCCAATTTTGTTTTTTCACAAAAGTTTTTAAAGGTTTCTGTCCCTGAAAATGGAGTTAAAACACAAATTCAGTTTGGAATTTTGTGATTGCCTCAAGCAGTCCAAGGCCATGTTGCCACCAAAATAGGTGATCCCATCACTCCCCGGTGCCTTACTTGTTAGTCTGATAGAAAACTGCTCATTTTTTTGCTGGATCAGTAAAGCCGTGTGGCTGCTTGGTTGCTGGCTCACAAAAGGAGCAGGGAGAATTGCACAAGCTGAGATAATGGGGTGCTAGAACTGTTGCTTTTGGGGATAGTGTGTTACAGCCTACATTTTTTAAGTCAGTTGGTAACATACAATGTTGAAGTGAAGTAAGCCTCTTTCAAACCAACATATTTGGAACTTTTTAAAGAACTTGATCCTGTAGCCTGATGAAACTGGATGTGACCAGACAGGGAGTACACATAGTTTTCATGGGGTTTCAGAGTGAGGAAGTAGCTCTGTAGATAAAAAGTCTTAGGCCTGCAGGCTCAGGCAGAGTCTATGGTAAACTCATTAAGTCAGTTTGTTTCAGCTCTTGACAGTTTTCAAGGAGATATTTGATTGAAAATTACTCTTTTGTTGAAATTTCAAATAAAATAACTTGTCTGGGGCATACAGTGAATATACTCCAACGATATTTGTAAAACAGTGTGTACCTAGTGGAGTGAATTTGGTTTGTTTGTGCCTGACTGTGTTTCCTGTATCTTTAATTCTGTGTCCTTTTGGACTTACTCTAGACGATGACTGGATTTACTGAACTTGTTGATCAGTAACTCCAGCTGTTTAAGTTTATATGGTATAACTAGAAAATCAGGCTACTTCTTTTCTGGACTGTTCGCAAGTTTTCAGGTGAAACTTTGCTGCTCAATAAAATTTGGCTTGGTATGAACAGCAGGTGACGTTACCAGTCAGAAGATGTCAATATACTTTCATTGTTCTAAACTGCAGCTGAACTTTCAGTCTCTGAAAGATGTTGATGGTTGGTTGTCCTTGACTGTATTATCTGTTGCTTGAGCAAATAGAATATTTTCAAAAGAAAATAATTTATTGAAGTAGTTATTTCTTATGCCCTGGTTAATTTATATATGCTGTTGTGATAGTATTTGCCTCACAAATAGGAGATAAGAACTGATTTTATAAAATAATAGAATGACAGTCTTCTACCTAATTAAAAATTTATGCAGTATCATTGCTTCTGTTTTCTGAAAACTGTATTTTTAAACTCCTCTGAGACAGCAAATAAAATTACTAGCAAGACTATATTATTTAAAATGAAAAGGATTAGTTTGGCAGAAAAGATGGAATTAGAATTTATGTCACCCTCTATAAAAAAAAAAGCTTCTGGTTTTTTATAACTACAAGCAGCCCCACAAACAGGGAAAATCTCTTCCTAACTACTGCTAAAATATCTAACCTCTTTTTGTAAGCTTAAGAGTTGAACAAACTGTTCTGTCATAACATTTGAGGGCTTCAGCAGACTTAAAGAAGATTAAAACTGGACAGTTGTAGCTGTCAATGCCCCCAGCTGTCAGCTCCTCTACTGTATCAGATGTCAGAATTTCAGTTGTTAATAGTATGGAAAACAAGGCTGATTGCATTTACCTGAGTATGCCTGTCTGCAAATTTTTGTGGCTGGGGTGTATACTCAACCATCAGAGTTTTCAGGTGTTCTCATTTTTGACATAGTGGCATCCTTCAGAGGAGTGGGGTGGGCAGACAGGAGAGGAGCAGATTCAGTCCTCATATCTTAATCTATTACTTTAAGCCTGAGACACCAACTGTACAATGTGTGTGTGTAGAAATATGACTGTAACTGTAATTAAACAATTAACATCATTAGAATGTTTAGGTTTTCATCAGAAAGGCTGTGTGTGAGGAAAACCAGCAATGCTTTTTAAAATTTAAAAATGTTTACAATATTGCTAAACCAGTGTTCTCGTGTATTGTAAAATAACTTTTTGATATTATGGAGTTCATGGGAGTATTATCCACTGTGGCTTGACATCCCGTAAAAAAGCAACTCTAAGTAAAGCCTTCAAATATTTGAACAGTAGGGCCAGCTGTCTTATTTTCTTGTAGATGTAATGGGAATTTATAGATATAATTTTTTTTTACAGTTCCAGAAAGATAAAATGTGTTATTTAAAGAATCGTTGTTTTAGCACTTTGCTTTCTACAAGGTTTTATCCTTCTGTATAGTAAAATCAAGTGTTTTATTAGTATAATGCACATGAAGAAAACAAATACACTTATTTCTTTATAGTTTTAGAGACAAATTAAATATATTACCAGTTAATTTAAGGTAGGCTATTAGCTGAAGTACTGTTTCCACTGTACACCAGGGGTTTTGGTGTTTTGTGGTTGTTTTTGAGGGGTTTAGGATTGGGTTTTTTTGTTTATTTGGATTTTTTTCGGGTTATTTAATATTTTTAGCAACTTTGCAACATGTTTGAAAGCACAGCTTTTGCAGTCACCCCGAATTTGACATATCGTAATTTATTGCTTATCTATTCTTTATGCTGATTGTTGTGAATCCTTTTTTTTTTTAAGTTTTAGGTTTCTTTTTATTGACCGCTTTTTCTTGTGTTTGTTAATTGTTGCCACTATTGGCAAGTTCAGATGAACTTTACTCTTTTTATAGGTCTGCTAATACAGCTGTATGTATGTAATACATACAGCTTTAAAGTGTAGTGTAAACTTTCATATACTTAAGTAATTTGTCTAAATTTATTGGTGGCATTTCTAATCTTGCTAGAATTGCTAAGTGGAGAGCCTTTTTAAAGACATTCACATATTCATCTACTGCAGATGTATGCTACCAACTATGTATCTGTCATTTTTTTTTTTTCATTTACATGGTTACATACAAATATGCCATGAGTGATTTTAACTTACTCGGAGTAGTATCAGCACACTGTATTCTGCAAACTAGATTTCTTTTTATAAAACTAGAGTTCTGAATAATTTGTATTTTCTGAAAACATTAATTGAGACACTTTAAACAATTGCTTGCTCTTTAGCAGAGATAGAATTTTGTTGCTTTTTTTTCATGAGCTGTTTGAAGTCTCTTTGTTAGTAATTTTCAGTTACAAAATCTACAATGTCTTGTTAACACTTTTTCCCTAGACAATCATGCAGATTTGATTTAGAAGTCTGAGAAACTTTATTTCATAATTTTTATTTTGCTAAAACTTGATATTATTTACATTTTTATTATTTTATTACATACCCATAGTAGTAACCTCAGGTCAAGATCATGTAATATAACAGTAATAAAAAAATGAAAAGCATAAAAGCTTCAAAATGTTTACTTTATTTGAAAACAACTTTTGAACTTTTAAAAAGACTTCCTTTTTGTTGCCTCGAGGAAACAAAGAATGATTTTGAGACATTGGTGAATGTAGCTGACCCACTCAACAGTTGAAGGAACAGAGTGGAGAGCCTGGTTTCTTTCCTACCTCCAGCAACCATTCATTAGCTTAGTGTGGTCTCGTTCCTTTGCGGTGTATATTCTAAGTTACAACTCTGTACAGTGCTATCTCTTTCTCCTTTGTTTTCTCAGCTGCTAGCAGGGCAGCTCAGAAGCTGATTTTCAGTGCCCTGGTGAAAAACCCGCTAAGTCAGTGACCATTGACTCTGGGTGATTATAATCGACTTCTGCTATCTTTACTTTGTCATTTTTGTCTCAGCTTATACATTGAAACCGTGTAATAAATGTGAGATGTTATGAGTATTCAGAAAAGAAGGTAAAAAAAATATGGTGAAATACATAGAATGGAGGCCCAAGATAATGACGTGTATTGGTCCTTGCTGTTTCCTTCCATTGTTCTTGCTCCTTCATTTTTCTGCTTCCCTTAGCCTTCTCTGGCTCATCTTTGCTTTTCCCTTGTTCTGTTTCTCTTCCTACTCCATGAGGTCTTAAATGGAAATCAAATTCGTAGTGTCTATTTACTTCCCTTTACTAAGGGAATTTAACCCCTGAGTTAATTTTGGTGAATTTAACTTGTTCACAGAATCTTTTAATATCTAACAAAGACTTTGACAGTGAGACTGCTTTTTTCTTCATTAAAATAATCACTTGATATTTAGCATTATATTTAGAGAAACGTACGCTGATTACTTCAGATGAAGTAAGCCTGCTGTTGAGGAGGAGCTGGAGTTGGTTTTTAGGGAGAAGAAGAGATTTTTTTGAGGGGAGCTATCCTGCTAGAAGGAAGATTTGGGTGGAAACTAGCATACTATGAATATTGAACCAAACTTTTTAATTCACTGTCAGGAAAAAATGATAATTCTGCTGTTGATAAGAGTATCTGAGGGAGATGTTTCATGCTGAGATACATGGGAGAGTGAGACTGGCTGCAGAGTTTTGTTTTTTCTTGAGACATTCTGTTGTTTCTGTTTCCTCTTCATGACTATTCACCATCATTTAGTAATCTTTGTTTTGTCAGACTTCAGTGATGACTCAACCTTCCAGCTCAGTTCAAAGTTTATTCCCTCCAGGTTTTGCATCAGTCTGACAGTCTTGTGTTCCATTCTTTTATAGACACAGCTCTTACTGTCACTGCATTGCCTCTACCACTAGACAGTTGGCTCATAATATGCAACAGACGGTAAAGTAAAACTACCCACAAAACCAGCTCTTACAGAAAGGAAGAATGGCATTTAACATTAAAAGTGCATTTATTGTTTTCTAGAACTGTAACACTTTTGGCACATATAGGCTGGAGTCAGCATTCCTTTTGCTGCTGAAAAAGATACTATCAGCCTTGGAAATACTAGCAGTATTTTTCCATTTCTGTTGCTCAGCAAAGTATCTGTTTTAAAATAGCAACTGGAGTTTTTTTTAAAAAAGCCCACAGTTGGGGGATCGTTAAATTACTCTGTAGGAAGGTTTATTGTTATGGATGACAGTGAGATAATAAATGAATGTCTTTACAGACAAATGTTGAAAACCAGGTACATAAAAGCGCAACTCAAAGGCATGAGGATATCGACCTTCCTTGCAGTGCTTTAGTTACCTAAAACTCTTAATCTAAAACTGCCTGGTTGTGTTTTGCTCTTCTGGGTTTATGTTTAAATGTTAATATGGCTGGCTATAAAATGAGCATTGATTTGTGTCCTGGTTTCAGCTGGGATAGAGTTAATTGTCTTCCTAGTAGCTGGTACAGTGCTGTGTTTTGAGTTCAG
>JAVJGG010000002.1:8390221-8405692 GCA_035590195.1 Aviceda cuculoides | reverse complement strand
TTTTACTTCTTTTCCTGATTTCCTCCCCCATCCCAATTGGGGGGGGGGCGGGGGGGAGTGAGTGAGTGGCTGCGTGGTGCTTAGTCGCTGGCTGGGGTTAAACCACGACAATTTGTGAAGGGTAGAGTCTTTCAGTCAATAGAGTGGAGATACCCAAAATAAAAGCTGCTTTGACTCAAAAAAATTATACTAGAAATACTTATATTTGAAGTAATTTGATTCCAAAGCAACTAGCACCAACTCTGTGTAGCTAATCTTAACCATTGTTATTTCTTAACATTTACAGTCATAAAATAACATTACATTGTTCCAGAATCAGTCAGTCGGACATTTGTCTTTGTATTACAATGCATTCGCTTTGGGCTTTGTATAGCTTGTATATTGATTTCTCTGCCTATTACTGTTAGTCTTCACAGTTGCATTGAATGGTGGAATAAAGTAATTAATGAAATAATTGGAAGTATTTAAAACAATGACATTTTTGTAATTTTTCTTCTATTCAGCTATAATCCTTTGATAATCATGGAGCCATATTTTGCTGGGTTTAAGCACGTGCAGCAGGAGTATGAAGTCACTCTTGAACTCGCAAGTGAGGAGACTCAAAAAACTAGAAATGCACAAAATTCTAGGACAGGGTCTTACGGTGTCAGTATTAGAGTCCAAGGAATTGATGGACATCCTTACATAGTACTAAACAATACAGAAGGATGTTTGTCAGAAAATCCTCCTCCTTCTGGAAAAGAACAGCAGGTCATTTCTCAGACTGTAAGCAAGCCAGCTACAGACTCCAGTACTGCTTTTGAGTTGGAGGACAAAAACAGTGAACACACAAAGTTTCCTGGAACACAGCACATGCAACCCTATATGCTTAAAAGCCTAAAGATAACCAATCTGGATGAAAAGGAAAATGGAGTATCAGATTTTAAAGATGGAACAATGAAATCCTCCAATTTGTTGAACTTTCAAAGACATCCTGAACTTTTACAGCCTTATGATCCTGAAAAAAATAACTTGAACTTGGATAATTACCAATCTTCTGTGTGCAGTAAATCTGAATCTTTTGCGGATGAAAAAACTGAAGCAAAGCCTTGGATTTCCTCATCTAAAGTACTGTCCCTACAAAAAACAAATAAGTATATTGCAGAGCCAACCAAAACAAATTCAAAAAAGGTATATTCGAATAGGTCATTAGAAGTAGAAGACCAAAATAAGCAGCTGTTGGATTGTCCCAGTAGCATGATCAGCCCCAACAAAGTGTGTGTTTCAGAATCATTTTCATCTGCAGGAGGGTCCCCATGTGTTAGTCCCACTGCTTATCCAGAGACAAGAAAACCTAGACCAGATGTTCTTCCCTTCCGCAGACAAGATTCAGCCGGGCCAGTATTGGATGACTCACGAAGATCATCGTCCTCATCAGCTACTCCCACTTCTGCAAATTCCTTATACAGATTTTTACTTGATGACCAAGAGTATGCCATCTATGCAGACAATGTTAATCGGCATGAAAACAGAAGATACATCCCATTTTTGCCTGGAACCGGTCGTGATATTGACACTGGTTCACTTCCAGGAGTAGATCAGCTAATTGAAAAGTTTGATAAGAAAGTCGATCCTCATAGAAGGGGTAGGTCAGGAAGAAGGAACAGAATTCATCCAGAAGATTGTAAAAGATCAAGAAGTGTTGATAGTGCCTTGTCGTTAGGGCTTGATGTAAATTCAGATTATTTAGATGAATTCAGTAAAAGCTTGGGTAAGTCAACTGAGCACTTGCTGAGACCATCTAAAGTTTGCCTTCACAAGCAGTTATCCAGAGATCAAAAGTCGCCTTCCAAAGAGATAAAGATTTCTGCTCGAAGTATTGGAAAACTGCAAATGCCCGATAAAGCCACTCAGAACAGCAATTTCAATTCTTTGCAATACCATAAACAAAATGGAGCTGATACTGAGAGCTTGATGTTTAGGTCATCTACACTCCCAGGACAGAATAAAAGAGAGGAAGTCAGAACAGTTACTTCTACTTTGTTGTTGCCAAACCGAATCACAATTCCATCTGATTCAGGAGCCAAGATGATTTCTGTAAAAACATTTTCATCTGTCCCTAATATACAGGTAATTTTGAATTTACTCTTTAAGTTGTGTTTTGCACTCTAGCGTACTAAAACTGTCATATTGTTAAATGCATATTTTTCTGCTCTTCAATAGAACAGACTCCTAGCACACAATACTTCCAAATGGAATAGCAGAATTGTTCTGGAGAAATATAAATACAAAAATTACTCCTGTAGTTGCAGGTGTAGAAAATGTGGTTTGTAAAACAGCTTGTTCTTGTATGGTTGAAGGTAGATGGTGGGGCCAAAGAAGATTATGGTAAATGATGTTACAATGATTCTTAAGCATAAATGCACAAAAGTGGAGTACTGAAATGTATGTAACTCCATGCAAAATTATGTTTTCTTTCTTTTGGTGTGGAGTACACTTTATTCTTGCAGGAAGCCAAAACTCCAATGGATCTTTGTGAACTTTAGGTCCACAGTACATAAATGTTTTCATAATAGAATAGAATGGAGAATGTCAATTGTACAGGTCGTATTTACAATCCTCACAGAATTATATTTTTTGTCATTTTACTTTGTCCTTTTAGGCAACTCCTGATCTCTTAAGAGGCCAGCAAGATCTTGCACAGCAAACGAATGAAGAGACTGCTAAACAGATACTTTACAATTACCTTAAGGAAGGGTTAGTAAACATAGTTAACTTTTGGGGAGGAGACTTATTTTCTCAATGTTAATTTTCTATTACATTTAAAATGTGGAACTGTAAAATCAAAGCTATAATTAAACGAAATGTCTGTTTTATAATTCTGTATCTCAGCTGTGTCCTTTAAGGCATTATAGGATCTCGAAATACCCAGGCAATCAAGGACTTACATAAGGTATTGTACAGCATTTGATTAAATGTACTTGAAATTTGTGAATTGGAATGTGTTTTGTCTTGTTAAATACTTCTGGAGTTAAACTTCATGTGATATGGAGGTTCATGAAGAATTCAAATCATACCTCATGGGAGTTTAAGCTTGTGGATTTTTTTAAACAACAAGAAAGCGTTGTTTCTTAAGGTTTGGCAGAAGCTTCTCTTGTTGCTGTGCATTTAATCCTTTGTCCATCTGTAACTCTTTTACGTGGTATTTTCTAATGATAACTTATTGAAAGATGAAGGAAGGAGAAATGAATTAAAATATACATGATGCACTTAAATTTCTTTGCATTCCTGATGTAGCAGGTTCTGGGAGCTGTCGAAGTGTTATTTTATGGTGCAGTAGTCAGGACTTGGAAAACCTAGTACTAATTACTTCTAATTTCAGTATGTTTGAATAATATACATGCTGAATACCTGTCTTTCTATAGCTGTAGTCTTGTAGAAGAGAGTTGCAATTAAAGAGTTCAGTGATTTTTTTTTTAATTTTTTTTTTTTGAAAAATATGGAATATTAATTTTTAACAGCCTCTCTTTATGAAATCATAGTTAAGAGAATTTCTGACTGGTTCATATTAGATTTTTTTTTTTAATGTTGGTGATTTCCAATAGTTTGGACACTCTGAATTTGTTTTGATGTTAACAAAATAGTACCTTTGATCATATCATTGTCTACTTGTACTGTGTTTTAGAAGTGCTGATAATGATGATGCGACAAAGAGGAAAGTCAACTTGGTTTTTGAGAAAATTCAGACTTTAAAGTCAAGAGCTGCTGGAAAGACGCAGGTAAACAGGTATTTTTTGCTTTTTTCACAGTGATACAGTGTTCAAACAGGGCTTTAAAAATTTGAATCCCCTCACTGACTTCAATTAGGCTATTCTTGTAGTCCCTCAGTAGTATAGCTTAATTTTAATCATGCACTGAGGTGACTTATGGGAAATCTATTTGTTAACAATTAAAAAAGAATGTAAAGGAGTCTACCACGAGAGCTACATTTTGCTTCTACATTTTAGGAGACAGATGCAAACTTAACGTGAACATCAAAAGGTTGTTGGATCAAAGAAAAAGCTAACATATGTAGCTTTAAAAAATAATGGTGGAGTATCTTCTCGTTTAAGTGACGTAAATAGATCTCTAAGTGGAGAGAGTATTTTAATTTAATTTTAATTTAGAAAAGCAGTAATCTAGGATATTGTTTAAAAGCCATATTACAATAATAGCATTTGACAATCTGCCTACTGAAATTTTTGTTTCCTGCTACATGGTGCACTGTTTCTTCAGTTCTAAAGCAAAATGAAGAAATGCTCAGTTGTTGCAGTGATGGCATAAGAAGGATTAAATACTTACTTTTGATGATTATTTTGTCCTGGGCTATAATTAGTCAAAATGAAAATACCTCTTAAGAAATTACCAAAAAACAGTGTTTGAAAATCTGTCTTGACATACAAGCATGAATACCTTTGATGTCCATTTTGTGTAATTGGTGGTATCTCAGTCAAATTTGGCCCCAAGTACTTGTGATTTAATTCATATGTTGCCTAATTTGAATTTTTCTTTAGCTTTGTATATTTTCTGTATTATTGGCAACATGTCTTGATCAATTACCAAGAAGTTTTGTGTTTCTTTGAAAACATTAGCTTGCCTTGACTCATATGAAAAGTTCCTGGTGAGCTCAGGCAGTTGATGCTACACTTTATTAGCCTTGCTTGTAGATTTACTTTAGATTTTAAAAAACAATTGTCAAAGAACATCTTGGCTTTTTGGGAACAAACATCTCTAATTGTAGGTTTCGGATTCTTCAGCTGAAGTAAAAGCATTGGTGGAACAAAAAGCAGAACTTGAAAGGAAAGTGGAAGAATTAGAGAAAAAACTGGATCTAGAAATTAGGGTATGGTTCTTCGTTATTATAAAGCTTTTGCCTATTTCAAATATACTTTTCTAAGTAAGTGACAACTGATAAACCAGCTGAATCTTTTTTGCTTCATATTGTTTTTAATGCAGATATACCTGTGCTTTTACAGACGTCTTTTTATTTTAAGTGTAGTCGCTCATAGCGTTGTTATCATTTTCAAGAAATCTCTTTCTTCTTAGTATTTAAGAAGAAGTTTGGAGCAGTGAATAAAAATGTTAGGCACATGTACATAAAAATTTCCTAGGTATCTGCAGAGGTAAATGTTAATCTGTTGACTGTGGTGAGACAGACATGGAGTGAGAGACACACTGTATTACTCATGTAGCTGCTGTTTATTAATTACAGCATTATTTTTGCAGTGATGAATTCAAAGTAATTAAGTACAGCCATGCTCCGAAGACATGACAAGAACAGCTTGGCTGCTTTCAGTTTGCATTTTGAGTCTGTGATAAGAATCGGTGTACTTGAAACTGATTAGATAGTACTGAGAAGACTTCACTTCTCACATTTCTAATAAAAATCGAAAAGCAGTGCCTTGTGTGTTTTAAGAAACATTCCAAGCTTTTAATATTCATAAATTAATAAGGACTTATACAAGTGAAAGATACCGAAGTCTTGAAATGGCTTCATTCGTATAATAAAAAAGAGCCTTTAATTTATTTATGCTTAGTCTATTATCTTGCTTAACTTTTGGTGTACAAAATTCAGAATCAGCAAAATTCCAAGGAAGAGATTGATGCTACAAAAGCAAGCCTGAAAGATCTTCAGTTGCAACTTGATGAAAGTATATGTGAAAAAGAAGCCTTAAAAAAGCAGCTGGAAGAAAACGAGAAGGAACTCAGGCAAAACCTAGAGGAGTGAGTTAATTCTAGAAAAGTTACTAATTGGAATTTGTACCTTTTCTTAAACCTTTTAGATTAAAAGTACCTGTGTCTTCAGAATATGTTAAGGGAATCAAACAGAGTGACGTTTGTTATTGTAGGAAATGTTACTACCGTTCAGAAGAGGCATGTTTTTAGAATATCTGGAAGAGAAAGATTGCTGAATTTATAGTCTTCCACTCAGTGCGAATTGCTTTTGATATTTCATGGTCATAATACATTGTTCAACTCTTTAAGGAAACACTTGAATGCTTTAGTCAAGAACATAGTACCAGTTTTAAAATAAAATACAACTTTCAACTTAAATACCTACTTAAAAGAGTTCTCATTTTTACCCCTCTGACATTTCATTTTTCTGCCTCATTATATCCCATTCCCTTGTGGGGAACATGGGAATAGATACTTGTATCTTTTTAGTACTTGAAAGAACAAATTAGTATTTCTACAAATTAAAAAATCCTGTCTGATTTTTCCTGTTGAGGCTTTTTCAAGTGAAGATGGAGCAGGAACAACACCAGACTGAGATCAGAGATCTTCAAGACCAGCTCTCTGAGATGCATGATGAACTGGATAATGCCAAACATACTGATGAAGGGGAGAAAGAGCTTCTGATTGAGGTTAGTTATAAAGTACCAGAAGAAGGATGAAAAAAATCAGAAGAATTGCATGAAAAGTGGGAACTAAGATACAGGTAGAAGAAATACATGCCTTAGCTTTTCCCATTCTATCAGTCCAAGATGGTATACCATTATTAGGTGACCTAAGAAAGCATGTTATAATAACTACATTAACACTAAAAGGAATAGAAAGTACAAGTTCCATTGTTTTGTAGAATAGGAGAACAAATAACATAGGTTGAAGGACAGCTGAGTCCTATTAGCAGATAATCATCTCATTTTTAACAATTAGATAGGATTTGGGGTCAGAACAGGGAAGATCAGTTTTAAGAAGGTGTACATATTATCAAGGCCAGATGAGATTCAACTAAGAAAATTAAAAGAACTCACCAAAGCAGTCTGTAAATTGTTGACTCTGTGTTGATGGGACCAGAGAGAGAAGAAACAGGATAGAGTCTGAAGAGGAACAAGAGAGTTATGGGTTTTCTGTCACCTTGGGATGAAAGAGGAATTGGCTGTAGCCCTGGTTATAGTAATATACTGATGATGAAATAGAGAACACTGCTTATTAAATTTGTTGATAAGGGTGTGTAAGAGCATCAGTGTATAATGGTTCAAAAGGAAGATTAGAATTCAGAATTATCTTAATACTTCGTAATACCAATACAATTAACTTTGCTTAATACTAGTGCAAAGAACTAGCTTAAGAAATGAAAGCTGAATAAATAGGGAGCAAAAGCATAGACAATAGATCACAGGAATATTAAAGATGTTTCTATGGAAGACATACTGAGTAGAATAACTACCTTATTTTGTGTAAGTGAGATTTGATTACTCTCTTAAATTACTGTTTTAAATCTCGGGCACTGCAGTTGAAAGTTGTACATAAGTAGGGCAATATCTGGAATGATGGTAATAGTACTGAAAAACATTACCTATGAAGAAGGACTTGAATCTGAATGGAGGAGTGAGGGAAGAGTCAAGAGCACATCTTATATAATGTTGCTGTAAAGGAGATACATTTTTTTCTATGTTGTGTGGGGATAGAGTAAGAAATGAGAGACTTGGCTGCACAGATTTAAAGTAAGCGTTGAAAACATTTTCTGTCAATATGGATAATTAAACAGTGGAACATGGCTATCTGGGATGGTAGCAGAATCCCTTTCATTGTAGGCTCTTAAGGACAGACTAGATGATATATGTCAGGAATGGTTTAGATGTACTGATCCTGCTTCAGTGCAGGGGAAGTTTACATTCTTTTTGAAAGTGCAATTATTCACAGCTTGGGAAATACTGAATTAGATAATTCTTGAAGCTGTACATTTTTGGTTGTTGCTGTTATTTTATTCTGGTTTTGTATACATGCATGTGTGTATTTATTCTTCAGATGCACTGACTGCCCACTTCCTTCCCAGCAATTTGGAGAGGGGAAATGACTTCTAGGGTGAACATGGTGGGAGGAGGAAGGGTATAAAGGCATGGACTCAGTTGGGAAGCACTTGTTTTGTCTTCAGCACTTGCAGAAGCAACTTTCTTTATTCTTTCCAGCAGAAAAGACAACAAGGAATTATCATGGGGTTCACTTCTCTTGCAGTGTGGGGGAAAAAAGGTTTTTCTTCTTATCTACCTCTTTGCTACAGAAGGTAGGACTGGGGAAGTTGTTAAATTGCATCCTTAGTTTGACTCCTGCTTTATTTACAGACAGCATAACATACACCATCAAAATCTTTTCATAGTTTTACAGCATCAGATACGTTGATCCATTATGTAAAACATAGCTATATGTTCTACATCTAATAATCTTAGGATTTAGTACATTTTTAGCTTACTGTAAAAGCTGCAAAAAATACCTTGGTCATACGAAATGAAGTTGGCCTTGGGGAGCTTGCATTTATATGCTTTCCTTCTCTGAAACACAAACAGAACATCCTTTGGAGCTATTTGTGATGCAATTCTGTTTTATTTTCTTCTTTAGGAGCTGATGCAAATGAAGCAGGATCTGCAAGAATTATTAATTGCGAAAGATCAACAAGAAGAGATTTTGAGAAAGAGAGAGAGAGAGCTTACAGCTTTAAAAGGAGCACTAAAAGAAGAAGTATCTAGCCATGACGTGGAGATGGATAAACTTAAAGAGCAACATGATAAAGAATTGCTTGATCTACAACAGAGTCTGGAGAAAGCAACAGAGGTGAAATAAGTGATTACAATTGATATCTACAGAAAAATCGTACCTCTCTCAGATGTTGTATGCTAGACGCTTTCAGATACTGCTATTTTCTTGGCAAAATAAATAGGTAAAGATTTGGGCTAGGAGATTATTAGCTGCTGAGAATAGCTTTTATTTTGTACGCTTATATAATGTTTTGACTGATTGTCACAGCTGAAGTTGTGGCCCTTCAAGCAGTTATTTACTACGTTTGCTTCATTGCAAACTTTGGGAGAGAATAGATGGAAGTATAGTACAGAGGACCGTTTGCTTGTGTTGGGTTAAATGGAATCACTGAAACCTTGAGGATGCCCTGAAGAGTGCCAGTGTGCTTTGCCAGTGATGCTGTTGAAATTACAGTTTTGGAGCTTCTAGGAGTTTTCTGCAGTTCTTTGCAGCCCACTGTTCCTACCTTCAGCTCCTTGTGTCATGTCCTGTTCCCCTGTTACGTTGTCCCACCTTGTCCCTTCAACTACTTACTACTAGTTTTTTTTGTTTTATTTTGTGTCCTTTTCACTTACTGAGCTTATCTTGTTTACTGAATGGTCTAATGAGTGCCAGCAGAAGGGAAACAGCAGGGATTGGGTGTCTGGAAGCAGACAGGAGGAAAACAGAACTGAAGGAATGCCTCTTCCAGCATCAGCAGAAGGTCTTTGTGAGGGGGAGAATAGGAACAGTTTTCAGATGTGCATATCTGTTACTGTTTTCCAAAAGATGTCCTTTCTGAAGTTATCTTTGCAGAGACAGCAGGTAGGAATTTATCGAAAGGCTTTTTTTTGTAAGGGGACAGATCTCATAAAATTTTGAGCATTATTTTCACAATGACAGTAATTTGTGTCTTTTTGGTATCGCCTTTCCTCATTTTATTTCTGTCAAATATTTGAGAAAATTTCTACAGACAAACCATGCTTGACTTAATTTAAGTCAAAATTGTAGGCCCAGTTTTTTGCTTAGAAATGTCCATGCTAGTTTATATGTTTTACCTACACCTCATTGGTGTTATGTGAGTTACAGTTATCCTACTGGTTGTGACTGAAAACATGATGTAGAACTGAATTAAAATTAAGCTTAAAACTTGAAAGAACTTTCCTAAGCTTTATATGCTTTATGAGAAAAATAGGAGCACATATGGAAGATGCTGGATAGATATTGTATGACTGAATTCTGATAAAGACTATTCTTTTAAAGCACTGTTTTTAAATGTGCAATTTTCTTCAGTGGTTAGAAAAGTTTAAATACATTGATTTGTTTATGCAGCCTAGGACTTCTACTTGAGATTGCTTGGCTTTGCTTAAATGTGTTGTTTCTCTTTGTTTACATCATCATGAAGGTATTTGCATCTGAGCTGCTTGAGCTGAATTCATTTTTTTTCTTTGAGAGAAAAGTAGAACATTTAAATTATCATTTTTTATTATATGGTAATTGTAGTGACAGCTTAACCTCAGTGAACCATCTTTCAAAGTTACTGCATGGTAATTTACTGTATTTCAGTTATGGAACTGTAATTACAACTGACAAGAAATGAAAGAGTGGTCTGTTTGGCATAACAGTAACAGTCTGGGAAATGGCTCTATGATTGGGTTGCTGTGGCTTAGAGATAGTTATAAATAGCATTTATTTACTTACATGACATAGTCTATCTAATAGTAAATTTAATAAGATGTTCAAAAGTGAAATTTAATTAATTAATGTTGCTCTAAGCACCAGTTCTGCTCTTCCGATTTTACTTCAAGTGATTTTTGTTGATTTTATTTTAAGTAAAACTTTTAAAATGCCTAATTGGAAGGTGGTTGGTTTTGTTTTTTTTTTAACCTCACTAGTATTAGTACCCTTAATGATTTTTTTTAAGCCCAGCATTATCTCTGTGCCTGCTGGCTGAGATTAGTTGTTGAGTTTGATATATCATCTATCAGGAAAGTATAACCAGTCTCTGCAGGGAGTTAGATGAGTGACCTGCTGTGATCTTACATACGATGTTAATTATTGGGTTTACAATTAATCTCAAATACCCAACAGTGTGTGTCAAAATCATGTTTTATATAACTGAAGCTGCTTGACCTGTTAAATTATAGGTTTTATCTTATTGCAAGCTGGAAAGATTTATACTGGATGGTGGGATACAAGAAATTTACATCAAAGATTAGTGGAAAGGGCCATTCTGTTGTATTTAATGAGGAAAATGGGTTTGTAAATGCTGTAATAGTGGTTTATCATACAGAAAATATGCATACTCATGTTTGATAGATCGTGATATATTAGAGTCTGTATGTACAAGCTTGGTTGTTCTTATGTTGCTTCTATATCATCCAAATTGGTACACTGAATAAAGGTGTTTTGTGATATGTATTAGGCCAAAAAGGAAGTTTTTGCAGGGAGAAAGAAAGAAATTTTTGTGCCACTGTTAAATCAACAGAATTTTTCAGCTGCTGGAGACGTTAGATATGTTTGCAAGTAATGTACAGTACATTTAGTCTGTGTGATTAGAATGCCACATAGATCTGTTTTGAAATTGTGTTAGAAACATACCCAAGGTTATCTGACAGGAGAATAGAGTGGGGTTATTTGTCATGTGTGATTCTGTTCTCATGCTCACTGATGTGGTGGTAGGTTGGGGATTTTATTTATTTATTTATTGACATTTTTATATAAAGCCACAGATATTAAGATATTAATTTTCTTTGCTACAGTTTACCTTTTTTAGTTGCTACAATTTACCAATTCATTTTTGTGTTATGTCTTTTACTTGTGATGGTCTTTAGATGGCTGTGATTGTTATTAACTTCATTGCTTGTTTATTAAGACTGATACCAGACTATTTCCGTTTAACGGTAATAAAAGTTTTACTCTTCCATAACATACCTCTGTGGGGTAATAGTTGCCTTTAATAATAAATCAGAAAATTCATGTCTTTCTAATTAAAAATGGATTTCTCCATAACTGCAAGGGCTAGAGCAGAAGTGAATATGAATCCTCTCCTGGTTTTAATGTAGTACAAAAATTTATATTATTTAATCTGTTCCTACAACACAACAGGTCAGAATTGTACTATTTGGCCATGAGTGCTCTGTCACTGTAGATGAAGTGCTACTATTTCAGTAAAATTTGGAAATAGCTTTTGGAATGTAATGCTATAGGTAGGTAAAAGGTTGTAGCAAATTGCAACTAATACTGTTCAAATTCCACTGAAATTGTATCAGCTCGGGAATACAGTTGCAAACTGCACAGCACTGTCAAATTTCTGTCTGTTTTGAGAAGCAGTCTGCACAAATTATGTTGTTTAGAAAAAGCTGTAATCATCACATTATGAAGAGGTTTATCTAAGCCTGACCTTGACTGATTTATTCAGGGTTCATTGTACTTCTGACCTTGTCCTCAAAATGATAAAACAGACACTCAGGTTTAGAAGCTGATTCATTTATCAACACATTCTTATGCAGTGAAGCTTGTGGTCATGTGAGCTTTAACCAACATGTATGTGTTAAGGCATGTGATATGATTAAAAAGAAGGAATTTTACCCGAGCAAGTGGTAGCAACAGCAGAAGACAGCGGTTACCTTCTGCACATGTTATAAACTAAAAGTATACTCCTCTAAAATAAGAAAATAATGTAAAATTTTGAGCATTGTAGGTGAGAAGAAGCTTTGGGTTTTTTTCTGGATTTTTTTCCCCATCTGTACTGTGATTGTGAATTTAGGTGAATCTAACACAGAGCTGTAAAGAACTTCAAAATGAAAGCGAATATTGAATCTTTTTCTGCCTAACCTGATAATGTGGTATTTCTTCTTCAAAGCTAATAAAAATCTCCCACGTAGAGCGGAAGTTTAACAAAAACTAGCTTAAGCATTGTAAATGATATTGATACATACTGTGCATGCCTTTCTTGTAGAAATGGCTTGGGATATATTTTTTACATGTAAAATGTATAAGTTTAGTATATTCCGAGAACCTATTTTGGAGTAATGTTGTACAAATATCAGACGATGGTTACCCAAGTTACTCAGGGTAAAGTGAACATGTAACTGATTGTGGAGCATCGCAGAGACACTAATATGTAAAGTGATAGACAAATTTAATGTATATAACTGTAAAATTATATATATGGAGAAAACCAATAGGATCCCAACTAACTTATGCCACTCTCAGGTGAAATCTTGGGGTTATAATAAATAGCTCTATAAAAACATTGTCTTGATAGCAGTAAAAGAAACAATTTATATGATAGGAATTACTTGGGCATAAGATCAACATTATGCCCTTGTCTACATACATCCGTAACATCTGAATCTGCATCTTGAATGCTGTGTCTGAGTGTAGTCCATTCACCTCAAACAAGATATACAATAATTGGAAAAGGTTTAGAGAAGATGAACCAGGATTTCAGATGCCACTGGTGGGTTTTTTCTTTCCTCTGCTTGCCTGAGGCAGCCGTTGCCATGTTGAAATAACACTTTTTTTTGTTTCAATAGTAGAAGCTGCTTGGTAACTGATCTAAATGGTATACAGAGTCAGAGTAGTGGAGTGACTGGTCCAAGTCAATGTTTCCTTTTTCATGACAGGCCCCCCCCCCCTTTGCCTTTTCTCCCCTCCTGTACCAGCCCTCTAAAAGCCCTGTGTGTTTTTAATTGATTTCCAGTGTGGCCCTACAAACACAAGAGTCGGGGAAAGAGAAGGAGGGTGCACAGACAGAAGCGTGATGGTGGAAGGAAGGCTGCAGGCATTCCTTAAATAGGCATTGTTATTGGAAACACATATTTTAGAACTGTATATGGAAAATCTGGGAGACAGATTTGATTTGTTTTTCTGTAAGCATCTGTTCTGTGCATGGAAAGGAAGTTGTTTGGTAATAGTATCATGCGTGTTTTTAGCCACCCATTAAATGAAATACCAAACAAATTATGGAATATTAGCTGTGTTGTCAACAAGAAAAATAAACATGCCTCTAAAGCACACTGAAGATGTAACTTCGTGACTTTGTCTTTGGTGCTAAAGCAAGCTTTTTAAGTTCCAGCTCCTCTGGTCTTTCATTTCCATGCAATTTACTCTTGCATTTGTTTAGTGGGGACATGTGTGTGTTTGGACACAGACAGTACCATGAAACTACAACTGAGTGGGTTTTATACTGTATGTAGAGTCAAGAAAGCCTCTGAGCAAAACTGTCCTGCAAAGTCCTATTTGAGTTGGATTGGATCACATTTAAACAAGACAAAAAAAAAGTTTATCTGTAATAGTCATTTCACCATTGTGAACCTTATTCAACCAGGACTATTTCAGTTAGTGTGGGTTGGGAAGGGGGGTTGTTTGTTTGTGGGGTTTTTTTTGTTTCTGAAAGTTGGCAAGAGCCTTTGCAGTCAGATACTTCTTTAATACCATCAGGAGGATCTCTAATCCTTATCAGCAGAAGACAGTATATGTATGTTCAGGTGGTTTGTCCTGTGAAAGTGTATGCTTGTTTGTGTATGTTTGTGAAGTGTTTGACTGTGTAAGTCCATTCAGTTGGGTACAATGTGAACACAGAACTAGTTAATATTTTACTCTAGTCTTTGCAACAACTTCTGACCTTGAAAAAACTGTTAGTATAAGCCAGTTAGCTAGGAGGATAATATGACATTGATATAGCTACTGGTTGAGAGGTTAATACTTATACTTTCCTTGCTCTGGATTTTATAACTGTGGAAATGTTAGGTTATTTCCCTATATTGGGAAATTATGTTTAATATGCTCTGTGTTTAAAAAAAAAAAAAAAGGATGTGTGTGTGCATTCTCAATTTTTAAATTGATGTAGGCATTTGAATCTTTCATTACATCTCATAAGTGAAAAACTAAATAGTTTTGGAGATAATATTAAGAATATGATATTGTTTAGGTCAATGAAAATGGCCTTGCAAGAAAACAAGTCTTGCCTCTAAACTGGCACAAGTGAATAATTTTTAACCAGTTAATAGAATGGCTCTAGCTGAAATGGAAGGAAAGACAGTCTGACTTGCTTGTAAATTCATGCACTTGCTTGCTGAATAATCTCTTGAAGTACAGCTGAGGATTCAAATTGGTTGCAGCGTACCTCACTAAGAGATAAAAACACACTGACTCTTTTAATAGGTAACTGATAATAGTTAACTTCTAAAGGGGTAGCCATGTGCTGAAGTAGGCTAGGCCTCATTTTGAGGTGATGGAAAGAATTAAAATAGACAGTGTAAGGTAGGAAAGCAGTAAATAAAGCTATTCATCCTCTTTTCCAGAAGCTTGGGGGCGGGGTGTTTGTTTGTTTGGGGCAGGGGGTAGGTTGGTAGCTTAATGCTTCGTTTTGCTTTTAAGGAGTTTTTGCACCCCCTTTTTTAGTGGTATGAGATTTTATTATCCATGCTATCCAGTGTTACTGTGTTAGTCATCCAAGGGCTTCTAACTGCTTTAAGAAATAGTGTCTGAGGTTAGAAGAATTGCCTAAAAGTACACAGTGGGGAAAAATACCAGAACTACAAACAGAGCTACAAACAGAAATAAAGACCTGTTATTTGCATTCATTAGCTTTAAAACCTAGATGACTATATCTGAATAATACTGATTTCAGAAGCTCTCTTTACTGAAGAGCTAGTAAGGATTACAATTAAAGGGCTGTCCCTATGTTGAGACTCACTATGTTTGTCTTTTTTCCTTGGGTGTCAGTCTTTGGGTGTAGGTTGGTTTTGGTTTTTTCTTTCTTTGGAAATCATCTGCATGTTACCTAGGGAAATTGGTGTCTAGTTGTTTTATTTAAACTTGATTTGTTTATATACAAACAGGAGAGGAAAAAACAGTGCAAAGGGATTTGGTATCTCCATCACTGCTACCCCCTCAGGATCATGTGAGAGAGCTGGGTAGATCTGAATCCTTGAAACCACATGAAAC
>JAVJGG010000002.1:8345937-8389718 GCA_035590195.1 Aviceda cuculoides | reverse complement strand
CACCCTTTAGGTACTGGAAGGCTGCTATAAGGTGTCCCCAGAGGCTTCTCTTCTCCAGGCTGACCAACCCCAACTCTCTCAGCCTGTCTTCATGGGAGAGTGTCATTTACTTTGATTCCACAAATATGAATATGGAAAGTATATTTGAAAGTCTGTCACTTCCATTTAAAAAACTTCTATTTGTGCTTTAGCTCATTTTGAATGGAGATTTATTCTTTAGATTTCTTCTTCAAGTGTGGCAATTAAAGGACAAACAGTTAATTAGTTGAATTCAGTTTTACTCAGTCGAACTTGATTCTGAAAGGAAGTGTAAAGGTTTTTAGAAAAATTGGCTGTTGTGCGTGATAAATGTTGAATCTAGCCAAAATTTAATAATTCTAATAAGCTCTGAATGAACTACTTGGCTTCCCCTCACTTCAGCTCTTCCTGTATTTTGTAAAAGGATTCTAAAGATCCTGTACTGTGCAGTCACTGCCAAAGGGAAATTTCACCAGCTGAAACACTGAAGTCAGCCAAAACCATTTTTTAATGATCAGTTACACAACCACTCTCATGTATTCGCCAGTGTTGAGGGTGTGGTAAAAAAAGGTGTGGAGCCACAGAACATTTTCTGCATTCCTATCCAGGAGGTTTTTCTGCTGTGTTCAGGTTGAAATAGAATATTTCATTTGCATCTCAAGGACCCTGTTTGTATGTTCTGTCCAGTTTCTTTGGGGTTACACAGTAATGAGTGGTGGGAAGGATTTTGATGCCTTTTGTACTAACTGAGCTTCATCTCAGATTCTTTAAATCTGTTCACTGCTATTTATATTTTTATTTATTTTAAAAATATTTTATTTATATAAATATAATTGCTTTACTGAGATTTCTGCAACAAAGCTGTTGGAACAGTATTTATTGCTTTATTTAGACTTGGTCTTGACTAATTTTAATATATTTTAAAATATTTCTGGGCAGGCTATAGACTATAGACAAGGACACAAACCCAAACTTTATTAGATTCATTTCTTGTTAGGCAAAACATCTGAAAGGAGCAGGATGAGAAGTGAGGGAATTGACTTTCACTGCTGAAGTTACCTTATGGGAACTCCCTTATGGAGATTAACTTCCTTAGTCCCAAAGCTGAAAACTAAATGCCGCGTTCACATGAACTCCAGCAGCTGTGACTTTGTGGGCTCAGATAAACAGACCCGCACTAGGTAAAACTTTATAAATCAGATGTACATACCAAATCAAATAGTACACATATATATGTGCATGCATTCTCTCACTCTCTTCTTATCCTTCTGGTGTGAGTTAAAAGTAGTTTTGTACTCACTTAAACACGATGTTAGAATATTTCATTTATCAATCTTTTTCAGACTTTGGTCTATTCCTACACTCAATACATGCTATTAAAAACTTCTGAAGAAAGAATTTTATCGATTGTTTCACAAACTTTAATTCATTTTCTCAGCATAGCTGCAAGCTTATGAATAATGTTATTCCCTGTATTAGGCATAAGAAAGTAAGAGGTAGAGTGATTACTGTCAAAAGGATCCATTAGTTGTGCATGTTCAAACTGAGGTGCCTAGGTTAACATAAAGTTAATCATTATATAGTCCTTGATATAATCACGGTACAATTTTTGCTGACTTTGGTTGCAACTGTGCACTCAAGACTTTGGAAACCTAGCATCTCAAATCGACCACAAAGGAATTAAGGAGCATGCAGTTATTGATCCCCTCTGGAAAGTTTTGGTTGAGTGACTTGCCTCAGGATCTCTTTGGCAGAGACAAGGATAGACTCCAGTTCTCTTGGGCTGTATTTGGGTACTTTAGATGTCGAATTATCCTTTCTCTTACTGCCTCACTCATTTCTGCAGCATTGCTTTATTTCTGCAGCAACAGCCTCTTTCACTGTAAATTCTTGACTTGTTCTCAAGCCAATTGACCCATCTTTTAAGCTTCAGAAATAAAATGTATGAGAACTATTAAAAGATTTCAGTGGTTATTGACTGCCATAGATTATTTTCCTCCATGTATTATCATTTTTTGTGGTCAGAAACTGATTTTTTGCAGTGGACCTTTCTTTTAGGATTTGATAACTTGTTTAGTTCATGGTGGTCTAGTCCACTGCTGGGCTAGTAAGTAAAGCTACTGCATGTGCACTATGGCACAATGACAATATCACAATACAGACATTTAACTTCTGTCAGTCACAGAGGACTTTGTATTGTGGGACCTCGTCACTACAGCTATGTTTGCTTTCTTCTAGACAGGCTTCTTTTTCTTTTTTCAGCTTTTTTCAGAAATTTGCAACCCATTTCTAGCTTCTTTTACCTAATCTCTATAGCTTAAGTCTGCTGTTAAGTCTTGCTAAGTCTTAAATAATGAGTTTAAGCATGATAAAATTTGAAAAAGAGTAATAAAATATTTCATGTATTAAAAAATAATAGAAGAAGGTATGGGTGTGTTTAAGTCTGCAAGGTTGTGGATATCAAGAGGAAGGTATTATTCCTTCAGAGATTGAAGAGATGGAAATCTGAATGTGAGACAAGCTAAGTGTAGGTAATAGAGGGCACTGAATGCCCTGGAGATAGAGTGAGGACAGACAGATTGAAAGGAATGACAAAGCAAATGCAGGCAAACAGATGTAAGAAGGAAAATGCTATAGGTTTTTACCTTACATAAATATGATTCCATGCTATAATACAGTAAAAAGTTGGTTTACTAAAACATACTGCTACAACTAGCAAGTGGGAGTAAAAAGAAATAAGCATGTTTTATATTTCATAGGGAAGAAACTGCAATCTTGGAATTGAGATATGTTAATTTTAAGATCCAAAGAGCCCACTTCAATATTTGATACAATTTCCCCCCTGCATCCCCTGTTTTTTGGAGGGGTTTTTTTTTTGTGTGTGTGTGTTTTTGTTGTGGTGGGTTTTTTTTTTGGGTTGGTTTTTTTTTTTTTTTTTTGTATGGCAAGTATGTCTGAATATGCAGTATTTTATTCCAGCTTTTGTCTTCCAGATTCTTGTTTAACCAGTTTTGTCTGTTATGTGCTCTGTATGTGTTTATGCACATATTCTCATTTCAACTCTCTGAAGAGGCTGATCCATAATTCTGTGAGCTAAAAATCATGTTATATTAACATGTTTGTTAATGTTTCATATTCAACTTAAATCATTACTTTGTGACCTTTACTCAGTTCTGTTACCATGGGTTAAATTTATATAAACATAGTTAAAATGATTGCCAAAACTTTACCAACATCCCTAAATATTAAAGGTAGCAATGTAAAGGATTTATGAATGGATACTATCAGGAGTCAGTAATCGACATAGTGTCATTAAACATTAAGGACCTTTTGTTAACTCACACTGTTTATGTACAGCATCATTACAAATAAGTCATGTGTGGACTGAAGGATATGAATCCACAGCACAATCTGTACATGTGAGTTCTCCCTGTCTGGCTTTCTTCCTCATTTGTACTTAACTAGCCCTATAGTGTTCATTTACCCTTCTGCTGTCATCCTCATCACTCTAACCCACTCTAATTCAGTGCTTTTGCAAACAGCATTCAACTTGTTTTTTGAATGTGTGAGCCAGTCACTGAATTTTAAATGAAAGCTGTGCCTTCTTGCTCATGTAGACAGAACCAAAGAGAATAGGATTACTGCTGGCTGTTAGCAAATACCATCTGTTGTACAGTTTAAACTGTCTATGCAGTTGCCACTTTCAGTTTTAGCCTATAAAGTGCAATAATTGGCATTCGAAATTTATCAACGTACATAGTAACTTCTCTGTAAGTTCAGTGCAGTAGTTTTCATATCTTCTACTGACATGTTTTATTAGGGGAATTTTATGCAGAATATAGTGGGCCAACTCTAATGACAGAGTGGTAAATTTGATGTATGGTGTCTACATGAGTAATATTGCCTTCTAGTTGCTTGGGGCTGGTTGAGTATACTGCCTGTGTGGTAGGGTTCCATACTCAAAGAGCGCAACAATCTATTTCTGCTTCAGCAGTGTCCATGTATGATTTGATAGCTGCTAGCCTGAACCTTATGTAACTTCAATATATGGATAGGGATCTCTCTCCCCCAGGTTCTCCCCTAATGGTGTTGCTACAAGGTCTGTCAGAACTACCTTTCAGTGCTTGTTTCCTTCGCATATCCGTTCTAATGATACCTGGGCTCTTTTCTATCATGTTCACCTATCCTCCCAAGAGAAGACCTGGAGGGAAGGTGGAAAGTGATGTGGGGTGCCAGATGAGACTAAGAGTGGAGAATAGGAGAAGGGAAGAGGCACGGAGTTTTTCGATACCCTAACTTTCTGTGGCAGTATGGTACAGGATATGGCATGTATTGCCAAATCCTATTATAATCCAGAAGTTTCATTTATGACAGTGAAGAGTTTTGCATGCAATTCTGATTACACTGGCGATAAATGAATATAGGCTTTTTTTCTATCTAAACCCAGCTGTGCAATTTGACTCTTTTGGAGAAGCGATACTATGTGTGCATTTTCTACTCAAAGAACATCTAAATTGTATTTGTGTGGTTTGACTTTGTTTAAATTTCACTATCAAATTGAAGATAACTTGTGTATTGTTTTTTCTAATATCATCCTGAATGATAACCTGAAGGTGATCTTCTGTGCCTTATGTGTATAGTACAATTGCGTAAGGTAAACTAGTAGGATAGGTACTCCTGTGTTTCTTTCAGTCTTATCTGAAACAAGTTGAAAAGATGTTGAGACAATAGCGTACAGAGAAATGTGCATTGTGAAGAAAATTTCTCCTACTCTCCGCAGAAGATATGTAAGAAGAATGCCCACTTTCCAACTACAATACAGTAAAGCTCCCCATATATACTAAGAGAGTTTTCCTACCATCTTGAAAAAGCGTGTGTTTGTGACTGTATATACTTATTGTTGGTATTTTTTAAGACATACTCCTTCCAGATTAAAGAAGTGAATTTTGTACTTAACATGTTAGAGAATTTGTTTGGGAACAGTTCATTCGTGTGAAGGTGTAACCCTTGTAATGATGCCAAGGTCATTAGAGACCTGTGGAGATCTGCTGGTTAAGTGCTGGTCACTCAGGCAGCTGGAACTTTAGGCAGGTTTTACTTATATGCCCAATTTATTTCCAAGATTTTAAATTAGCAAATTAAATACTTGCAACTTGCCCTCTATACTTCTCTATCTTTTATATATATTCACCTAGCATCTTGCTAACTTACTGAAATATGTAGTGAAAAAGGAGAGAGAATACCAGTTTAGTTTCATTTTAGTGGCTGGAACAGTATTTTAAAATACATACAGCAAAAGGCAGGCTGGTACAGATCTCTAGATATGACTGCATCAGGGTAGGATGAACTTAATTTTGAACCTGTTAAGTTAAATACATACATATATATGTATGTATGTATTTATGTGTATATTTATGTATGTAGATCTGGGGGGTTTGTTTGGTTGTTTGCTTTTGTGTGTGTGCACACGTGTACTTCTAAGTAAATAATGAATGCTTCCTGTGTTGGGAAAGTAGAGCAAACCATAGTAGATGATATAGTGGAATCTTCAGGTACAGTGTGGGTCCGCTGCAGTCCTCTCTTACTGTGCAACCCTGTGTAGGCGGTTGGATGAAAAAGAACAGACAAATCAACATTCCTTTCCCTGAGCTCCCTGGCATGCCTCAGCTGTTTTCACTCAGCTCCAGAAAGAGGAAATGAGACAAAAAGGAGCACTGGTGGAGTGCTTGCTAATTAGTAAAACTTTGCTGTATGCAAAAAGCAAAAACTAAAGGAATATATAAATGCTATTGAAATTTTAGTATGTGAGAACTTAAAGCATCAACAGAGATTTATTTCAGAGCTTTTAACTAGTCGTGTACTTAGAAGAACAAGTTTTTTCAGTATTTTCAAAAGACCAGAACTTGCCAGCCTGCTTATGCTGCCAGTTTTTGTATAATAAGTTCATTGACCCTGTAGACAGTCTGAGTGTTTTCTGAGTTACCACTTTATCAAACTAATTTGCATGATTTTAAAGCTGTTGCTTGCTAGGAAACAGTCTAGTGAGGGCGCACATTGTAAACACCCTTTTAAATAACTTTGCTTATTCCTTTTGGGGGTGGGGAGGGGAAAATTGGGAGCTACAATCAAAAATAGCATAACTGAAAAGTTATTTTCATGCTTTCATAAAATATTTCACAAAATAGTTTCTTACCAAACTACTCTGTAGGATTTCTTTTGCTTTCACCCACATAAACACAATTTCACATGCAAAAATGTTATGCTTCAGTAATTAATGTGTAATTACCTATTGTCAGCAGATAACGTAGAAGCCAAAGGTATAAATGGATTAAAAAAAAATTACAGAAATTAATGGATGATACATTCATGGAGGAAAAACAGTCAGAGCTGGGAGTGTGTAATGGAGAAAGGATTGCCCTGTAGTTGTTCTTCCTTTTTTTATCAATAAACATCAGCTATGGCCCCTGGAGAGAATACTGGTCTAGATTGACTCATATGTCTTTTCTGGTGTTCTTACTATTGTTTAAGGTCTTAATGTAGAAGGCAGTGGGTCTATACATGAGAACCAGATCTTTGTACAGAGTATTGCTTTGTATCAGACCCCGAATGCCCAAGAGCAAGAAACACAACTTACATCTTGAATTCTTCTGTGTTCTTTGGAGGGGATTCTGACTAACAAGTCAGTGAAGAGCAAAGATTAAATCCTTTCAGCTCTTTACTCTGTAGAATTAAATGTTTACAAGTACATAACTGGTCTGTGTTATAACAGTATAGATAGTACAACAATACTATACTTCCACTCGTGGTTTCCACAATAAATGGTAGGATGTTTTGGAGAGGGTAAGTGGTGAGACTAAGGTGATGATTAGCTCTGAAAAGTTACATGCTGTAGCCAGTTGCCCTGCCAAAAAAAAAGTATCTATCACCACATGTGATAAATTGTGATAGCAGTTTATTATAATTTGTCTTTGTGCTGTATATTGATTTGAGTTTCTGAAAAAATACAAAGTGTATGTTTTTTAATACAAGTTGAACGCAGTAGCTAAACTCCTTCCATCCACAGGCAGTAACTGAAAACCAAGCAGAACTTCTGCTAAGTAGAGCCCCAAGTGTGGGTCGTATGATATGCAGGTAAAGCTGCACCAATACCACTGTAAGGTACTTCCAGTCTCTGTTGCTTGTTCATGCCTGATCACTATCTGCTTTTCTGTGCTGGCACAGCACTTTGTGGGACCATGTTTTGAAAAGGATTGGGGCTTTTTTCCAGTAACATCCTCCTCCCCTCCCCCCCCTTTTTTTGGTGTCAAGACCTCTTTATATTTATCTGTGTGTGTGTATATTACAGTTGATCCTGTTCCCTAAGTTTACTCTGCAGCCTCACAAATAGGTGCATGGATGTAGAGTGTTGCGTATTAGTGCTTGGAATAAGGAGTGGGATGAGACTGCCTATTTTGTGTTTCTGTGGAAGACACGCTTCATCAATATGTTCTTCCTTAAAGGTCCATATGGCTTCTGATGTCTTTTAAGTTTTTTAGATCACTTGGAATTACCTAGTAATGGGATTTGGTAATGAAATATTTTAGGGCAATAAAGAGGAAGATGTTAAGGTGAAAATATGTGATGGCAGGCATGAGACTGTTCAGGTGTTGGATGTTACTCTAGCACATATGCATGTGTCATGCCCTCATGCCCAGCCAGCAACTAAGCACCATGCAGCTGCCTGGAATGGATGCGGGGGGGGGGGGGAGAGTAAAACTTGTGGGTTGAGATAAGAACTTTAATAGAACAGAAAGGAAGAAAATAATAATAATAACAATAATCAATTTACAATAATAATAATAAAAGAATTGGAATATAAAAAACAAGTGATGCACAATGCGATTGCTCAACTCTTGCTGACCAATGCCCAGTTAGTCCCCGAGCAGTGATCCCTCCCAGGCCAATTCCCTCCAGTTTATGTACTGGACATGACATCACATGGTATGGAATACCCTGTTGGACAGTTTGGGTCAGCTGCCCTGGCTGTGTCCCCTCCCAACTTTTTGTGCCCCTCCAGCCTTCTTGCTGTCTGGGCATGAGAAGCTGAAGAATCCTTGACTTAGTATAAACGCTACTTAGCAACAACTGAAAACATCAGTGTGTTATCAACATTCTTCTCATACTGAATCCAAAACTTAACACTATGCCAGCTACTAGAAAGAAAATTAACTCTATCCCAGCCAAAACCAGGACAGTATGCCTGAGGAAAACAAATGCTCCTTGTGTGGTCTCCCACAGTAATATGAATAGTAAAAATGCATGATTGTAATGTATACAGACTTTAAGTTAAATTCTTTATTGACATTTTGATGTTATATCCTAGCTATATTTGCTGTGGTGCCATATGAAACTTCTGTTGGAAAACAGCATCAATTATTACTATTTTTTTAAACATGTCATAATTTGTTTTCACTAGAATGCTGCTGTCCTTGCCAGTGAAAGAAACGCTGCACAAGAGATGCGAAATAGTATAGAAAATCAAGTCACAGAGCTGACTGAGGAAAATGAACAATTGAAAAGAACAGTTGGTGAGCTAGAGAGTAAAATTGAAGAGTTGCACAAACAAATTGATAATATGAAAGGAGAAGAAAATTCAGTGAAGGAAAAAATAAAGAGATATGAGGTAAGTTAAGAAAACAAGCCCCTTAAGTAGTCTCCTTCCTGTTTGCAAAGGATACATTGTAGAACAAAAACCAAGGAAGGGGAGGATGGGCAGTGTCATTGGAAAGGCTAAGCAAAAACCAGCAGGTTGTCAAGAAGCACGTTTGCTGTCATGTATAGGAAAGATTTCCCCAGTGTAAAAGCAAGTCACAGCTTGGAACTGGGGAGATCAGTGACAGGCCAGAGTGAACATACTTTATAGCTCAGTTTACCTGTCAGATTAAAGGCCTTGCCACTATTTCTGAATGTATCAAATCGCATCATTGCAGGAAGAGAAGCAACAGTTAGAAGAAGCTTTGAAACATGCTGAAAAGGAGGCAAAAGAGTTGGTAGTGTTAAAAAGGTCTTTGGAAAGTCAACTAGAAGATATGCAGGTAAGAACAAGAGCAATTTGGAATATTTGAATTTTAAATTTCCTGTTTGTTTACCTGAGTCACCATTGCTTTCTGCAGAGTAACATCTCATTCTTTTTGAAGTATGCTTTATTTTATAGTCCAGACCTCACTGCAATGTTCAAATGTTTCCTGAAAGCACAGGCATAGCATCATCTAATTAAAACTGTTTTCTTGTTAAAGTCTTTTTTTTTTTTTTTTTTTTTTTACTTCCATGGATCTAGCAAAATTACAGGGAGATGAATCACAAAATAAGCTGCGTAAGGTTTTATAAATCTGTTTATTATTTTGAAAGGTTATTCAACTCTGGTTGTGTGTAGGTATTTGCGTGTAAAAGAATAAAAAGCTGTACTTGAATATAAATAAAAATATTGGTAGTAGACAAATATCAAGAAATTGGCTTCTCTTTTTTACAAACCTGTCTTCTTTGCAAATGTTGCATGGAACTGGTATATTTCGTCACAAAACCAGAGAAATTTTAACATGTATCACAAGGACTTGCAGCCTCTTAAACTCTGTATGAAGTCCTCTTTCTACTTTGCTCCTTAGTCTACTCAGTATCCAGGAAAGGATATGCTTTCTCCCAGATTAGGCCAGAAATTAATCGTGTGGAGAATGCATCTACTTCAGAGCAGTGGAGAGGGATGTTGTCAATATTATGTATGAGTAAAGATGGAATGATTCAGATGGAATGAAAGTTCAGATCTGTTTAGTAAGGAGATGAATGTCTATAAATCTTAGAACGCTTCTTGTTGACACCATATTCTGTATCTGAAAAAGCTGCAAACATAATCTTTCCTCTTTGTAATTCACCTTTTACATGTACCAAAGAATCATCTATTTCTACAGTTTCAGATAGTTTGAAATGCTTAGTTTTGCATCTAGAAGCAAAGATTTTAGGTGATTCTATCAAACAAGTCAGACTCAAAAGTGAGGTACATGTACATTGCTACCAACCCTTTTTTAACTGAACAGGTGTTTTCCCTTGTTGTCTTCAACATAAATTTTACATTACTGTTTTGAAAATCTGAAAATGAAACTTGTCTATGAGTGGTTGATGAACCAAGGGAAAATAGTGTTAACCAGCATGTTCTCATGGTTCAGTTAATTATGGTAAAAAGAAAAAAATGACAACAACAAGAAAATACTACTATGTCTTTAAAATGGAATGTGCTTCAACAAAGGTTTTAACAATATAGGTAAGGAAACTTTATTTCTACAAAATGATGTTTTTAAGCTGATGTTCCTTGTAGCTACATCAATAAGTGTTTTATCTGAGGCTTTTGATTGAGTGTTTTTCTTTTAAAATCTGTTTATCTGTTCTACCTCACTGATTCTCCAAATTTGCTTGTGTGTATTGCTCATAGTCTGCACAATCACAATAGATGGCCCATTGCTCATCATTGGCTTGCATTTAGCACTGTTTTCTAAGAACTCCCTTCTATCACAGTCTGGCTTGACCTTCCTGCACAGCATGAATCAATGCACCATATGCATCTCCTGCATCTCGATTAGCTTTGGGTCAAGATGTTTGAAAAGTGTGTTCTTTCTTTTCTGTTTACGCATACTTCAGGGCATCATGCCAAGTAATGCTGCCTCTGGACTGGGTCTCCAAATTCAAGAAATCTAGAAAAGGTGATAGAAGAGTCTGTCTTGTCATTTTATTCACAATTTATGTCTAATTTCTAAATAAAATTTAATCCCCTTTCTGATTCTGAACTCTTCTTGTCCACTGGATACCAGCACTAATGGACTTCACAATGTGATCAGCGCTCCCTTTTGTTTAGAAAAATTCAGCCTTTCTGTCTTTAGATTTTTCCTTGTTTTAATGAATAATGTTGTGCAGTAGGCTGATTTGGCCTTATTTTACCTTTGACAATTTAGATGACAAACTTTGGCACAGTAATAGTGCTTATCACAGTGGAAACTTAATTCCTGACTGGCCCATCTTGCTTTTTACATAATACAAATTATTTTTAATGGTGGACTAGCACAAGGAAGACAATGACAGTACGAATAGAATTGTAACGGTTACTGTAAACTTAGCCAAATCTATTCCTCCTCCATCCCAAATTTTTACTTGGAAAAGTTAAAGCTGGAATACCCTTAATTATTATAGGCAATTTGTTTTAATACTTTTGTCTAAACCCAGCCTCAGTATATATTGAAATTTTCTTTAAGGATGGTCAAGCAAGTAGTATTTTATGTAGTGTCTCATGCTGTTTCCTCTATTTAGTCCACTGTTTCAAGAAATGAAATGCATCTTAACATTTTTGTAACATTGAGAAGACTTTTGGAAGGTTCTTGAGAACTTTCTTGGGAAAGGAAATAATATAATTATTATGCACCTTAACCATAGCATAGATGATACTGCAATATATTAAAAAATATCAGTTATACCAACATTATGAATGGCAGCACCAAGTATTCTGTGCTTTTTAAACTAAACAATCAGAATACAGGATCTTTTCCATGGGTGGAAGAATATGAAACTTTTCATTGTGGTAAATAATGGTGGGTGCATAGAAATAGTGTTGCAGAGCACTCAGGTTGAAATACATTCTTAATTTTCAGTTATCAGTTGAAAGAAATTATTAATTTTGTAAAGAGAAGATGAAACTAATTTTTGTTTTGGAAGAATAAGGAAGTATTGCAATAATCTTATAGGTTACTATGAAAACAAGTTACTACTTTTGTTTTCCTCCATTTTGTTTTCTTTTCTTCTCTGGGTATGTGGAAATGTGAGTGTGTTCTATTGTTATTTTATGGCTCCCTGTCTTCTGGACCACTCTCTGTCCACCAACCTGAAATTGAGAAATACTGCTGTAGAGTTAGCCTCACTTGCACTGAAATAACACTTAAGCTTCTTCACACAGTAATTAATTATCACTACAAATTGGCTTTAAATTGGCAAATGACAAAGTGTTCACTTGACTTGTGGTTATGCTGTAACTGACAGGCCAGCCAATTCCAGTGAAAAGTACTCAAGGATTTTTGTATGTGAAGGAGACTCAAATTAGAGCTTATACTTAAGTTGACTATTGAAGCTGTCCTATAGGACATCCCAAATTTCCAATATTGAAATTCAATATAGTGTATTGAAAGGCTAGACGGTGAGGAAACTGCAGCATTTGGGTAGTCGGTAGCAACATTTCCATGGCATCATGTTTTTTAATACCTGAGTTAAGTGATATAAATGGAAGTTCAGTTGTTTCTAGTATGACATACTGCTCTATCTCAAATATTAATACTAAGCTAGGTATGCTAGTTTTTACCAGTTTTTTTTTTCTCTTTTATCAACTCATCTAGAAAAAGGAAATACCACATCCTAATTTGTGTTGCCCAAGGAAAATGATTGTTGATGAGAAACTACATATGACATGTTACTTCCCCTGAATAATATTACAAGAATGAAGTAGTATCTGTTATAATGCAGGGTTTTTATTAAAGCATAGATAATTTATGTTACAATGCTCAGTTTACATGAGGAATATTTTTACCATATACCTATGTTACCAAGTTTTCTGCTGGCTACATTTTAGCAAAACAATAAGGACTTTATTATGCTTTAGTGGTAATTTCACTGTTTGAAGAATAAATGATTCTATGGCATAGCTACTAGCTAAGTAATACAGACCATAATGTGGACACCTATTAAATAGATTTTGAGAAGAAAATTATGCAGAATGGTGGGGTAAGAAAGCCACCGTTTCCAGCCAGGTAGAATTCATCAAGCCCAGAGAACAATCGGCTATCGCACACTTTCCAAAGAGAATGGTTGTGCATGTGAACCATCTGATCATGCATTTAAAATGTGTTGATTTGGTAAGAAACAACACTGCTGTAAATTTTTTTTCAGTCTTGTACTTTATATATACCCAGAGAAGCCTTTGCTTTCTCCAGTCACTAATAAATGTGATCACGATAGGATCTTTATTGGGTCCAGGAAGTGCTTAATCTTGTGATTCTTATGGCACATCAGATGGCTCAACACATTCCGATGCATCACAAGAGGGACATGGGAATGAGACATTTTAACAGATGTGGTGGGAATGAGTGCATGAAGCACCTGAACTTCAATTCCCATGATATTCTGAAGCAGCATTGCCACTGTCAGTTTATTGTTGAACTAACTAAAAACAAACTTAGTAAAACTGAAATTTCTCCTTGGAACAGGTCAGTTATCTAGGAATTGCACATTCTATTAAAATAATTATTATCACAATTTCACGCCACTTTCTAATTTTTAGTAATGTACTTAGTATTTGTTTTATCATCCTTCTTGGTAACAACAGTAAAAATATGTTGATGAAAATGTGGAGATGCAATACATGAAAAGAACAGATTTTTCTTTTCAGGATGCCAGAAGGATCTTAAAGGAGAAAAAGCTAAATTTCAGTCTCTAGCGTCTCAGTCTGCTACATATCTGAAAGTCAGGCAAAAGTTATCATGACCTGATGAAAGTTGAGGTGATCCACTGCTTGCATCAAGCTCCCTATTATTATTTTCTTTCAGTATTGTAATTATTTGTACCTATTATTAACTTTGGTAATTATCCGAGTTAGTAGATGAAATTTCTTCTCATATTAGTGATTGGGTTTTTTTGTTGGTTGGTTTGGGGGTTTTTTTTGTTGTTGTTGATAACTCTGAAGTAAAGAGAGTGACCAGATTTGCTCTGGTATTTACTTTCCTTTTCAGCACACTGGAAATGCAGAACAGCATCCTGCTGGCACCATTATTCTGCCATAAAATATTTCACTGATCTGTGTCTGCGCAGTTTGTTTCTCAAGGATGTGTAAACAAACAGTAAAGTTAAATGATCCGTGAAAGGCTGGTGGAGGGGGGCACACATGAGGTTTCATAACTTGTTCAAATATGGCACTTTAGCAGGCTCCCAAGATTTCAGCAGCTTTTAGAATTGAAGTGCTAAAGTTGAACCTTTTCAAGGTTTTTAAAATCCTTTGGTGTCAGCTAAACCAACTCTGGTGTAGACTTTGCAAAACAACATCTGTTAGCCCCCAGCATGTTTTAGGGTTATGTATACGCTTCTTAGGCATCCACCATAACTCCCATTTGTATCAGTGGTGTCTTTTGTTGACAGGTTAAACAGGAATGTGAGAGAGAGTGAATCTTAAGAAAACTCTAACTTCTAACTTTTGATGATGTTCTTTCTTTTCTCTCATAACAGAACAATTATTTTTTGAGATTCTGATCTATATTGCCTACAGAAATACTACAGTGTTTTCACATTTAAAGTTTTTTGAAGTGTAATTAAGCATCACAGGTATTAGATATTCAATAAAACTTTATATTTCCAATATTAAAATGTAAAACAATGTTTTGGAATGCTTTTTAAAATTTATGGTGATTTTAATTATTTACATTTTTCTGTTGGAACAATTTAAACTGTCCATAATCTGGTTTTAATCAATTAACAGTGCCTCTCAGACTTCATAAAAACCACCCCTTTTTCTAGTCTTGTAGTGCCTATTTAGAGTAGGGCCATTACGGTATTTTATTATGGAAGGAGAAGGAAGGGATGAGAGTCCCAACATGCAGATTGAAGTTAAACTGCTTTTCTTGTGTTGGAATGAACTAGTGACAGTCAGTTACTCTGCTGATGGACAGTATTTCGAGGTTGGAGGGTGTTAAGTTCTTAAACATCCTGAATGTGACAGCAGAAACATTTGGAGCTCCTGGCAGATGAGCATACAGCATAGCTCAGGAGTTCATTCAAAATTTAATCCAGATAATGAAGGTCTGGTTTGAACATTAATGGCAAAAGTTCTTTCAGGAAGGGGATTTCTGTGCTAGGAGCTGCGAAGTTCTGTTTGCACAGCATCTGTCACAATGAGACATTGTCTTGATTAGGGTTTCTGGGTGCTATAGAAGCACAGCAACAGGGAAAAAAATCCCCACTACCCCACTAGTTATTTCTCATTCATTGTAGTAACAGATTTGTGTTGTGTTTTGTTTTATTTTATTTTATTTTACGTAGGAAAAAAGATTGTTGTTGAGAAAACTTTTAAGGGAGCATTAAAGGGAGCATATAGGAAAATGTGAAAGTTGAAATGGGTATTGAACCTTGTGCAGGAGGTAGGATTTGCTGACATGTGCAACTGCAGAGGAATGTATGCTTTGCATGTAACAGAATCATGAAGAGGGTCTACGTTTGGTCTCATGAATGTTTCAACAGTGGTTTAGGTATAGGAAGGATAAAGCACTACATCACTAAAATAATGTATGTCCTGTACTGGCTAGCAAACTGTAACTCCATAAACTTTTTCTTTTTTATTTAAGTTTGTCTTAATATTACAACAGCTGGTGGTATTACTGTTGCACAGAGTGTTTTTATAACATTCCTTTAAGGCATTAGAAAAGAGGTTTACATTTCATTATATGTATTTTTTAATCTACTTCAGGAGAACATCTGTTGTATTTTGCGGGAACGGCAACAGTTAACTCAGCAGTTAAAAGATGAAACTCACCAGAAGGAACAGTTAAAGGAGATAAAAAATGAAATGGAGAATGAACGACGGCAACTGAACAAGACTGTTGAAAAGTTACAGGAGGAGGTATGAGTTCACTCCAAAGAGACTGCAGGAATCTGAATATCTATCTAACAGATCAAGAAAAGTTTTCAGCTTCAGCTGAAACAGTGGTTGGAACACCACTATCTCAAAATACTGTTGTAGAACAGTTCTATTTTGTTTAAACAAGATCCCAGATTTTAGTTCAGTTCTAGTGTATGCTATAGCAATATTTCAGAGTTTTACAGCTGATTCTCAAAATGCTACTGCATTAGGCTTATTTTGCCGTGTGTGTGTAGACTACACAACTTAATATGTATGTACTGAAGTGTGACCGTTCAGGTCATTATGTCAGTCAGCTGGAAGAACTGCTGACAGACAAAAAGACAATAGTTTTGCCATACATACTATTAGAAAATAACCTTACTGTTTTGTGTTTTCACACTTCTCCATAGAAATTCATTTTTTTGGGAACATGTCTGATCAATTTCACATTTGAAAATACTGAGCTGAAGATTGAAGCTGGAGAAAAAAACTTTTGGTGTGTTAAGCCTGATAGAACCTTTTGTAGCACTACTTTAGGAAAAAAAAATATATGTACTTTTTTCCCAGATGTCTGAAATGGTAGAGGTCTCAAGAACATCAACTCTGGAGCTTCAGAACCAGCTTGATGAATACAAGGAGAAAAATCACAGGGAACTTGCAGATGTGCAGAGACAATTAAAAGAGAAAACCCTTGAGGTAGAAAAATCACGCCTGACAACCATGAGAATGCAAGATGAGGTAATGACTCATATGTTCAGTGACAAATTCTAACCTTTGACCTAGAATTCAGCTCATAGTTTTCAAGACAATGAATGTTTGCTATCATGCTTTTGTGTACTTCATCACGAGAGACTGATCTCAGTCAACGTGCTTTTGAGTTTCATTCTTCATGATGGTGATCTGCATGTTACTTCTGCGAGAGAAATGAGATTTCCTGTTTATGACAGATAAAGGCAGTGTTTGGCAAATGAATGTGTCTTAAGTGATATGACAAGGATTCCATTGATGATCTGCTGCTCTTTTAATGCCTGCTACTGAAGGAATTGAGAATGTGGAAACATTCTTGAAATAGGAAAAAAAACCCAAAACAATAAACCAAAACCAAATTCTGGCTCTAAAGCAGTTGAGATACATTCTCTTCTTCCTTCGCATGAGCCATGTTGCAGATTTTAATCACAAAGGTGTCTGTGCAACCAAGAATCAACCACAGTCTTGAAGTGTCTGCCTCTTAGCATGTAACTTCTGCCATAAAGGCAATCCAGTATTTTAAAGATCTGCATGTACTTGTTCTGCAATTGGAAAAGCTATGAGAATACACTGGTCACAGACGTTTTCTGCATGTAGAATATTTAATGTTTTGATTTTTCCAGTTCAGAACTGGTCTTATATTGCCCTCTCCCCTTAACAAACTTGTTTTAAATTCAATTCAGAAGAATGGCAAAAGAAGAAAGTGTAGTTCCTGTACATTGCTCTGTCTTCCTTATATATTTATTCAATTTGGGGGTGGAGAGCCTTTGTAAAGGGATGAAGACTTATAATGAAATGTGAACGATAAAACTGGGATATTGAAAACATGGGTCTTAAGTTGACTAAAAGAATAGACAGCTTAAATAAAAGATACATATATGTGTGTGTATGTAAATATATATACAAACTGGGTTTACAGTTATGAAAAATACTTCTAGTGTTGTCTTACAAAAGAAATATAAAGAAAAAATTCCAGAACAAAATAAACCTTCATTATTTGATAAAAAGATAATCCAAACACTATATATATAAAAGACAAAATATTACTGGTTATGGAATTCTACATCTCCATGAGGCAATATTTAAAATCCTAGGGCTTTAAAAATGTAGTATGGCAGCTAGGTGCAAAAGAGGAAACAAAATCTGAAAATACAGGATAGGCAGGTTAAAGAGCAGGCTTTCTAGAGGGACTAAATATTAAGGACAATTGAAAGTCTTTATTATCTCGTCCTCTCTTGGGTTTAACAAGAAGTACAAATAGGTAGTCCTTCCATTCAACTTGAAAGAGCCTGTTATCTGTCAAAATCCTCTTGGGTAGGTGTCATAGTGCACAAAACATTCTTTTTGAGTGTCTCATCAAAAGGCAATGTAATGATCATGGCAACATGAGTATCATCTTCCTGTTCTAGCAGAAAAATTATGAAACAGTATTGCAAGGCAGTATGGGAGTTCTTAATTGCTGTGTCTCTTTTAAGTTCTCTGAAGATACATAAAAGATACCAATCTTGAAAGCTGTCAATCCAATGTCATTCTTAAACATTAAATGCATATGAGATGCCTTTACTATACAGATCTCTGCACTTAACTAGCTGTTCACCAAGTCATGCAGTTATCCAGCGTTTTGTTGTCAGGACATAGCAATAGATAGCAAACTGTGTAAACAGTCACTAGTACATTATTTTAGCTTCATCACTAAAATAAGAATTTGACTAAACAGAGGAAGAATATGGCAGACTGTATGCTGAAGAAAAAAACTCCTCATTGTATGTTATATACATGTCATGAGTTAAGATACAAGTGTAAGCAATGGTCACAGTCTCGCCTAACACCCCTCTCACTACTTATGTTTTATTTTTTTAAAGTACTGTGAAGGTTTTTAGATCATTTTATTGAGTACTTGCTGTTGTTAGAATAGGAAACTTTTATCCTCAGCAGATAGCCCTACTATATCTGAAAGTTACACTAATACATATCTATATATAGATATATAAATATATATATATATACACGTATGTTAGCAATTATGTTACTGGTAAAATGCTGTCATTGAAGTGCCTCAGACATATAAACTACATAATTATGTAAAAGCTGAAATATTGGTAGTTCAAAAAAGAAAGGAATAATATTGCAAAAGTTGCAAAGATATAACCATTTCAAAAATTGTAAAAATTTTGGCTTGCTGTAACTGTGTAAAAATAAATAAATAAATAAACCCCACCATGTATAATTGTCACTGTAAAACCTGTAGTGTGAAGCATCTCTTTACAACTGATATTTAATCCAAGTTTATTTTCTTGGTGCCATCTTGTGGATAAAACAAATTACTGTGAAAGCCTGTAACTCAGTGCAATTCCTGTCATGCTTCCAGATCTGTCATGGTTGTAGTCAGTCCCCTTTACTGACGTGACTGATTTATAGAAAGTACAGTATAAAGTGTATTGCCATAATCTTATTGTTTCAGTTGCGTTTTATGGAAGAAAACTTGAGGGACTACCAGAGAGCTCAGGATGAGGCAATAACAAAGACTCAGCTGCTAGAACAGACTGTGAAAGGCTTGGAGTATGAACTGGAAGCCAAAACCCACTTAAAAGATGATCGGGCAAGACAAATCAAATTAATGGAGGTAAAAGACATTTTTGAGGGTTGGTCTCTTTTTAGAACTGATTAAAATAATTTTGGTATTTCACGTGGATTCTGCCTGGGAAGAAGCAAAAGAACTTGATGTTGAAAATCCATGTAGTACTACTGCAGGAATTATTCTGGTATATTCTAAAGGTGATCTGTTACATATCTATTGTAGCATGATGTGTTCTAAATTGCAATTGTTCTTCCATCATTTTAATTAACTTACTTTTTAATTAATTTTCTCTAGAGTTATCAGGCAAAATTGTATTACTTTCATTCATAGGGCCATCACTTAAAAAGTATTTAGAAGTGTAAGTTCTATTTAGCATCTAATACCAATTCATTTCAGGAGCCTAAATAACATTGTTGTTCTAACGGTATTGTTACAGGGTTAGCTTCATAACTGTTCAGTTCAACTAAGCTGTCATTTGACTTTCATAAACAAACACTTTTATGCCATTGTATTCATATGAAATTTGTCTTCCAAATGCATAATGTAACTTAGACATTCTAAAAACAGTCTCTAGAAACATTACAGAATTTCTCTTATTATCTTGAAATTGGTGGGAGTGATTAAGAAAGGAAATGAAACTTCTATTTTGCTTCTGTCAGACACACAAATTCACTTTAAAGGCTTATCTACCGGCCATCTCTTTTTCTAGATTCTGTATGTGTTTTCAGAGGCATTTCACTTTCCAAGCCAAGTCTTTTAAATAGTTTGAATCCTTGAAGTTTAAGGAAGAATGCCCTGGTAGCAGTCTGAAGAGGTTGGAAAAGAAATGTGTTGAAATTACTTTTCTTTGTTCCACTTAGGACAAGTTATCTCACCTTGAACTTGAGCTTGATGAAGAAAAGACTAATTCAGATTTGTTGTCCGAGAGGATCAGTAGATGCAGAGAACAGGTACTCAAACAAGTTTCCCAACTGTTGTATACTGATGAGGAAAAAGTGTTATTAGGATCACAAACAATATTGATTAACTAAATATTGATTAGCATATAGGTTTTATATACTACACTTAAGCAGAATATGTAAATCCAAAAAACCAAGGTTCACAAACGTGATTAGATATGCTCCTCCATGTCATCACAGACCAATTTTTTCCTGTTTTCCTAACTGGAAAACTGACACAGATTGCATATAAAGACTGATAACCAGTATCATCCTCTGATACTCTTGATGCAGTGAGCTTCATCAAGTAATCATTGATGCATGCAGAGATGATGCTATTTTAGGCTTAGGTTTAGGTGGTGAGGCTATCAGAGGAAGCCTGTTGTAGAAAATATCTTAGATTGAAAGATCACAATTTTTTAACCTTACTGAAAAGTAGGCCGGCATAATAGAGTCTTGATTTCAAAGGAGGAGGAGCTTAGGAAATTGCGGAATTAATTAGTCTTGTCAGCTAAACTGAAGATGCTGGCCAGTTTCAACGGGGAGGAAGCTTTATTTTCATTACAAGTGTAAAAACTGATTAAGGTATATCAAGGATAAGACAGATGGAACGTGTTTTCCACATAAAAACATTAGTCTTTAGTTTCAGAAGTGTTATGTGAGTAGATAGCCCAGAAGGAGGGGAGGAAGGATTTATTAACAAGGTTGTATCTCATAGGGCAGAAAATGTAAAGATGAAGTGAGATTTGCCAAGCTAAGTGAGACCTGTCATAGTAATTCAAACAAGTAACGAAAAGGTTCTTGACTGGATAAGAAAGAAGTTGTGGAAACTGTATGATGAGGTATCAATCAAGATAAAAAGTAATCCAGGTATGCCTCCTAATAAAATAAATGAACATTTTGCCTCTGTCTCCAATAAGGCCAGTGAATGTGCAGGTAGGGGGAAGTGGGGTGGGCTAATTGAAATGAGACCATTGAGCTGGAAATCACCAAGTCTAAGAGAATTAGAAGTTCATTGTTCTGAAGAAGGAGGCCTTAATGATATTATTCAAGATTTCGGTATGAAATGACATATGAAATTATAGGTCCTGTAACAAAGATTTATAATAAACCAGAAAAGTAGACAATAGGGCCTGATGACTGAAAAAAGTAACCAGAGCATCCATGGTCGACTAGTCAGTATTATGCAAGTTCTTGATAAGTCCGCAGAAAGGAATATGGTGATGTCATCATGGAATATCACAGCCTAGACAATGCTCTTTGCCTTAGTTTTACATTCTGAAAGATGTGAAACTAATGCATAACTTATAACAGCATGTCTACTACTGTAGCTTTACATTAAGTACTATACTTCATTAGTAGTTTCCTAGAAGTCCAGGACACAATTTGCATTGAGGTACCACCCACAATAGTCTGTTCTGTTTTCATTTCTCTTTTTTTCTCCAGGAAAAAAAAATGCTGACATTCTTTTGAATAGCTTTTAATTTCAGAGGGAGAACAGAAAGTGAAATCTTCATTTCTATGTCTTTTCAATGAAATTGTATATTCCACTGAGACAGCTGGCAAGTTTTAAAGTGAGTTAGAGCTCAGCTTTCAGCTTTCTTTCATGCATCCTTGAAACACCAACGCACCATTACTACTTTGCTCGGACCCAGATTACTGACATTCTATTTGATTGCAATATAGTCTTTTTGCTATTATTCCATTGATATTGTACACACTCTGAGTCAGTGGGTGAAATAGAATGTAAAGGACCCATAATAACGTGGGGTCATGCTGTTGTTAAAATAGGAAGCCTTTAATACTAGAGTCTATGCCTGTGTTGTAAGCCTGGGATAAAAGAACCTTAGTCATAGCTGCATTAGTGGGTACTATAGTAAGTTAATGTGCTACCTGAATGGAAACCTAAAATACAGATGGGTGACCAAAATGTTACATAATGGGTAAAAGACGTGTTTATTTTGAGGTCTGGAGTTTCTCATTTCACACATGAGTTACAAAGGTTGCTTTGTTTTGATTTTATGCCAGAATGACTAAGTAGTCAAATTACTAAAGAGTATTTCAGGGTCTGCTAAGCATTTATAATGACATGAGAAATTATAATGGATTTGTTTTGGTAATATCTGTATTTCTGTAATTTTTTTTATTATAAATGTGCTATTTTAATATACTGATAATGAACTATAATACTCAAGTTTCTAGTAAAAGCAAATTGAAACAACTGGTTCTATTTTACATAAAGCTAAATGTTTGAATAAACATTGGCAAGGCTGATAGTTCACATTTCATTTACCATGAAATGCTATCCTTTTTTAATTTAAACACGTTTTTGAATCTGGGAATGGCTGCATGAGGTGCTGTTCTCTTCCCTACCTCGTTCTTGAGAAGTACCACAGCAAAGTGGCAACAGTAAAAAAACTTCGGGGAAAGGTGGATCATATCCAATTAGTCTTTAAATGGTAAGGTATTAGTAACTCTGGAAAGAGCAAAAAGCACACACACATAGAAAGCTAGAGCGCTCAGCTGCCCTTTGAGTCTAAAGCAAGGAGGGCCAGGGCACATTTTAGTACATGATGGTTGTTTTCCTGCAAGCAAGTGAAATGAAGTACCTCTTGCCATTTTTTTTTCCCCAACATAATTGAAGAATACTTAAGATACCGTCATCAATTCTTGTATTTTGTGAAAATGCAAACATGATCCTATTGACTTCAGAGTTGTTTCCAGTAAGTGTGAAAAATACACTAGTTAGTTTCCATGACAATTTTAGAATAAATACAGAAGGATAAAATTGCATTGACCGCATCATTCGCTTCCTTTTGGTAAAGCATTCCCAATGGATAGCTGTATAACTGCTCTTTAGCTGGCATCAGGTGTAGGAGACAAACAAATGAAAATGTGGACATGAAGGTTGCTTTTCAGTTATGAAGGATCAAAGGGATTTGTTTGGCTTCAGATTGTTCATTTGTTAAACATTGTTTTTTGGGTCATGTACTTGAGAATTGTGTATGTAGGTCAATATATATATATCTCTATAGGCACATACGTGTATATATACTTTTTTTACTTTTCCCTGTTTAGGCATTAAGAAGAAACATAGGCTGTGAACCTAGTGCAAGATGGTTAACAGTGGCGATAGCATCTAAAATATTACTAGAAATCAAATTGCTTTCACTAGTAATGAACTCAACAGCTGCTTCTAATCCTAAAGCTGGCACAAAATGCAGTTGTGTCTAATAAAGCTTTGTAAAATCTGATAGTATTGCTTTTGTCAATTCTTTGTTGTTAGCAGCATTCTTCAAATCCAGCTGTGATAACTGTTGCCTTAAGCTGCAGAAATAGTTTATTCTTTTAACATAATGAGAATATAGGAAAGTTAGACTGTGAAGCACAAAGCTCCGCATGGTACATACCCAGAGCCTGTCTTAACTGCTGTGAAATAAGTGAAAAGTTTGAGTACATTTTGGCAGACAACTGCTTTTTTCCTTTGTGCACATTAATTATGTGTTTATTAATGAAAAGTGCAAGGAGGTAAGTGAAAATAGATAATTTCTTATTTCTTAATTTGAGATCTTGGGAAGGTTGCACAAATTTGTCACAGCCTTTGAGCACAGTAAGAGCACAGTAGAACTTTAGAGTGGTCCATTAAGCAAGTTCCTACATAAAACAAAAGCCTTTTCTTTAGTTAACAGTTGCATTTTTAATTAGTCATTCATTTTACTACAAATTTTGCTTTAATTTTTATGTGTCTATCTTTATGCCTAAAGCAATTACAGCTTTTCAAATTACAACTTTTTTGTGTGTATTTTGTGAATAAATGCAGGTATTGTATATATGGGTGATTCTAATTTGTATATATAAGATAATATTTTAATACATAAAATGTTTTACTATATAATGTATAAAACATTATTATTATCATTAGGTTTCTATCTGACAATGAGAGCTTTTAGGAAATTACCCAGCTGTTGAGAACACAGCCACGTGCTAACATTTGTACTCCAGTAACTGTTATGACCTTAGTTTTCAGGAATGCCTTCTACTGTTCTGAAATAGTACTGTGATATAACATAGCAACTGCGTGCATTGCTACCATTGTTTGTATTCATATATTCATTTCAAAGCTACAGAAACAGTGTAAATTACTTCTTTTAAACATATGATTAACTAAAAATATATATTTTAATATTATAATCTAGTAAAAAAAAAAAAGGCCTAAGGTAAAATTTCACGTGCTGTACTTGTTTAACCTTCACATTCTTAGCATTGCTTTTGGATTTTTTTTATGCAAGAATTCCCAATGGCTTTTGAAAGACTTTTAGTGAGATAAATCTGTAACTTTGAGCTGCTTAACTCTGATGGTCTGTTTGTGCAATTTCGTATGTCACTGTTGTAAAGCAGAGAAGAATGCTGTGGCTGCTGAAACCTTGGTCAGTCTTTTTGCAGGTACAGTAATTGGCATAGATGTTCACTGTGTTCCCCAGGTGATATTCATCCTGTGCAGGGAATAGCACAATTGCTGTGGTAATGTTAGCTATGCCTGCAAAGGCATTTGTAAAGACTTGAGGGCAGTCTCAGCAGGAATGAGAGGCAAGAAAAGTATTTGGGTCCTACAAAATTTTTACTTTAGCCCTGAAATTTCAGTAGCAGCTGTTAGGCAGTTTAGAGTTTCTGTTTGATCCTCAGAATTTTTTTTTCCAGTCAAGTCCAACAGTGAGATAAACCAAACTAATTCTGCATTCTTACCTTGATTCTGTATTGATGAGGTAGTTTTTTAACATCTTACATATGGAGAATATACTTTCCTTTTGATTATTGAATATGCAGCTGAAATATTTACAGAAACTGTAGCAAAAGTTGTGTTTTAACAAAACAAACAAAACCCGCCCTTTCCCCAAATCCAGAAGACTGTGCTTTCCTGGTATGACAGACATAAAATTGACTGGAGGAGGGGAGCAATATACATATCCACTATGCATCAGAGTCTGTGGAAAAAGAGCTTTTAGTATTTCACAGACACAGAAACTGTAATTGTCTGTAGAGTGTCTCACTGAGCTCTAGGCGCTTCTCTGCAGTTACCAGTTTGCGTTTAGTGAAGTGAAGCTCTAAAGTAGACTAGTCAGCAGCTTAAAGGTAAGGTGCCATTTCAGACCTTCAGACTTAAGTATGAAGAAAACAACTGTAGAAGGTGTTTGAAGACTGATGTGATGTTCCTGAACTGAGTTCCCTGCCATGCGATATGTCTCTCATGCTATGTTTTAGAGTTCATTTCCCTGCTACAGAATATATATACTGTATATATAACATCAGCAATACCCAATGTGGCTGGAAAATGCCTAGAATAAGCACTGGGAATAACATTGGCTTCCCAAAGCAGAAAATTTTGTTCAAGATTGTAATTGTAAACTTCATCTGAAATCATGCGTATGTTTTGAGTTATAAGAAAGAACAAATTTTTTCTCATTGTGTAGGTATATGTGCTTTATGTATATGTGTGTATATATACATATACACACAGTATAGTATAGATAAATGTAAATTAAATCTTTTATTAAAATTTCTGTCTTTCTATTATAGATTGAACAAATGAGGACAGAGCTACTTCAGGAAAGAGCTATAAAGCAAGATTTGGAGTGTGACAAAATTTCGTTGGAAAGACAGGTAATTATGCCTGGAATATCACCACAGTAGCAAGATGACAGGCTGGGTATCTACCTTCATTAGGAAATTCAAATAAACATTTAAGGAATACAGTATTTGGTAGCTGTCACTATCCCACCATAGCGTGCTGCTAAAAGTATATGTTAGTAAGAATAGATTAAAACCCATGAGTATCTTAATACTGACACTCAAAAGAAAATATTATAATCTTGAATTAAGTGTTCTCTTAGTATTTTTTTCTTTCCAGACTGCTTGTTTTAGCATGAGGTTTGTCACAATTTATGTATTTCATATACTAAACACTCATACTATGCATATATCTGTTTATATAATATAATAAGACATTTTCGTTGTAGTGAATGTAGGCATCTCTCTACTACACAAATTCTGTCTTTATATTTGAGGATCAAAGACATTATAAATAAGCAATGTCACAGTTGATATGGTACACTTGTTTTAGAATAAAACTGAGATATCAATATAGAAACTTTTAAAAAGCATATATACAGCAAAGACCATAGAATATCAAAGACACTGTTATCCAGTTTAGCTGTAAATCCTTTGACCACTTTTGGACGAGCTGTTCTTTAAAGTCGTAACAGTACTTCAGGAACACTGTTGAAGGTAGATCACAATTTCAAGGAATAGTGATTTTAGTTGAGTATTTTCTTTTGTAGGAGCAAACAAGTGAAAAAATGACATGCCTCTGAAGGAAAAGATATGGATTTGATAGAGACCTCTTACTCTCTGTTGTCTAGGAAGGAGTATGACTCATATTTTTCAGTATCTATGATGGAAAGTACATTAAAAATACTTTCTAGCTTTTTGCAACATTTTATTCTGCAGCTCAGTGGTCTTTGAAAGCAAGATTACTATCACAGCCCCTAGCCGAGATCCGGATGAAAGCTATCTTAGCAAGTCATAGTATTACTGACAGTCTCAAGAATGTAAAACAGATAGTAATGGGTATTTAGAGAACATGTTTATACCAGACACCTGATTTGGTGCCTTAAATTATGTGAAATTAATCCCATCTTAATTGTCTGAGAAAAAAGAATGCCACCTACTGGTATATCCCATTCACATCCTTGTAGTTTAGTTCTGACTTTTCTGTCATAGCTTTTGTACTGTTTGAGATCTGAGATCACAGTTTGAAGTTCTGTAACAAAGAGCTTTATTTTCTGTCCCTCCTGTAACTCAGCTTTTTTTTTCCGTTAACTTTATCACTAGGTCCCCATTGAAAGCTGGAATTACCTAGCCTCATAAAGTCTAAATCTGAGTAAAATTCTGCTTTTACAGATCATGGAGCTTGCAAAGTTTTTCAGACTATTTATGTAGTAGGAGTAGCATTGGATAGTTAAGAAAGGAGGGAAAAAAACCCCACAGTAACACCTTTGATAGAGTAAAGCAATACTGGATGCAAGCAATTTCTTTGTCTTTAGCCATACACCAGTGAGTTACAAGGGAGGAATACAGAGTTTTCAAAAGGATTGTGTAGATAATAAGACAGATCCAATGCTATTTGAAAAATTTTGGCATATTAAAAAAATGCTGTTGGAAGGGGCTTGCAACCATCTGAAGTTCAAGGGTCCATTTAAGCCTAAAACTTTAACTCAAGCTTAACACTGAATTCTTTTTAATAAAGCACAGGAATAGAAGATTTGTTTGTAGTAAACAGTGAAATCTCACTGACTCTCTTTTTCCATATTTACTAAATTAAAAATATACTGGTGACCTTGTGTTTGCCTGGAGAAATTTATTTTCTGTTAAGGTGATATTTGTTAATACCAGCATATATGTAGTAATCAAGTATGTTCCAACTATAGAACAAAGACTTGAAGAGCCGAATCCTTCACCTGGAGGGTTCTTACCGATCCAGTAAAGAGGGACTTGTTGCTCAAATGGAAGCAAGGATCACAGAGCTAGAAGAACGACTTGAAAATGAAGAGAGGTAAAACTAGTTATGTTAAGATCAAAACATGCATGTTTATATTTGTTAATACGACCTCTTGCTAATATTAAGACTCTGATGCAATGAACTTGATTTATTTTTTCCTCACAAACACCAAATTAAAATGGTTACTGTTTCATACAAGTATTGCAAATTTTCTTTTTGACTGAAAGCACACTGAAAGTTGTATTATAAATTTCAAACTGGCCACAGTGCTAACATGGTTCTATACCTCATTATTTTATCAGTGTCTAATACAGCAGCAGACTTAGAAATATTAACTATAGTTTAACACTTCCATTTTCATGTTCATTTCAATGTTTAATATTGGAGGAATGTATTTTTTTTTTTCCTGAATGTTGCTCTAGAGACAGAAGAAATTCCCCTTAGTTTGTTCATGCTTTCAAACAAATTTCTTAACGTGTTGCGTGGAATCAGTAAATCAAAGCAGGGGCTGTTAGTATTTATTTAATTCTTAGAAAATTGCTAAGGAATTATGTCAGCAGGATTGGAAGTATTTCAGTTCCTTTTTTAAAAAAGCCTGTCTTTTGTTTGTTTTGTTTTTTCCAGGGATAGAGCTAATTTCCAACTAAGTAACCGCAGACTTGAGAGAAAAGTGAAGGAGTTAATGTTGCAAGTAGATGACGAACATCTCTCACTGACTGATCAAAAGGACCAGGTAGAGGGAAAGACTAATATGCAAATATCTCATATAAATCCTACTAGTATAAATCATCATATATAAAAGATATGAGAAGAATATAGATAGATACTGATTACTCTATTGTTTATGAACTCCCATTTAGTGAGATTTGCAGTTCCGATTGTTACCATGTTCCTTTCTATAGTGCTAAATTGTTATTAATTTCTAAAATTATGACAAGGAAGCACTTAGAGGAGTAATTCTGTAATTATTTTAAGAAATAAAGCCAATAACAGTACATGATCCTATAAATATATACACCAGCATATGATTCTATAAATACATACACCAACAAATAATATATTCTGTTTTGCCACCATAAAATTTTGTTTAAAGAAAGAAACTATTTATTATTAAATATAGGTTATAAGTATTAAACATACATTGATATTCTAATAGCAATGTGCTCTACCATTCCTGTGGTCTTTGTTGATTCCTTGCTTAAAACATATTTGTTTCAGTACATGAGTCAAATAGTTAATAGTCTGCCTAGGGAATGAACAGTATGTTTCAGATTGCAGACATCTGTTAAAGGAACAATCTTTTAAAATCCTCTGGGTTTTTAAAACATATTTTGTAGTATCTGTGGTAAAGTTGCTTATCTTAGATACGCTAATAGCTCCAGTCTTCCCTTATTGATAACCAGCTCTTGCTATCACTGCAAGAGTGTCTTACTCTAGCAAAGCTATGTTTGCTTGTTGCTGTTTTTGTTCTTAAAAAATTGTATCGCATCACTTTTCTCAAAGTCTAATGCTGACTTTAAAATATTTCTGAAGCACAGGATTACAGTGTCACTACACTGGCAAAGTTGTGTCTTTATTCTCCCTCTCATAGATGCTGGAAGAATAGAATTCCTTTATTAAAATAGTCCTCTAATCAGCTGACATGTAAATATTTCAGTTGAGTTTGCGTTTGAAAGCAATGAAACGTCAAGTTGAAGAAGCTGAAGAAGAAATAGACAGACTGGAAAGTGCTAAAAAGAAACTCCAGAGAGAACTGGAAGAGCAACTAGACATGAATGAACAACTGCAAGGACAGCTTAATACTGCAAAGAAGGAATTAAGGTAGGATGACTTGTCAGACCTTACAATTATATATTACACCACCACTCACAAGATTCATCTCTTGCTCCTTTAGTCCATAAACTGAGGGCTTCCTCTAACAAACTTCAAGGTTGTCGTAAGCAGACGGAGTTTAAGAGACAGACCTGTGAAACTCTTCTGCATTTCCTTTCTCTACAAATGTTCTCCAACTCTTTCCAGGGTGCTCTAGGTGCCCAAACCTTCTTTCCAATATCTGCCTGCTGAATAAAGTAATTGAGGCAGGGAATAAAAAATGGGAAAAGACTGTGGGACTCAACACTCTTATCATTTGTAGTAATAAAAATTTCCTGCTGATGACTGAGAGGTACAGCTATCCTGTGTTAGTTTTCCTCAGCCATCTTTGAACATCTCAGTGTGCAACGTTTACAGTTTCCCCTCTCTGTGATTTTAATTAGAGGTGCTTGAAAATATGATTGATTGCTCTTCATTCTCTTGCATGTTTCTTTCATGTATGATGCAGTCTATGATAAACTACCGCAATTGGAGCACAGGTTTCTTTGACATCCTTTAAAAATGTAAATCCTACCTGTCAATGTTTTAAGCTTTGCATAAGTGTTCTGCATGTAGATGTGCAGTTCTAATAGCAAAGATGTATATTTTTGTTTCAGTAGACTGAAGAAGTCACCAAGTAAAATGTTGGCTGATTCTGATGATGATGACGATGATGATTTCAGCACGGATGGTGATAGTCTCTGTGAAGTACCTTCAGGAAATAACTCTTCAAAAGATGATGACACCAAAATCTAAATAAGTATTGAATCTGTGATTCCTTGAAAGTACTGGAAGAATAACAAAAATTATCAAGAAACTGGATATTCTAGAAGTCATATGACATAAAGGGACTTAAGATTTAGGGATATAATGTTTCTATCCATACTGTGCCATTTTCTTATTTAGATCTCCAGTGTTTATTATAGAAAACAGGATTGCATTGTAAAACAGCTATAAACCATGGAGAGAGAGAGAGAGAGAGAGATAAAATTGCTACTGAAAATGCAGGGATAATGTTTCACATTAGAAATGTGATTTTGCTAAAATCCTGTTTAAGTAAAAAGCCATTTGAAAGTAGTTCAAAGTTAGTTTGTAGTTATTAAAAACTTTCCCCTAAAATTAAGGAAACCACAGAAGATTATTTAATAATTGTAAGTAGGGGGAAATGATGTATAAAATGTAAATATTTTAAACATGATCTTTTTATTGGCTACTTTAGTACTGTTTTGTAAAGTTTCAAATATTATATAAATCAGTTTCATATGTAAAGTACTTAAATTTATACTGAATGCTATATCTGGGTTTTAACTAAGAAGAAAACAAATGAAAATTAATACATTTTGTGCATTACAGAGCAGATTCACAGTTCCTGACCCAGGAAGTACATTCCCATTTTAAAACCAGTGCAAGTTTTATTGTATCTACTCTGTATATTAGAGATCAAATGTTAACCCTGCCTGTCGACTTTAAAAGGACCATCACATAGGCATGATGAGTGAGGCTTGCCTACAGCTTTCTTGTAAACTTCAGGAAGCTTTCTGTTAGGGAGGGGTGAGAATGAGGTCAGTTATTACTTGGTATCTTTCATTTCCTGAAATGGACTCCATACTGCCAGAGGCAGTATGTAGGCCTGCTGATCTGAGGGTATCAGGACAGGCTTATCTTGAAGTCTCTAAGGAGTCCCACTCGTTCCAGCAAAATTACTTGTGGTCTTTGAATTAAGTACATGGTTAAATCTGTTCGTTAATTGATCCCAAAATTTTATGCACCTGGCAAGAAATTGCACCAAAGAAACACAAAGCATATAATATGATCTTTCTTTCTAAGCTGTTCTTGAGCATCTGTTTGTGATATATTGCAGTGTATGGTCATATATGCAGATGTATATTAGTGTTTCAGTTTACAGAAGTATCTGCATTTTGGGGGATCCATCTGTTCAACCAACTTTCCAGGAAACTTAAAAAAAAAAAACAAACACTGCAGATTTTATTTTGGAAGCATTTTCCATTTTATAGCAAAAAATATTTTTTTGCCCTTTATATTACACCAGATTGTTTTTGCTCCTTTGCAAATCTAGAATTCTAACGAAAGGGCACTACTACATAATTTTGTTAATAAACTATAGCTAAATCCTGTCTGATGATTAGGATTTGTCCCCAGTTACAGGCTAGCAAGCACTTCTTCGTTGAATGGACCAAATAATACTGTAATGTAATTGTAAAAAATATTTCAAACTGAAGTTGCTTGGAGCTTCCATTACTCCCAAAAAGGCATCTACTGAAGAGAACAAGTTTAACAGCTCTGAAAGTAAGGCTCATAGACTTGGTTAAGGCAAAAGACCTGACAACGGCAGTATCCATTTTCGTACGATTACATGAAATGAAACTCCTGCCTGCGGGATCAGAAATATATTCATGCATAGCAGATTACAGACTTTTTTGCCATGTAATTCCCTTCAACTTGATTTTGACAGTTTGAGATACATGGGAAATAATACAAACGGTGTAGTTGTAATACTCTGTCTCTGAATCTTGTATATCTTTTCAAGTAGCATACATCATATAATTTTTTTGCAGTGCTAGCTTTACTATTTTGGCAACATAAACAGGCTTTCCTCCAAGATCTGTGGTATACTGTACTGACAATCATCATATAACCTCCTGTGATTTATTTTTTGTTGTTTCCTTTGCATGTTTATGTAGGCTTAACTTTAAACAACTGATTCCAATCTCCAGTAGTCTGTCCTAACGTTCATAGATGACTATTATTTCAAACCACTGGAAGAAAATACTGCATCTACCTCCAGTTACACTAAACTGTAAAGGAAAAAATCACTTAAAATAAACAGTCAGTCAGCTCTTTCAGTTCTACTTTGTATGTTCATATACCTTGATATGACAACTGAATTTCATATGGAAGACGTATGTGTTTAAGATGTAACAAGAAATAATTGTCTGGGAAATACTGATGCTGTAAACAAGTTTCTGCATTTTCTTCCTTTTGGATAGCTGCTTTCTTTGTAACTTGTAAAGCAGGTGGCAGGTGTAATATCTAGAAGACTCCTTTTCTCATTTGAACTTACAGTAAGTTAGAAGGAGGGAGACACGTTGTTGCGGATTCCTAGTGGGAGAGATCCTTCTTATTAGATCTTCCTCCCCGCCGTGTCTTCATAAAAAGAGCTGGTATTTAGTTTGTTCATTTAGACTTGGAAATGGCATTTCCTCTTTAAAATTCTCAAATGGTACAACTAAAATCGAAGAAAATCTTAAGATGTTGAAAAGAGTATTGCAGCTCATTCACAAAACAGTTGGTAGCTCTGTTTCTCAATATGTGCTAGTTATGGTGAGGGTAAGGTCTAGATCTTGATTGCCACAAAAACCCACTGAAAATAATTTAAGGACATCTGATTTGTTCACTCCACCTCATGGCAGTTTTTGGTCAAAATTCATCTGAAGTCAAGGTTTAGTTTAGAAAAATTTTCCCAATATTTCCATGTAATCTATTTTTAAATGAATTTCAGAAGAAGCTCTTGACCTATAGAAGGAAGCAAGAGGGAGAATACGTGAAGAAACATGGTTGTGAGACATTCAGTCCCTAGAAGTTTGTACAAACATCAGAGTTTCTGGTGTATTACGGAGATATGTCTTGAATACTGAGCTGTAGAGACCTCCAGTTTTCTCCGATGATACCATAATATCTCATAAGCAAACAGACCCAAGCAAAATCACTTTTGATATAAGCCTAACCTGATGACTTGTATAGTGGATGCTTCTCTCTCAGTGTAAGTCATCTATGATGAACAATGAACTTTTGTCCTCTCTGGGATTAATAGCATTTCATATCCTGCTAAGATTTTGACCATTTTTATGTGGTAAGAGACTTTCTATAAAAACAATACTTCTTCCCATTAAAATTCTATTCTGCCTAAATATACATGTTCTTCAAACAGCTGTGTAAGATTAATATTGCCATATTCAGTTCCTGACAACTTGTGCCTTAAGAGGACTCATACGGTCATTTATAATTCCTGGTTTTGAGAATCAAATCCAAGTTCTATTTTGAGCATTTTCACTAATCTGTTACACTCTGGCAGATCCTCTTGGTTTTCTGAGCCTACTTTTGTATATAGGAGAATATAAGTTAATTTCTACAAGTGTTCTGATGTTTTAAATCACTAACATTTGTCAGGTGCTCCAAGATCTTTCAACGGCAATTGCTATACAATGCAAAATATGTAAATATAAAACAGAGGCGAACAAAATGCTCCTGTCCTCCATAGGCTCCTCACTCGCTGTTCAAGTAATAAAATTAAGGATATTTGTCACATATAATGGATTTTAATGCCCTTGAGTTTGGAAGGCATCTCTCTTCATAAAAGCATTAAGGTCTTTCAGACATCGTTATGTCTTTTTAGTGCATGGAGAAAGAAAAAGGAAAAGTTGTCTTCTTGCTGTCTCCTGTACCTGTTCCCCTGTTCCACTTTATTTAAGGAAAACCCTATGCTATGCAAATACTTTATTAGTTCAGCATTGTCAGTTGCTTTCTATTGTTCAATCACCAGGCAGGTTCCCGCCCCCCAATGTAGTCTCTTGGTGATAAGTCTATAACTTGTTGATTAATCTGCGTATTCCTCTGATTTATCCTCATTCTTCTCAACTTAATGCTTCCCTTTCTCCTGATTAATAATCCGTTCTGATTTATAGCTGATTTACTAAACTACACCAGAAGACATGTGTATTCCTAATTTTCTTACAGACCAGCTGTGTGCTTTGCTGAGTGAACTACACAGTGCAATAGCTTCAGCTTTAAGGGCTTTTGTGGATCATGCAGCATATTTCAGTAATTAAGTATTGATGCTTTTAGCTTACTGGAGCTTCCTATCCTATGAGTAGAGCTACACATTTCAGCTGCTTAATTTCTACCAACTGCAGTTATCAAGTAACATTGCAAAATGTTCAAAGACTTTGCTGAAAGAGTAATATTCTTTAGAGATTGCTAGGGTTTATAACATATTTAATTTGTTCTTTTTTGCATAAGGTGCTGATTAGGTCACATATTGAACCTTCTGACCCTACTATGTTATACTGGGGAAAATTTCATTGTTATTTCAAAATTGATTTGTGAGCACTGGGCTATTGAGAAAAAGGTCACATATTGAACCCTCTGACCCTACTATGTTATACTGGGGAAAATTTCATTGTTATTTCAAAATTTGTGAGCACTGGGCTATTGAGAAAAAGATAGAGAAATTAATAGAAAGGGGTTTTGTATTAGAGGTTTTTCTTTTAACATTTAAGAACAGAAAGACTTAAGAAGGGGAATAAAGTTCAACAGACAAGGTCAAGTGCAGTAGTGAATTGGGCTCACCTACGTCAGTAGAAGCATGACAGCGCTTTAATGGTTAGTACCAGTGAACTTCATGTGAGGTCAGGAGAGACTGTATGTTCTATGTAAGAGGGAATATTTGATCTTTTCTCCGCTTCTAATAACAAATTGCTGTTTTATTCAGATCCTGAAGCTTCATGCCGTTAGCAGAAGAACAGGCAATAAAAACATTTTACTTAAATTCTGAGCACAGGTGGATGATGAAAGTTTAAGCTCTCCCAGTTGCCAATAGGAAAATTGTAGGAACACTATATGAGTGCAGGGAAGGGACTCATTACAGGTAACTTGACTTTTTCTATGCTTTCTGTGTACTACTTCTTAAGCAGAATGGGCTTTCTGAACAACGCTTTATTTATTAGGTTACAAAGTTATTTTCACTAGTTCTCTTTTATTTTGTTTGCATGCAGTCTGGCTAGGATGAAACCTACCAACGGCATAGTGTGAAGTAAGGGAGGAAATATAGACAGTAAGAAAGATCAACACAGGATCTAGTTCTAATTAATTTGATTCTGACCTTCCCTTCACTCCTCTTAAAAGAGCCTGGCACTGAATGTTGCTTAAGCCATCTTAAACCTACAGATACTTAGCTTAGGCTGGGATGGATGTAAGATTTTATTTTCAGGGAAAGCCTGTAAAGGTATCAAGATCAGGATGGTAGGGAGCACACTGAAGTAGTGCACACTGAAGTAGTGCTAGGAAATGCCTATTTCCTGTATGCATTTGCACCAAAGATTCTCAAGAGAGTCCAGCTGGGACAAATGATAGTGCTGAAAAAGGAGCAGCATATGTTTCTGATATTTCTGTGGATACACTGTTAATGGAGACTGATGAGCTGCATACCCCTATGCAGCATGGGTAGTTCTGTTTTGCAGAAATGCTTCCAGCATCTTTAAACCTTGGATACCCGAGTGCCTGCCAGTATCAAGCATCTATTTGGTGTGACTCACGTTTTATCTTACTTTTTTTCCAGAAAGAAATTGTGAATATAGTTCTGTGTTTTCCCTTGGATTTGGCATTTTGTCAAAAGATGTGTTGTTTTGTGACAGAGAAAGAAAATATTGCTGCCCTCAGAGTAGAGACATGAGACTGTTTGGGATTCATCCCTGGAAAAACTCAGTCTGTTCCAGAGATGAAATTTACTTTTTTAGAAAGCAGTTCCACTGTGCTTAGGAGAGCTGAGCTGTTGACTAGAAGTTCACCTCTCACACCCACAGAGCTGACTATTCTCAAGTCTTTTGGTTAAAATACAGCAAATACTATTTAAGGAAAAAGGACTCATTGGGTATTCATGACTAGAGCATGTGGGAGCAAATACACTTGCACACACATGCATACGTTCTGAAGGCAGAGAGACATGGATATGCATTGCTGCAAGTGCTGTATCAGCTGATTTCATGCCTGCCTGAAAACATAATCTTGACTGTTTAAAATTGGTACACAAAGTCAGTGGCTGTGGTCACACTGTGGTTGCTGTAAATCCTTCCCAGTGCAGATCACCTTCATCTGAGCTCTGGCACTTTCTTGGATATCTGCTGTGTAAAAGAGCTTTTTGACAGAGCCCAAACAAGCCTCTTAATTTGTCTTTTAAACACTTTACCAAAAGGAAAACCAAGGAAGCTGAACCATCCAGAGAAGACAGGGTGGTCTAATAGTTGGAAGTAGAGCACTGGGAACCAGGAGGATTCTGGTTTCTAATCTGTTTGAGCTGCTGCTTCAGTCCTTGGCCTTCTCGTACTTTTTGTCAACATGCCTAGAAAATGGAGCACAAAACTAGACCTTGAAAACTTGATACTGTGTCTGCATTGAAACTTCCTGTATAACAAATATTAGGAGGAAATGCCAAGGATCTGATTTTTCAGCGAATCTGATTTTTCAGCATATCTGCTTTCTGTGCTGTTTAGCCTGTTGTCCTGCAGTCTGTGATACACTGCAATGCTTTCCAAGTGGGGAGCTGTTTTACCTGCTACACTCTGAGTTTGAAGGTCTTGTGCTGGCTCTGCAGTAACCAGCAGGCTCTATGGAGTGACTTTGCTGCAGAACAACAGCCTTAAGTCTAGATTTTCTTGCTTTACAGGGAGTTTCAAATTTGTTTTTCTTCAAATAAGAAAATGGTTTATTGTGTAACAGGTAGAATGGCTATGAAAAGAGGGATGGAAAAAATTAAGTCAGTCCAAAAAAAAAAACCTATGTAAAAGCTGTAACATCAGCCAACCGAAGGAAGGAAGCTTCCTGAATCAGGCTATGTTTACTTTAAACACAGTTCACTGTGCCTTGCTATTTCAGTACATATTGTGTGTGGTATCCAGCTATTTTAAAGATAAGATCAAATTCACAATTCAGATCAAAATGTCTCTCCCAGCTGTGAACTTATTAAGCATTACTAAGAGTCACAATGGAAGACCATGGTCTGTGTGGTGCTATACGTGATACTGCATAAGGATAAATATTTGTCAGGATGTCCAAGGGCAGTGTGAGCCTCCTGTAGAGCTCAAGAGAATTCATCTCTTCCGTTTTCCTGGCATCCTTTGGCTAGGAAGCTTTTTCAGATGGATTGAATTTGATAAGCATTGTGGGATAAGCAGAGAAGAGAAAAGAATTGAGTAAGAAATAGGGCCACTATAGCTGCTACCTGTATGAGGGGAAAGGAATCTTTGTAGGTGTGCACACAATAAGCCTCCTGTATGCATGTACCACACTGGTGCTGTTGATGCGGAGGGGGGGTGGCAGAAGGAAAACTGCAGTCTACTTAATCGACCTCCTTTCCTCTTCTGCCCTTATTGCTGTTGCTGGCTTCTCTACTGAGAAAATGAGCTATAATGGCATTGGGAAACTCCTACTCAGTACGCTGGAGTCCATATTCTCTGCAGGAGAAAGGTAGCTCTAAGTTTCTACGTACATAACAAACCAATTTAAAATGCTCACAAACTCAACTGTTTGTTTCTAAAATTAAACAGGTTCCATTTAAAGATATGTATATGTCAACAAGTATGTGTTTGCAATATGTCCCATGAAAGTATTTTTTCAAAGCCAAAACTGGATTTTCCTCAGACCCGTTGCCCTGTGACAACTGCCATGAAGCAAGCCCCGGCACCATCCCTGCTGGGTTGGCTACTTACCAAGCAGTAGCCCTACAAAGGTGCAGGTAAGTATCTCAGGACTACCAATTTGTGCTATGCTGTGGTGTGCTTTCTAACATTGTACCTGACTGACAGTCGCTCTTGTACTTCCCAGCTGTGGTTGTTCCTTCATCAGTGACAAGTGCAGACACTCTGTTGGAAGGTGCAATGCATGGCATTAGGTGCACCAGGGTAGAGAGGAAGTGAGGAATCCTGACCACCAGATGTTTGGAAAACATAGAGTTGACATTAGCTTATTCACACCAAACACAGGTTCCCAGATGCTGACAGAAAGGTCTGGCTGTTTGATAGGTAGCTGTTGGGACATTTTGCTTTTTTGTGCAAGTTTGGAGTTTGGGGTTTTTTTGTTTTGTTTTTTGTTTCAGTCAGAGGAAGAAAAACCCAAAACTGAGCCTGGAGGGGGTTCTCTCCTGTTGTGTTCTCTAGATGTCTGTTGGGTCTTCTGTCTTTTGTGGGTGAAATCTTGACTACATGTATGGGATTTTACTTATGTTTTTAGCTTACCTTGTGTCCATAAGTAAAGTGAGAGGCAGGCAGTATCTGCAGTCCGCTGTGGTGACTTTGCCAGGCTGGTAATACAGGAAATGTCATGATGCGCTGTGGGCATGATATTAAACACCTATCTTTCAGCTTATTTGAGTAAAACAATGCGCTTTTTGTACCCGTGCAATTACTGCTTACCTAGCCTCTTGTTGCAATGTGTTTGTATTCACCTGGAAGGCTTTTACTGTAAAGCTTCACAATGCTGTTTCCAGGAAAGGCAGGTGGTTACGACTCAAAATGGAATGACACAAACCTCAGGAGCCTGCATATAAACTGCAGCATCTCTAGATGTCAGTGTGCCATCAATTGAATGACGTTATCAGTTGCATCTGAAGGGCAGTGCAGGTGGCAGGTGGGAGTTGAATACCTGGAAACTCAGTGGGTCAGGGAGTTTGCCTAGATCTGTTCTATATGGTGTCACACTTACCACCAGTATACAGGATTAGTAACTCTTGGATAGAGTGGGTCTCCACAACGAGTGATTAAATAGAACTGTAACTCCTATACCTGCCAAGCCTAGAGCATCAGATATCAGGTAACTGAACTTTGATTCCACACACTTTTGTTGTGAGTCTTCTCATTTTAGCTTTTCTGCTCAAGAACATAAAGATACCAAGCAGCCATAGAGCATACAGGTGATACCCGCTGCACAAACTGCAGTTACACTTCCTGAAACATACATGCAGTGACATGCTGCTGACTGCAAACATTAAGCGTGCACGGCTGCCAGAGACCAGCTGTGGGGCCCTTCGCGGGTCCTCCGCAGCTGAGTGCAGAGAATCAGGTAAAAGCAGCATGTTTTAACTTTGATTGGCACTTCATCTAGTCAGTGCAATTGTTCTCATCACCTTTATAATTTTTACAAATTTAGAAGTAATATGGAGGGGAAAAGGGAGATTGATACGCGTTGACTTTGCTGCTCCTCTGAAACTTTTCTGTGCCTAGCAGAGCTTGTCATTTCTGGCTCTTGAGAAAAATTTAAAAAAAAAAAAAGCCACAAAAGGGAAAAGCTGGTGCAAGTTTTCTGGAGAGAGAAGGACTATTTTTCCACCGAGAACGTCTGAAAGTTTTAAAAAATGTGGGAACTGCAGTCGTGACTAAGATGCCTCAGGTAAGTTATTCTTGCCACCAAAGGCGCCCGGGGGGAGCGCGCCCCGCAGGTGGCAGCAGAGAGCGGGCGGTGTCATTGCTGGTGGCCAGGCCATGGCCGGGGTGGGGGGGTGCCCCTGCCTTGGTCTCCAAAGTCCTCCTGCAAATGTGGGTCCTAATCCCATTTTGCAGGTATGTTTCAATACATCGTGAATTGGTTTTCATGATGCGATGCCTTCTGTATACCATGACTGTATGCATTTTGCTGAAATACAGGGGTTTGTTGCAAAGAATCACGCGCTTATATCCATGAAGCTCATGACCACTTCCCATGGGGGTGATAAATTGCCCAGTGGCACTACTGTCTTATTTTGTTGCTGGCATCCTTCAATATAGTGAGGATGGCAAAATTCATCCCTCTGCACTGCTAAGCAGACAGGGAGTCCTGTTGTGGATGTCGTCGCAGCTGAGGTATTGCACCCTCCCTGTTGACTTGTGTTAATTATGCCCTAATAGAGCAGCTTTTGTCTTGTTTTTCCAGGCAGCAACTGGCGTGGAGCCAATCGTGATGCTCCCTCTGCCATGAGGGTTCATATATAAACAAACCTAAAAGAGAGATTGACAAACCAAAGCGTATCTCGAAGCTTTGGAGTCTTGAGATTGTGCTTCTGCCAGAGCACAAGTTTCTTGCAAGAAAGATGGGCAAAATTATTTAATCCTCCTTGGATATAAATTCTCCAGTGCTGAAATACAATATAGAACAGCCAGGTTGCCATTCAGAAGGTAGTCTATACAGAAAGCGACCTGCTGCTCAACAAATATCCTTTTCAGTATAGAATCACAGTCAAAATAGCATTCAAGATGTTACAGTGCATGAAGTGACTAATGTGACAAGATGTATGGTGCTTTCCTTTAAAAGTGCTGCTGCTGTAAGTAAGAAGTGCTCAGATACTATTGCATGACTCTAAGTGGACAGAAAACTGAGTGGTCCTGAGTTTGGAGAAATTAATTTATGAAGGACAGAAAGAGCATAGATAACATCTACTCTTTACTGGTTTGTAATGCTGTAACAGGGAGACAAATCACCAGAATGGAACAAGGAGAATCAAAGTTGGTACTTTTTTTGTACAGCAAGATTAGACACGCTGGTGCTGATGGTGATAATTTAGGAAGAAGCAAAAGTTCATAGCTGCTAAGAATACCCATTATTCATGAAAATATGTCAGCAGGAGTTACTAAACCTATAGTTCAGGAAGTAAGCCAGTCTCTAGTGAATAGAAATCCCAGGAGATATTTGGAGGGAGTGGGAGGATAATTAACGTCTATCTCCTGTGAAGTTCTTGCATATCTTTCTGAAACAGGAAATCCTGGCCACTGACAGAGAAGATAGACAGCAGCTCTGATGCAGTCTGGGCATTTGTACTACTCTGCATAATACTGAGTGATGATCTGGGAGGCAATGTGAGGTAGTTTGTGACTATAGCTGGGCTATGACTTGACAGAAAGAATTTATTGGAAACCAAGTTGTCTTTTGCCTCAACATTTTAACATATTCTCAAACAAATGATTTTCGATACCGCCTTAGACCTGCGTTCATTCCACCTAACTTCAGGCACTGACCTAGAAAGATGTCAGCAGTGTAAGAGAAGTTATAAGGAGGTATGTTCATGCTTTCATTAGGGGACTGGAACAGGTTCCCCACTTTGTATCACCAAGCTCTGTACAAAATCATGCTATTCTAGCCCAAGGGAAACCTCAGAATTTCTACATCTTTTTGGAAGGTCTTATCAAAAGAGACCTAAAAATTCAGCCAAAGCAGTTATAAGTGTCTAGACTTAGAATTTGATGGGATCTGTGGAAACTATGCCAAACACCTGCAGCATTAATAGAAGTATAAATTAATAAATAACATCAGCCACAAAAGGTTAAAAACTGCAGAAATCCTATATATTCTGTAGATGGGGGAAACAAAAGATATTTGAACTATGCCAGCAGTGCTATTTTGGCAATACAGAAAGAGATTCCAAACAACCTTAAAGCTATGTGGGTGACAATATGCACTCAAGAGCTATCTGTGGAGATGGGCCAGTAGCAAGCATGCAAAAAAACCCGACCTTATTTCAGGTATCCTTAATGCTGGTCTTCATCGGTATGTGTGTTTGTGTGGCTGTCCTGCACTGCAAAAATCTAACCTAGAGATGTAGAAGTTAATGTCAGGTTCCCATCGGTGTCAAAACTTCAGCCAAATATCCAGATAGGTTTCAACTCATTATTTTTCTAGATTGCCAGCAGAGAATCACCCTTATTCTGAATTTATTCCAAATCTGAGGGTGAGATCCTGTTCATGGTTACACCAGATTTATGCAGAAAAGGCATACGATTAAACAGGAAGATTTGGCCAACTGGGCAGGACCCAGAAAGTGTTCCAGTCATACTCATCTTCCAGTGCAATTTATGCCCACATTGGCCACTGTCCCTTGCGTAAGCCAAGGAAGGGAAAACAATATTTTATTGAGAAATCTGCTTCAACATTGTCTCCTTAAGGACAGGAACAGAAATGCTCAGCAGGAATACATTTCCAGAGGGCACTTCGATGTCTGTCCAATGTTTGATTCTGTAGGATCTTTTTGTCTAAGTATCTCTCTTGTTAATTCATCAAAATACTAAATGTGTATGTTAACACAGGAGACCCACAATATTCATAGAGACTCCATAACTTCAGTCATATGAGGAGAAGTGGGAAATGTACCAAAACTCCTCCTTAAGAGCTTGCTAGCCTGTCCGGTGTCAGAATATTTTGGTGTACTTTTCATTCTGATGCTTTAGCAAAAGTACACCATGTGTCATAGGACAGTGGATGGAAGTGTTTGTTACTCCAGTTTACTCAAATAAAATGAGCTAGAGAATGAACAACCATCAAATGTTTTCAATGTATCCAGTGCATGCTATTAATGTATCAATATATTACAGCCTCTGTACAACATCTGCAGGAATTACTGGGAATTTTGCTGTTGATTTTAGAGAGAGGAGGATTGGGCCTAGTGTTACTGTATTAATAATTTGGTAAATATTTCTCTAAAAGGTAGGAATATAGAAATTTCCAGGGGCAGAGTGATGGTCTAACATCCTGTTTTCAACAGTGGCCCATTCTCAGGGCCCCATAGGAAGGCAAATACCCTCCCTTCCTTCCCCCTATGTCTGGTGTCAGTTGTGTCATAGGAGACTACTGTCAGTCTCTCTCTGATCATTGCTAGCCATGGGGTAAACCTGATTGATAGCTCTGGCTGATTTCATGCTAGCTAGCTCACCATTTTTTGTCTGACCCAAACCTGATCCTGTATACATATCTGTATGTCTCTCTTCCTTCAATGCTACTAAATTCTTTGTTCAGTGACCTGCAGCAGCAATGGATCTCCAGGTTAATTATAAAAAGCAATAAGATAGTTCCTTTGTACTACTTTAATTCTATTAACCCACATTAATATCCAGAGCACCTCCATTTACTTCTCAGTTATTATCAGACAGATGCTAGTAAAAATGAGAGCAGAAGGAGGGCAATTGTCTTTTAGTGATTTTTTTTGTGTCTTTCTGTTCTTGTTCTGCAGCAGGGAGAATAGGTGTTCCAGACAGGTCTGTTCTAAGCATTCGTTACTATCCATACCCCTCATATCTGCTTTCTCTGCTTACATTAGAAGAGCACTGCAGTTCTAAAATCAACAAGATTAAGTTGTACTAACTAAAAGGCATTGTTAATCTACTGTCATGCATGTGACTGTGTATGTGTGCATTTAAAAAAAAAGCTTTGTGAGTTACACTTAGACAAAGCTAATGGGAAAAGAACACCCCTTGCAGAAGCTGCATTTTGGACTAAATACAGCAGCCCTATAGTGCTCGCTTTCCATGCTGAAATACTTACGCAAAAGACAAACCTGCAGCAGGGAAGAATTTGAATACGTCTTTTGAGATATGCCATTTCTGTTTCCTCCTGCTGGGTGAAGATGAGATTCTGCCCAAGCAAGCTATAGGATATGTGCCCTATTAGGCCAACTCAAGGAGGCCTAATGGAATCCCATGTGTTGCTCAGTCCAGCCACTCTGGTAGCTTTTCAAGCTTTGAGGTAGCTCCTCTCAAAGATTTCCAGAGGTGGGAATGGTGCTCTATGAATCTATAATAAACAAAACTTCTCAAAGAAGCAATCTAGGTGTCCTGGTTTCAGCTGGGATAGAGTTAATTGTCTTCCTAGTAGCTGGTACAGTGCTGTGTTTTGAGTTCA
>JAVJGG010000002.1:8310695-8332454 GCA_035590195.1 Aviceda cuculoides | reverse complement strand
TGCAGACCTAAAAGATGAAACTGAGAGGAAGATGAAAGGCAATACAGAGTAGCATTTTTTTAAGACGGTTGACAGTATACTGTTAGTCTAAACATTGTTGATTTGTCATCTCAACAGATTTAAAGAAAGGCTGGAAGAAAAACAGTGAAGTTGCTGCGGATATTTGCAGATGGTTCTTCTAATTGCTTTTGCTTAGGAAGAAGAAAAAGTTAAAGCTTGTTTGAAGAGTTGAAAAGAGTGTTGTTTGCAAACAGGGAAAACAGGAATCCTTGTTGTGATGCTGAAGAGCGGTGCTCTGATGAGGTCGTGTTGTAAAGAGCCTTGAAAGTGAAGTCAGCTTAGCTTAGTTGATGAGAGACAGCTGGAAGAAGTGAATTATAAAACGGTAGAATTTAGGGTCTATGAAAATGACTTTGCTGCTGTGTTCTGAATGCCTGTGAGCAGAACATGATTGCCCTTTTCAAGGCAAAAGGAAGTGCTGTAATGAGCTGTGACCTTGGGCAAGTGCAATGGGAAGGTGGCTTTCAGAGGGAAGGTACACATTCAGCATGACTGGAGGTAAGTATTTAGGAGAAACTGGAGAGATCTAGATCAGATGAGATGCTGGGGTATAGAAGAACGGTGGTGATGGCCCGCAGTAATCATGAAAGAGATATCTTAGACAAGACATTTTGAGCAAGAGCTTTAAGAGGCCTGTTTGTTGTCAACAGCTGGGATTTCACGGGAAAGTATTGTACAGCTTCAAATTTGGATGGACAAATCTTTCCTTTCATATTTGCTATGCTCTGTTTAGGACTTACAGTTGTTTTCCACAAAAATGTGTCATGAATAGGACTGACTGAAAGTTTTAAACAAGTTTCTTATATGAAATGCATTGCTTTAAAAATATCGTTACACCAAAGATCTCTGAGGCAAAAGCAAGGCAAACTGCAACTGGGGTAGAAAGGTATAAACCCTATTGGCCTGTTTCCTCAGCAAGAGAATGACTTTTCTGAAATCAGATGGGAAACAATACCTCTTAAATTTTCTCTGAAGCATTTTGAAGCTTAGTTTTTACAAAAAAACTTGTATGTATCCAATTTCAGTAATATTCCTATTTACATTCAGTGGAATTGCAGTACTGAGGTATGCTTGGATCAAATACTTAGATATATGCTGAACAGAAAAGAAGCAGTCACTCCAGAATACACTTTGTGTTTCGAAGTAAGCCCTTTTGAAGATTAAAGTATGCAAACAAAACCGAGAAACTAGAAAATGATGGTCATTGTTCTGTTATCTCAGCTTTCAATGACATTTATGAGTGCATAAGAACATGTTGATTGAAATGGATTTTTGCTATTTCAGGTATGTAATTATGGGGATGCCCTTGAATTATTTCTTGCCAGCTAAAAACCCCTCCAACCTTTAAAAACATAATCTTTTGTCAGCCATGTGGCAGAAGGTAGAAAATAGTAAATTAAAACTTGAATGTTAGTACAGTTCATTCTGTAAAGCAAGTTATTAAAATAATTTTTTAACACTTAAATCTAAAACCAAACATTTGTTTTTCTTTCAGATGAATGTCTGTAGGTTACGCTTAACAGTACCACCTGAGGAAGGCTCACAGTCTGAGCAGGGAGCAAAGGAACCTGAAAGAAAGAAAAATGTAAGTTTTAAGAATCAAAGTTAAATTGTGTGTAAACATCCACAGAAGCTGGTATTAGTTGTTTTGGGAGCCCAAAGCCCAGTCATCTTGGAAGACTGAATAACATGTGGAAGCTAAGTCAGCTGTGAGCTTTGAGCCTGAGCCTCTTTGTTGGGGATAACAAAACTGCATGTAAAATAGGACAGTAGTAAAGGAACAGCACAGAAATTGTAAGTGATTTGTGACTGAGGTACCTTTAAGACTTCATTATTTAATATCTATATATTAAAGAGTAGGAAACTGCTATCAAGAGCAGGGTCTTGAATTAAACAGGATCTTGATGCTCACCTGAAGGGGACTTTATGTTTCATGTAGGCTTAACAGTGTGCAAGATTTGAGCCTTAATGTGTATGGAAGCTGGCTTGCCTGGTATTTAAACGTTTTGCTGTGTTGGCTGATTTTGGTAATGGGTGATGTACTAAAAAGAAATACAAAATGAAGAATTCAAGATTGTTGTGAAGTGAAAGTGATTTGAAGGTCATGTGTGTAGAAGGGTTCAGAAGGGCAATTGTTTTGTAGAAGTAAGTAGTGTGCACACAAAAAAATCTTACAGCTGCTTTGGTGCAGAAGCAGAACTTGTTCTTTAAGAGCTGTTTCAGACCAATAGATGATGTATAGTTTGTCTTAAGCATGGAGACTAAAAAGGGAAGCTGGACAAGCTCCACAACTTCACATTTATACTTTGATAAACCAAAATCAAACAAGAAGTCGGCTAAGTTTACCAGACGCAGTGTCTGAATAGCAATATGACACTAGAAAGCAAAACAACAATAGGATTTATTTGAAATAATTTCTTAGTGGTACTTGGAAGCAAAAGTAACTGTAAAATGACTCAAAGACATTTTAAAGCAATAAAAATAAATGCAAAGTAGAAGTTAAAGATTCCTTATCAGATATTTCTAATGCTGGAATCTTGTATGCACTCAGCTTTTCATACACTACTCTGGCAGAGTAATAGGTCCTTGAGTATCTATAAATGTTACTTACAGAATGGATTAAGGAGGCTTTAATGCAAACTAAATTTGGGCTGCCATTGAACAGTAATTAGTTTTGTACAGAGGTGTTTAGTTGTAGTACTTGGAGCAGCTTCCCCCACCACTTACTCTGTCAGTCTCTTGTCAGTTTATATCTGATTGCAGAAACCCTCAGCCTGGCCTAAATATGTGGGCTCATTGCCCTAAGAGTAATGTAAGTTTGTTTTTGAGGAGGATAGATATTGACTCATGGCTTACTCTACTGTGCTGAGTAGTGTAATAATAAGAAAGAAGTGTGAAAGAGTAGGGCTTGGACAATTTGTAGTGACTTTCTTAGGTGACCAACTTTTTTCTCTGTGGCACCTTGTATTTAATGAGAGCTGTATTTCCCCCATAATATAAGTAAAGGAAAGTGGATTTTACATCAGAGAATGTTAAGGAGAGGATATGAAAGGTAATGAATACATTCTTGGGCTCATCTTACATTCCAGTATATTGCACAGTGATTTTTAAGAGATGGGTCCTTTTTAGTTGAGACAAAAAAAAGAGGTATTTAACTTAATTATTGCATGTTCTGAGTAGTTTTCTAAAGTTCAGTGCTTTTACACAATTTAAAGACTTTTAGAAAGCATACATAACAGCCTTCAGAGCTATATGGGATCTAATTAGTCAATTTCTTAGCAATTAAAAAACACAGAATAATTGTGCCATCTACTTGTGTTTTACAGTCTTTGTGTAATTAAAAATAAAAAGCCCTACAGATTGTGTAGTCATAGTCTAGAAGTGGTGACAAAAAAAAAAATCACTGATCATGAACTGTTTTTTCCTCGTGTCTCTAAAACAAGACAGTAATGTATTACCTGTAGATTTTTATTGTCTATGTAATGTATTGCTTTGTGTATTTGAATTAGTTACACAGTAACTTACAGTGTACACAGGACTCTTGACTAGTCATGCTGTGATACTTTTTTCTTACTGCAAAATTTAATTTAAAAAAAAAAAAAAAAGCATCTCCTAAAAGCAGTGATAAGGTATCTCTGCGGATCCACCCGTGTACAACTGACTCCGTGTTAATGAAACTGCTTAAAGCACTTTGAGAATAGCAGGTTTTACAAATGTTAGATAATCCTTACACAGTCTTATGAGAACTGTGCCCCCTTCTTGGAAATAGTGATAGTAGAGAGAAATTAGGGAACTGCTCGGTTTTCTGCCTTGCACTTTATAATTTAAGCTCAAAAATACAGCTTCAAGAATCAAATTTAACAGCAGATCTCTTGTATTAAGAAACTGGGAAGATAGAAAATGTTTTTTGTATTTAAAATATATTAGTGTGACTTACAGAAGTGAACTGCAGGGGCGGCAGAGTCCCCATCACTGGAGGTTTTCAAGATGCAATGGGACAGGGTGCCAGATAATCTCAGCCAGGCTCCCCTTCCCACGAAAGGTTGGAGCAGGTGATGTTTCGAGGTCCCTTCCAAGCTGGGCTGTTCTGTGGTTGTGCGGTTTTTGCTGGAGCACCGGGGCAGATCAGGCGGGCTGAGCCTGGCTGCCAGGCGCTCTCCTGTCCGGGCAGGACAAGCGCTTCCCTGCCTCTGCCTGCTCCTGGTGAGGGAGGAGAGTGGAGAGCTTGCTGTGTCAAAGGGAATGCCAGAAAACTATAAATATACCATGGCGTGACGTTTGGTTGTAATCTCCTCTTTCAAATCCTTCATTAGAAGGAGGTGATTCTGAGCTGCCCTAGTGTGACATAGTGATGGTTTACTGACCGTTTCCTACTTTTCCGTATCTTTCTGGGGCTCAGTACCATTAAGAGATGTTTCCGTTGCAAAATCAGCTAGTGAACTGCACAGAAGCTCTTAATAGTGCTCATCCTGCCCATAATTTTTTCTGGAGCTTGATGTCAGGTCAGAACTGATTCTTTGTTGGTTATGTTAGCTTAGCCTTTTTCATTGTAGACCAAGTTTAGCAGAAAATGTGTGCTGTGTTTTCATTAAATCTGTATCATTGCATTAAGTTTCTAGATTAACTTTTTTATTGCTATACATCCATAAAATAAAAAAGAACCGGTGTTAGAGATTGAAACAAAGTGATGGATCTGGGCAATTTTGTTGCAACAAAATTGCTGCAGGCACTACTTTACTAGGATGGCCTCTTCCCATCTTTTGTGAAAGGCTGGCAGATGGTACGTACTTAGAAGTTGATCTCAAAAACTGAAGGGGGAGTGAGCTTGTGCTCCAGTGTGTCAGGTTAGATTTTTATATTCATATTTAGGCTATGATACCTTGAAAGAAGTATATGAGAACTGAAGTCACAAGTCGAGGCTGGTTGGTTGGTTTGTTTGCTTTTACAGGCTAAAAGCCTACTGCTAAGTATCTCTGAATTCTTAGCACTGTGGGTAGGGAGAATCTGAAACTATCATGATTTTGTTCCATTACTTCTGTTCATGATAGACAATGAATGACAGTAGTGTGAGGCTGTTTACTTCACCACAAAGTACAAAGGAGTATTGTGCTCATCAGATTGTATGCAAAATCTGCATGTCCCGAAGCCTGCCTTGTCTTGCGTAATAAAAGGCTACCAGACAATTGTATTGTCCCTGTTTGGGATTGAGCTTATTTTTATCCATCAGTCCCTTCACTGTCATGGCTAAATTTGGAAGTGTCATTGGAAGCTGCAGCTAGGCATTTGAGGGCAGAATATGGACATATGTATAGACAGATTTTTCTTTTTTTCATTTGAGCACATGGACAAGAGAATGAAAATGAGATAACACTAGAAATTTGTGTCATTTGCCTGTCTTTGTGGCTTTCAACAGAGTTTGAACAGTGTTTAGTCTTAAACTCTAGTTGGTGCTTTGGTTGTATATATCCTCAGACTCTTTAATTTTCTTACGTTTTTAAAGCACCACAACCAAGAGGTGAAACTCTTTTGCTTCCTAAGCAGGAATCCAGAAGCATAGCAAACATTTTTTTCCCCAGCAAAAAACTAGGCTGAAAAGAAGCCAGAAGGGGAATTTGCTCCTGTATGTGATGGAGAGAATCAGGCAGAAACTTGTGTCAGGCCTGGACCAAAGAATATGAGTGCAATGAACATGGGGTGGTTGTGCTCATTGAATCTAGGACAGTGTCTATTTTCTCTGCTGATCTGCTGCTGCCAGCCCACTCCCATCACCATAGCAGAAGTTGTGTCATAGCAAATGTGGTTCACCTGCTACAGGTGGCTGATGTTAGCCTTTCTCAGCCCCTCCAGCACCAATTGCTTGATTTTTTTGTGTACTAATTAAGCGAGACCTTAATTAAAAACAGCACTACATGAAAACCGCAGAAAGAATTCCACTGGCTTCTGTGGTTACTGCTGTATTTGTTGTATGTTCTTTTCTTAGTGTATAAACATTGGTGTTCTGTGTACAGATTTCATTGATTAGATACGTCTTTTTGTAATGCCTGTCACTTCTTTTTTTTGAGATAGGCATCTAAATTCTATGTTTCAAGGAGCTTAAAGGTTGGAATGTGTTAAACAATACTTCTTATTTAATGTCATGAATTTAAGAACACTCATGTCTATATCTTTGCATCTTTTCCCTTTTTTAATACTATTTATGTATGAAACATCCCTAAATGTTACATGAGTTTCATGGGCTGTAGAGGAATATGAAAAAACATAAAAACATAGCTACCTTTTGTCAGAGCACAGTAACTTTCCTTGGTGAGCTCAATATTATAAATTTGTCATTTTACTGAGCAGAAAATACGTAACCTAAGTAACAATGTGAATGTTCTTGTTCCTTGTGACTAGTGAAAAAACAAAAGATAACTGGATATTTTAGAAACCTCTGGAATGTGGCAGTTGAGGAAAAGATAAAGCCTCACTTAACTAATATATTTCTGGCTAAAAGATGAGTTTTTAGATGGTGTAGGTAAACAGAAGATCATGATTTAGCAAAATTTTAAGGCCATATGAGTTTGTTTATAAACCAGAATTGTGCTAATCATTACATTAGATGCCCTTTTTTAGCTCTTCTGTGCTTCTGCTTCCAATTTTGGGAGAAATTATAAAGTATGGGGGTATCTGACTTCCATTTCAAAAAACGATGGAGATAGATTAGGTAACAAATTATCCCTCAGTGTTGTTTACATAATGCCAATAAAACCATGGGCAATTCAAAAAGCAGCTAACAACTCATATTTAGGGTTTGTTTTTACAGTGTCTTTGCTTCACCTGTTTCATGCTACTTGTACTACTTCCTTGGACAGAGACATAAGCAGGATGAATGGCAATTATCAAGACTTTTGCAACCTTGGGGCGTAGGCTTCTGTTTTAAATATTTATTAATTAAGTAAACATAGTCTGCGTTTCTTTAGTACATGCTGTGTGATCACACCAAGTGCAACGTGACTGTTGCTGCAACATAGACAAAGCATGTTCCTGGAAGCTGCTATATCATTCACATGCATCACCATCATGTGTTCTTGCTGTTACCTTGGATTGTCATATAAGTGACTATACGCACAAAGAAATATTCACAAATTGCTTAAGTTAAGTCTGCCTTTCAGGTCAGCAGCTCAGATTAGAAGGGATTTTGAGCACAATTTGGGGCAACAACTGTGCTTGTTCCAGTGCAGCAAGTGCATAGGCAGGTGGGGAGTGAGAACTTCCCTGTACTCTGGAGCTGGCTGATATTTTGATCTTAAATTGCAGTGGTTAACTAATCTAACGAAATCTTCCATCTTCAAGCACTTTTCTGGTTAGCTTTACAGTATTTACTTGCTCCTAAATACTTGCATGTATTTACTTACTCTGTTATCGTCACTGAGATGCCTCACTGCCAATCGGAGTGGAGACATGCGAGGACCTTCTCAGAAAAATGTCTGAGTTCTGAGAGTGGATACATATGGGACATAGAGGAAAAAATAAAAATTATTTAACTTAAAAAACATTCTGTAGTCCTTGGAGATGTGGAAAATCCGGGATTTGTGGAAGAGGAAGCATGGGAGAGAGAGGACATGACAGAGGAAGAACAGAGGACAAGGCAGAAAAGGAAAAAACACTGAAGGGAGAAAAATAAACAAAGGTGGGTGGAAATAGCTTGAGAGAGGAGACAAACTGGCAGAAAGTATACTTGATGCATACTTAGTCATGCAGTTCCGTGGAGCAATTTGAGAACTGAGCCATTCAACAAGGCCTCCTTTGGAGGCAAAGGTGTATTAAAAAAATAGTCAACAAGCAAAGCAACCCATCCACCTCTCAAACGTGCATTGAGCAAAGTTTCCTGATTGTAACCCTTCCTCTAAGAGGAGACTGCATCAGGTTAGCTCTTTTTTGTCAGGACATAGGCTGAACCCTGAAACAAGTGGTCATGGAGTGGAAATTAAGAACCAGAGAAAGGGGGGAGTAGAAGCATAGCTGGACTAGAACAGCAAGGAAAAAGACTAAAGAAATATGAGAGCAGTTATTTGCATAGCTGTTGGTTCACACAGCTTTAAATCAAGCAAGAACTGTACTGACATTTTAACAGGTGCTTGCCTGGGGATTGTGATACGAAGGAGGAATAAGAAGGGGGTAAAAGCAATATCCTGTATTTTAAGTAGCACATAGTAGGACTGGAACACTCAACAGACGATGGAGATTCTTTTAATCTTCTGAAAGAGAAGTGACAAAGGCATCTTGGGAGGCTTGTGCAAATATAGACAACAGGCAAGTTTAGCATTGTTGCGAGAGACATGTCATCAGTCTGTCTTTGTGCATACTTAATCCTGCATGTACTGCCCATTATGATGTAAATTTAACTCTGGTCGGCTGTGAAATATTTAAGTGCCATGAGTGAATCTCCAGCTGCAAACCCATTGGTCTGAATTTGAGGTCTTAGAGGGAAAAAAAAAATCCTTCAAAGCATTCCTTAGGAATGTGTTTATAATATTCTATAAATAAGGAACTTGATCATAATTTTCTTTTCATTGTCATAATTTTTCTTTCCAGAACTCTGCAAACAGCACTGTAAACAATTCTGCTAATGTTTCAGGGGCACAAAGGATCTTTGTAGTTTCTGGTTTTCAGCTGTTCAGCTTGTAAAAAAATGAATGATCATGGGTAAAGTGTATGGATTTATGAATTCAGTGTCTGGTGCCTTAGTAACCTCTAAACAATCAAAGTGATTATTTATTTGGTTATCAGGAAGACGGAAACTTGTGTGTAATCCCTTTATCCAAATGCAGGGGAGGAGCTGTGATGAAACTATCAAAGAAACTGTACAACCCTGGAAGCAAATAAACACAAAAAGTTTTGAGTTAGGTCCCCATCTAGTTTCTGCATTTTCTCTACTCTCAACAAGTCAGGTGTGAGGTTTTTGTTTGTACGCATCCAACAGCAAAACAAAAAACCTAATAATACATAATTATGAAACTTCTGATTAGGAGGATATGAAGCTTTGCACATAATGTTTTCAAAATTCAAAATGCTGTCATGTATAGGTAGGGGTGGTTGCCTAATGTTTTTCCATTAAGTGGTTTTAAGGCTTTCCTTTTAGATGATTGCTTATAGCTTTGTTGTTCTTTGCCTGAAACATTGTCAGGTGTTTGCTCTGTGATTGTTCCCCTCACAGCCCTGCACATACACACCCAGAGCTTCAGCAAAATGGTTAAGCTATTAATGGTATGGTAAAGGAAAACGTGTAGGATTTACAATGTTGAGAAAATCTGTCAGTGCCATGTGGGAGGGACGCAATATAAATAAATTACCCATTCTTCTTAATGCAAGTAGATTTTTCTGTTTGTTTTTCCCTTACCCAAAGAAGTATTTATTCTTACACTGCCACTATAGTTGTGTTAGTTTGGCTGCTAAAAACTGGAAGTGCTACTGCTTTAGACTGCAGATGCTGTCATCACTGTCTGTCATGGTAAGGACTGGAAACTCTCTAGGATGCAGCTGCAGATGGGTATAAGATACTGAGCTTCATCTCTTCCAGCCTCTGGTGTCAAAGAGAGTATTCAGATGCTGCTTAGACTCTTAATTTAGTAAAGAATCTCAAAGTTTGTCGGTTTTCATACAGTGTCATTACCGAACAACAAAAAAAACCCAAACATATTCTAAGGTCAACGTAGTAAATAGTCTCAATTTTACCCATATCCTGGTATGTCTAGTGTGAGAAAGAAAGTTCAGTAAAATTACCTATAACTGATTTGTCCCCAGCACTGGCCTTTTAAAAACAACATGCAAAGCTAAGCAGTAACAGTTGTATTTCCAAGATTGCATCTTTCAAACTTTCTATTCAGAAATAATATAATTTTAGGTTCCTAGTTTGCAAATATTTGAAGTTAGGTAAGAATATTTTTTTCCCTTCTTTTTAAAAAGTCATAATGTGGATGTCTTCATCTAAGCTAGTTGTTTAAATTCTTTATAATCAGGAAGAGAAATTAGTACTTCTGGAGACTGACTCATTTCAGATGATTGTTACAGGATGTTTCTCTGGGTTGATTAGGAGGGAGGCTAGGTGAGTAGTCAGGTCAGGTGGTTACATCTGACCTAGCAGATATTTATTTACATGCTGAGGGAAATTATTCCTACTGTTTACACAAATATTTTTCTTACTGAGTTTGTCGATGAGATGAATAAGAGGAGTCTGTTGCAAAGAGTGCCTTAAAGTAAGATACACAATTAATACAAGTACATTTTACAAATTTCTGCAGATCGTTAAAATAACAAATGTAGGCACTTTTAAACAGCCTTTCTATTTACCTGTCAAGATCTGATTTCAAAGTTTTATCCTCCTACAATAGTTAACACTGGAACACCCACATGAATGCTGTTTCATAGCTTTGCTTGGGCTCTTACAATGTCAGTTGTACAACTTCTGTAAGAGAAAGGCGGCACTGAAATGAATATTTGATTGCTTTGGAGGTCCTTAGTTAGCTTTAAATGCAAACTGAAATTCTACTTTGTTTATCTCCAAGATAGACAGAAACTTTCTGAGCTCTGTTTAAGGAACCTTGCCTAGAATGTTTTAATTTCAGAGAACTTTCTAAAATTTTTCATTAAACTTGTGAATTTTTATATTTCCTACAGAAGGGAGTTTGGGGAGTGAGGGGCAATTCTGTGGTTGCACGAGTTTAAAGGGAACCGTGAGAGCTGACAATGCTCTGGCAGAATGCAGAAAAGTGCCATTTGTTGATGAGTGAAAATAAGCCAGGATAACTTTTTCTCTCACATGCCTCTATCTCTCCTTGCACAAATCCAATCTGTTGTCTCTAGCTGTAACTATATCACTTCCATTAAAGCCAGTGGAAATTAAGTATCTCTATCATCTCTATCAATTATAAACTGGTTGTTGATCTTCCCAAAAACATGAAGGTTGACAGTTTGGCCCCAAAACATTTGGGAACTAGTGTTCTTAGGTACTGTTGTGCTTTCACTATAGTTGGCTGTCTCTCCTGGCCCTATGTTACTGAATTTTTGTTTGTTATTTTTTTATTCTAGTACTGATTTAAAAATAACTTTTTTTTTTTTTTTTTTTTACTTTTAAGGAGCTCTACCATGTACCAAATGGCATGTCTCCAGGGAAGCTCTCTCATGGGATGGTGTATGGCGTTGTGCACCGAACTGACAACAACCATAAGAGAGAAATGGTGGTTTATGGGTGGTCAGCTGATCAGCTGAAAGAGGAGATGAATTACATTAAAGAAGTGAGTTATGCTTTCAGCTTCAAAATTTGTCCAATATCCTTTCCATATATTCATGTAGAGCTGTGAGTGTATATGGGACGACTGACATCTAGCCCAGCACCCGAATCTGTATTGGGAGCCTACTCTGAAGCTAAAGGCTTGTCTTGTTAGTATTTGAGTTGGAAAAAAAGCATGCTGTATAGCTGGGAACTGTGTGGTTCAGACTCAGGGCCTCTCTGCCAAGTGGTACTTGTTAATGCTTGCTGACTGGGCTACAGCTGGGCAAGCAAACTGCCAAACAGATCTTGGGGTTCCTGTCCTGAAGCCTTCATAATTTCAAATGTGATACAGAAGAAGCTATGTAAGCGGACACTGAAAGGATAAACTCTCCTCTCTTCCCCTGCTTCAAACCCCCTAGTTTTGAAAAGGCTCCTAAATTAGGTGACATAGTAAAATCACTTGAGTATATTTTGGGGCAGCCTTAAAATAGTCAGCCTAATAAGGATGACTTTGTACTACTTTCTCTGTGTATGTTCATTTATCGTAATTGGCAGAAGCTGTCCTGAAAGAAAAAAAATGCGTTTCTGATGCTGCTGGTTTCTGCTCTTGAAACTCAGCATCTCTTTGCCTGTCAGTCATTGGCTCTCAGATTTGCTTTGGCAATAACCCCCTAAATAGCCTAGGGCAAATAATTTGACCTTCTCTTTCCATCCACCTTCACCACCCGGGGAGCTATTGGCCAATGGTTATCAGTGTTACACTGATTCAAGTGCAAACGGAGTTGACATAAAAGGGAGGAACACTGAGTCAAGCCAGCAGTGTAAAAGACTGTAATTATGTGTGCTCTTAACATCTGCCTGGTCCTACCTATCAGCACTGGCTTCTCTCCTTTATTACTCACAGTTTGTTAGCTCCCAGCATTCAGCGCTCTCAAGCTCCTGCACTCCCAGTTGGGGTATGTCACTACTGCAGTGCAGGCGAGGCACGCGAGCTGCCTTGGCTGCTGGTTGCCTGCCCAGGTAGCTTATCTACCCTGCTGGGGTGGTGTCAGGGGATGGGTGAATTGGCAGGTCCGGCAGGTCCGCCCTGGGCTGTGGCGTATCTGGTACCTGGCGCAGATTGCTTGGACTGGGACCGTCTCCCTGCCCTACTCTGTTCACAGCCAGCTGGTGGTATGGAGGGTCACGTCAGACCAGGTGAACTGCATGTCTCGTGTATGTGTTCAGGGTACTGATCCTTTCAGGAAAAAGTGGGAAAGATGTGGGAAGAGATGTACTGGCCCTTGCTCTCCCATCTCCTGGAAGCTGTGCTGAGCTATGCTAATTTGTGAACTTTGGGCTGCCAGATAGGTTTCATCTTTAAAAGTAGAGTCTTAAATGACAGTCCTCAGCTTGTGCCACGTATATGCTGACTTAAATAGACCAAAAATGATGGGCCACGTCAGAACTGCTGACAGTTTCCTCTGTATCTGAGTCAAATTTGCACCTTGCAAGAGCGGGGTGTGTGCGTGCATATGTGTGGGTGGGGACAGGGCGAGGGGTGCTTTCCCGAGGTGAAGGGCAGGAGTCAGCTACCATACACGTTTCTCATCCTAAAGGGAGCATGTAGTTTGGGGTAGACTTGTGCCTACTCCTTGTGTAGATTTGATGGCCTATGCCCCTCTTTCTAGGAGGGAGTGGGTATGCTGCAGAGCTGCTCGGAACATCCCCTCTTGTATAAGGCCCTGCTAATGTTTTCCGCTCGCTCCTTCCCCAAGCCTATGCAGAGAAGAGGTGAGCTAACAGCCCTAGATTATCTGCAATCAGTCTGTGTTTGATGGGGTGGGGAGTTTGAATTACGTAGCTGGAAGGTAGACTGTAGGCAAATATTTCACTATCCTTTACAATGCCTGCTCTTGAGAAGGCTGGTTCTGTGCATGATTGCAATGGCATGTAACCCAAGCTGGCTTCCAGCATGCTTTTTTTTCTTTTCTTTTTTTTTTTAGAAAGACAAGGTATAATTTACATCTATAGTTCTTAAATAAAATTATATTGAGTACTCTGTTCTTCAGATTTGAAACTGCATTGGTAAATTTATGCTAATATATTGTTTAGCTGGATAGGAGCCTAAAAGTCCAAAATTAAAGGGTTTGTCCTCAAAGGATACTCAGGGAAAACTAATTAACCACTTTAAAAAGAATGCAGGTGTATTAAATCCATGTGTGGATGCTTTTTTTTGGAAAGAAAACATTATATGCTCAAATTCATTTTAATTCATTTAGTAAGGTTAGAATGAGTTACAGATAATTCAATTGAAATTCATTATTTAAATTATTAATTTACAAGTGTTTGAGTGTGTACAGAGAAGTTTGGAATTACTCAGAGATGTTTACTCATGTCATCCCTACGTAGACAAATCTTGAGACTTAAATTTTTCTTTTTTTTGAGAGTAAATTGCTGTTGATGGAAAGGTAGATTAATAACAGAAATTGCTGAAAGCAACAAGGACATAGAAAAAAAATCATGTCCTAGTATAAACAGTATCATCATTAAGTTTGATAAAGGCATTTGATTTTTTCTGACACCAGGTGAGAGCAACTCTGGAAAAAGTAAGAAAGAAAATGTATGGTGAATATGATGAAATGAAACGAAAAATACAGCAGCTTACAAACGAACTGAAAGTAAGTATACACTCATTTGTAGGGAAAGCATATGAGAATAAGTGCCCCAGTGTTATCTAGAAACTTTTTGTGCTTCAGCAGAACAGAAGTAATTTCTCAAACTACTCCAGTTCATTGTTTTATGTGACATCTATACTTTTCTTTCTTTATTTATTTTTCCCTCCAGAAGGTAAAGTAGGACAGGGATGCTTTTGCATATGGAATTACTAATTGCTGCTTCTTGGAAATAAAAGAATGATCTTGATAGCGTTGTCTGTGTGTATTGACAATTAGTGGAGATGTTTGTACCAATAAGCTGCCAGGTGAATTGAATAAATAACTTACGTAATTAGGAGTAACATGCAACTTGGTGTCATTTCAACAGGCTTTGCTCTGTTTTACTGACTTCATTGTTTAGACACTGTAGTAAAAGAAGTAGCAATATTCTTTCTTATTAAAGTGCTTGATAGTTCTAGAAATTACTTACCTTTTGGTTCTTGATTGAGCATTTCAATGGTCATTTGATGACCTTTCTTTCTTCTGACACGCTGCTTTAGCAATAAAAGCTACTGCACTCTGTAGAAGCATCCTTCATAATCAACTGCTAAGTTCTTTGGTCCAAAAAATCTCCCTGAAAACTTGCTGTGGATTTTGTATTCAACATTGATTTTCACAGCCCTGGTTCAGATGAAGCTTTGGCAATTAAACGTATCCAGACTTCAAGGGTCTGGGACCCTGACTTGTGCCCTTCTGCCATCCTCATTTGGAGACTGTCAGTTCTTTGCATGCTCCATTATGTATAAAGATCAGAACTTGCTGTTAAACCGGTATTTTTATGCTGTGGCAACTAGTCTCAAAACAACAACAAAAAAAATCACCCTGACTTGAAAGGAGGAGGGAGAGAAAACTGAACTTCAGTAAACTATGTTAAATAGTCTTGATGATGTCAGCAAGGTGAGTCTCCCACCCAGTATGCATGCAGGCAAATGCTGATTCAGATGTCGTTTGTTGCCTTTGCTGCTGATCCTCACTGAATAGCAGTGGTGATATTCTGCACTTCAGATCTTCTGTCAGACCTGTAGAAATCCTGCATGAGTCTGAACATCTCTCTTAATTACGGGTTTCTGACCAGCTCTGACAGAATGTCTAGTTCTGCAGCAAATTAGCAGTTTATGAAGCACTCCTGACGTAAATGGCACATTATGAGACACCCTCCCTGCTTTTTTAATACTTTAGACTGCCTGAAACAAAGCACAAGTGTTGTTCTGCCTAGTAATATATGCTTTTGTTTGTTTGTTTGTTTGCTTTGGTTTTTGTTTTTAGTTTTAAATGACTGCCAGCTTTCATGCTATTTGGTGATCCTGTTTAAAATCCTTTATATACTCTTTGCTTCAGCTTTAAATCACTGTGCTTTTTCCCCATCAATTTGCAGGACTACTTATTGTTCATAAAGTTTGTTTGAAATTTGTACTTCCAATATCCTCCCCTGAGCAGTATGCTTCTTTATACAAGTTCTTATCTTGTAACTTTCTTAATCCATCCAAAGCATTTCTGCTTTTGTTTGTTTGTTTTTACATGAACACACATTTATATAGGGTTAACAGTAACTTCTGCTCCCTATGTTGACCTAATCTGTGTATGACTTAGTTACTAAATACTCATTGTTCTCCATATCAGTCCCCAGTGTTCTTATGTTTTTATGAAGAAACAAATCTGGTCTATCTAAGAATGTGAGTTGGACTGGCCTCCATTAGTAACATTTTTTTTCTCTTTATTATTGGATGGTTCATAATTATTTACACTGTTTGGGTTTTGGTCTCTTCTTAAATGATGTTATTTTTTGCCTTTTTTTTTTTCCCTCCAGTTTTTAAGCGTGTGTGTGTACATACAGAATATGACATATTTTCATACAACAAAGCTCTCTGCTGACTTCTTCTACCTGCTTCATATTGTTTCATCCTTAAGTCTTCTTGATGTTGCTTCTTTATATACCTGATTAGTCAGTTCCTTCTTAGTTAAGGCTATTCTATGGTTCACTCAAACCTTTCTAGATTTCTTAATTTCTTGCATTCTTCTGCTTTTCATTCTGTGACTTTTTACAATCTGCCCACTCTGTGTATATAAACCAAATAGACATCCGTCAAGTGTCCTCTTGTCTTTTCAAAAAGAGCAGCTTTTACAGTGATTACAGACTAGCAAGAAACGTAGATACTTGTGCCTTATTTCTGTTAGCGTATTTGGATTCTAAGTTTTGTTTGTTTGTTTCTGAGGTGCAAGAATATCGTTTGAGGCCTGTATATTTTAAGCATCCTAGTACTGTGAAAATTAACCATGGGGTCTTTCTCTTCTGTAGCTCCCTTTGAAAGAATAGGTAAACTTAATCATTATTCTATATAAAACTTTTTTTTTTTTTTTTCCTGCTCAGGTGACAAATGCTCATCAGGAATCCTTAGAGAATCATGTGCGAGTGCAGGCTGCAGCCTTAGATAGCTTTAGTGAAATGAACAGCTCCTTGACATCAGCATCAATAGACTTGCAGGTACATTTTAATAGCTGTTTCACAGCTGACAACTGCCTTTTCTGACATGGATTTAAAAGCATACATAAAACATGGATGACAAATATAGATTCTAACACTAAACAAGCCTATAAAGTACTGTCTTGGATATCTACGGCAGCTGATTTAGGAAACTAAGAAAAAGAAATTCCAACACCTGGGTTTTTTAAAAAAAAACTGTTGAAAATAGTGTACAATAAAGAGATGCTTATCTGCAACAGACTAATGCCACTAGTCATGTCTCTACAAAATGTCTAAGTTGAAAATGTGATTTGTTCTGTATTGTGGAAAATGGTGCATCTGACTTACTCCTACCTTCGCTGGTTAACAGAAATGGAAGTGGCATGTTTGGATGCTAAACACTTGTAGAATTTACATACTGTGAAATGTAGGGGGAGGGAGAAGATGGGAATGAATTTTCTGTTTTAAAGACTTCCAAATTCCCATGTATCTGAGCTGAACAACTTAAAGTTCCTACCTTCTTGTATGTCACAGTTTTTCTCGGTCTAGTGCACTTAATATGTATAGCATGGCCTTTGGAGAGAAGAAAGCAAGATTGTTGGGAGTAGCATTCATACTGAAATGTATCCCTGTCCTTTCTTTTTTTTTATAGTTTTCCAGGACTTGGTTTCATTGAGCATGTCCTCATGGAAAGACCTTCTAGCAAACTAAACACAACCAAAGCCATAAATTTATATGTTAAAACTTGCAAAACTGTTCACACTGCGCTGATACATCAGGAAATTCTTAAATGTTCTGTCTATTCCATAATCTCTTGACTATATTTGTTCACCAAATTATTTATGATTTTTAATATGCCATTTGCCTCTTTCTTCTAGAAAACTCTAGTGGATGTTACATTGGAGAACACTGATATAAGGGAACAAATAAGGAATTTAAAACATACACATGAGCAATCTATGGAAAAGCTGAGGGAGAAGCAAAAGCAACTGGAAACAGCACAAATTGAAAATCAGTTACTGAAATTAAAGGTGCGGTATATAAACTCGCCTGAAAATATTGCACAGTAAGGGCATTAGAAGTATGTTAAATTAATTCCTTGGCCTTATTCGTAAAGGGTTCTTCATTCTTCATGTCTTCATCGTTCCCCAGAGCTGACATATTCCTGTGAATCAATACTCTTTTAATAGCAAAGAATCTCAGCTGGCAGCAGTCTTTCTATAATATGGGATTACCATTCAGGGATGTTGGCAGGTGAAAATTCAAACCATTAAATGGTTGTTAGTGTCCATTGCTGTAAGTAAGGGAATATTATAACTCTACACAGTGCTATAAGCATTTCTTGATGTTGAATTTGTTTATTTGATATTGCACAATTTTTAATAGGTAATCTGTTAAGTCTTACAAGCATATGGTCAGCAGATGCATGCTGTAAGAGCAAGTGTCTTGGAAAGAGAATTAAGCTGTTTATTTCAGAGAAATGCAAGGGAATAAAACGCAGGCTGGAAGGTTTTATATGCCAGAAAGCTTGACTGTTTTCTCTCCTCATCTGCCAAATGTATTCTTTTAATCTCATTTAAAAAAAACCAAACCACACCCAACCAAAAAAACCTCTTCTGGAAACCTTTGTCTGTCTTAAAATGGCTCAAAATAGACTAATTTGGATATAGTACTGTATCGAAATCTATCATTGTGAAATTAAAGTGACTGCTGATTTATTCATGTTTAATTAGTGAGGAAAAAGTTTAAATTTTGCCCTCAAAGTTGCAGTTTTATTACAAAGTTAGTGGATAAAAAACCTCATAGTTGTCTTTGAAAGTTAAGCGGAAAATTGTGTATCAAAGATGCCAAGACATCTTGGATTTAATTCCAGGGGTGAATGTGAGATGATGTGGAATCTGGGGGGTTAGCAGTTGAAAAGCAGTAACTACTGTATGCCATGATAATTTTCTGGGTAGGAGAACACATCCATGTAGCTTATTAAGAAGGTTTGGTTTATTCATACAATCATAACAATAACTGAGGCTGGAGACATTGCTTAAGAGTACTGTTATAGATGTCCTGATGCATCTACCTTTTTATGCTTGTTTTTACTCTCGTTGCTCAAGCTATAAGCAAAGGAATGATGGAGAGACAGTGCCAGGCATCATATTCCAGTTCAGTGTATCTTCAGAACTCTGGGTTTTCATTGTTGGCTTTTTCTGAATGATACAATTCTTTCGGGCTTCCTAAAATGTGGAAGGTTTTGTGTTGTACTGAAACTTAATTTAACTCCACTCCCTCTCATAAAGTGCAGGTTACTACCCCTGCCCCAGTGTTGGTCTAGGTGAGATGCCAAAGGGGACAATTGCAGTACAAGTGGAGTCCTTCAGAGCTCAGTCCCTTTTCAAAGGGTGAAATATACTGTTGTTATCCTACAGGATAGTAAAACAGCTTGTTCCCACCAGGCAAGATAAACACAACGGTTTAATAAATCTTTCAGTCCTTGAAATGAAAAAAAAACCAACCCAGAACGTTAATCATCAGAACCAGGTATTTGATGGCTGTGTAAACTGTAGCGATCAGCAGGGAACACTTTATTCTTCTTCCAAATGACAGTATATTCCTCCTCTTCCTGACATTTTTGTAGCACCCACAGCATTTTGCTATAACCTTGTCTGATTTATAGCATCTCTGGTAAGAGAACTATGTCCTGGACCAGCTATTTTACTTTGCTTTTATTGCAGTTTACAGAGTAGATGGGTTTAAGCTGTGAATACCCTATCTGGTGTTCAATCACTGAGGGTGTGGTTCAGTATTTTGAGCCAACAGACAGGGGAAATCCTGTCTCTGAATTACCATTCCTGCCCTCTTCCTTATAGCAGTAGTAAAGTTTCTGGTCCTGTGGTTAAAAATTAACCCTTCCAAACTCCCGAGTATATTAATTTTAAGTCTGATTGTTCCCTGCTGTGCTTTGCTCCATGGTCACCCCAGCCTCTTTTGCCTACACAAAGAGCAGTATGTGAAAAAGCAAGAGAGAGGAGGGAAGGAACAGTGGTGTCTTCTAGTTAACAACACATACATAGGTCAAGCTTAAAGGAATTATTGCTTTGAGTGGTCATGGTCATCTGGAAACAGGAGTTGAGTCTAGACCATCTCTAATCTATGTTTCTATAGAATGGGAGGAGACAAATGGTCTTGATGCAAATGAAAATCTGCTTCAGCAGTGTTAAAATTTTAACAAGGTGAGCTGAAGTTCAAAGTGTTACTCTCACATCATGTGAACTCCGTTTCTCCTGCTGCCAGCAGTGCTGTACTGATTGATGGGTCAACTTTCCCCTCTCTTAGGTGGAATCGTCACAGGAAGCCAATGCTGAAGTCATGAGAGAGATGACAAGAAAACTGTATAGTCAGTATGAGGAAAAAATGCGAGAAGAGGAGCAGAAACATAAAGCTGAGAAAGAAATCCTCCTAGTACGTATAGCCAGTCTGTATGAATGGTGCTTAGCTTGGGTGTCATTTCTCAGTCACTTAATACTCCAAAGTTGACATGTGTTCCTTCGCTCCTGTCTCTGTGACTAGTCATGCCATAGTTACTAAACTTTCCAAGCTTTGGGAGTTGTAGGGCTAAGAAAAGAATGTGTTCAAACACAGTAACAGTGATGATAATGTAGATTTCAAAATTTGAAAGGGTGTAAGTTGGTTTTTTTAACTTCTGATTCTCTAAAAAAGAGGAAAATATAATGTCTAATTTTAGTGATAGTTTAAGAAGGGGAAGGGGAACAACTTCATTGGACGCTACTGGAGCAAGAACCCTTCCTGTCACCTTGTTTCCCTCCACCCCCAAGTAAAATGTTTCTATGAGCAGTTAGTCATTGCATTTTTCTAACCGATAAAGATAGGTAATGACTGAGATTGAAGGTAGATTCCTCAGTCTCTTTCTATTCATACTGTTTTATATGTGAGGAAAGTACAAAGCTGAACGTAGCATTCTAAACAGCCAAGTTTTCCATCTTCTGCAACAGCATGTTTTACTTACACTGTTACTTCACGGCATCATCAGAAGAGAAAAAAAATACCTAAGAAATGGTTAAAAATTTTTCTCAGATTTTCATAATGATGCTTTACAAACACCTATGCATTTTGAAGTGCCCTACATCTTTTGTTTTATACAATGCACATTTAGGGTCACAGGTCTTCCAGGCTTCTGGGCAGGTGTAGTGAAAAGCTTTGAGGTCTGCTTAAAAGCTAATAGCCTGGCTCTATGGCCTAAAAAAAAAAGTAAATAAAAAAAATATCCTCATTAATATATTGGATGTCAACATGACTGAGGGTGTTCTTATTTGAAGGAGGAAACGAATCGGCTTCTGAAGGCTATTGAGGAGGCAAATAAGAAGATGCAGATTACAGAAACAAGCATACAGGAAAAAGACCAGAGAATTGGTGAGCTGGACCGTCTGATTGAACGCATGGAAGAGGTATGAGAGTTAGTTGATTACCAGCTTTAAAGGAAATGCAGAAGTGCATGGAGGAAATTTAAATTTTTTTTTTTTATTTAATTTTTTGCTCTTTCGTCTTCTGCTCAGTACCCTGTTCAGTAACATACCCTTGTTGTTTGCATCTTACTTAGTTATTGTATCCATATAAGTAAATGCACCTGGACTACCGTAGAGACACTGTGATTAAGCAGTTCTTCTGTCTTGCTAGTGGTCTTCATTGTCAGGGCTGCCTAAGGTGTCAAAAATTATTTAGTAAATTAACCATTATTTTAAAGAAAGAGTTAAAAAAGACCAGTCAGTCTTCCTTCAGTGTGCACGGTCTCCTAAACCTAATGAAGTAGTAATCATAAATGATCCAAAGTCTCTTAGAAATGCTGTTGGTGGGTCCATGGAGTGCATGGACCTCTTCCTGGGGATGGATGAGGAGCTGACCGAGAGCTTATGGGTCAGGATTAAAGGGAGGGCAGGGACAGGTGACATCGTAGTGGGGTCTGCTACAGGCCACCTGACCAGGAAGACTGAGCGGATGAGGCCCTCCATAGACAGATAGGAGCAGCCTCATGTTCACAAGCCCCGCTCCTCATGGGGGACTTCAGCCACCCTGATATCAGTTGGAGGGACAACACAGCAGGGCATAAGCAATCCAGGAGGTTCCTGGAATGCGCTGATGACAAATTCCTTCTCCAAGTGACAGAGGACCCAACGAGGAGAGGTGCTGTGTTGGACCTTGTTCTCACCAACAAGGAGGGGCTGGTGGGGACTATGAAGCTCAAGGGCAGCCTTGGCTGCAGTGACCATGAAAGGGTGGAGTTC
>JAVJGG010000002.1:8293343-8308604 GCA_035590195.1 Aviceda cuculoides | reverse complement strand
TGAGCAACCTGGTCTAGTGGAAGGTGTCCCTGCCCATGGCAGGGGGGTTGGAACTGGGTGATCTTTAAGGTCCCCTCCAACCCAAACCATTCTATGATTCTATGGTTGATTAAAATGCATTTTAGTTAGGAAAAGACCTTACTATTTAGCTGTTTATAGTCCTGATAGGAATTGTATGTCCAAATTTCTCCATGTGTGGATGAAATGCTAAAGTGAAAGCTTCAGACTCAAATGTTTTGAGTTTTTTTTGTGAGTATGTAGCAGCCACTTAATCTTCCATGCAGATATCTATCTTATTTAGATTATGGCTCAGAATATTTTGAGGAGAGAAGAAAAAATCATTTTTACTGCCTTTTAATCCAAAACTTAAGTTTTTCCTTTCCTGCTAGCATTAAAAAACTTTTAATTATTCCTCTCCCTGGCTAAATATTCCCTACCAAACTGTAATTGAGAGCAGGTTTTTGACAATTTACTTTTAAAACTCTGAAAGCAGAAATGCTAAGAGGCATTTCCCTCTTGTGACACTGGCAGCATTACTGTAAAACTAGTTGTAGCAGTTGTTGCATTGCTTCTTTTTATTTCCTTCTTTTTCTTCTTCTCTTTTATGGACTTTGCTCTAGGGCAAAACTCATACTAGTAGTCAGATGATTATTATTTTAATGCATTGTTAAGCCTAAGCGTATCACAGTACCCTCCTTGCGTAGTACACTGCATCTGAATCTCATTTGTTGAACGTTTTCAGATATCTGAAACAGCTTTTTATCTTCTGTCTCAAACAGTTACGGTGAAATTTTCTCTTTGTTTTGTGGTATCATTCACCTAGCTGAGAATGAATGTTATTGTTTAGTCCTTAGACTGAATAGTGTATAGTATAAGAGCAGCCCTTCCAGAAGGCTCTGATGCTCTTGGATGTACTTTGGCATTTCTTATTTCATTCAGTAGCAGGCATCTCATTACCTTTAAAGATCTGTGCCTTGCTATCTAAAATACAAGAGCAGAGAGCATTCTAGTAAGTAGAGAGAATATGATCTTCTGTTTTTACAAGTGAAGTGTTTATTCACCACCTTTAGTTTAGTATAGTAAATATTTGTTACTGAGAAATAGATTCTTATAAGCCAGTCCTGTTAGTTTGACTGGTTAGTCTAATGTGCATTTGTATTGAGCCCCTTTTGTCTAATGCTTGCAAATCTATTAGTAGAATTAGCGATTACACTGAGACATCATTCAGCTTAATATTCCCCTTTAGTAGCTCCGTTAACTTCATCTGGGCTTCAGCCTACAACTTTGTAAGTATTATGCAGTAAATAAAGGGTTGCAATATAGTTCTTAAGTACAGATGAGTTTCTTCATGTTGATTGTTTAATTTGCTCTTATCTGGCTGATGCTTACAAAGTAAACCTGAATGCCTCTTAAATTCCCATTAAAGTGGATAGCATACTCCTCTGTTAATTTGTGTTGACTCAGTTCCCAAGTTGATACAGATCTTCACGAGTACTGTGCTGGTGGACACCTAAAAAATAAATGGAATATTTTGGGGAGGAAGATTGAGCAATACCTTTTATCTCAGCCTTGGATTGAGAGATCTTTTTGGAGGGATAACATGGAAAATTTGACATTTATGTAAAGATTGTCACGACTCATCCTTTTATGCAAAAAATTCAGTTTTAAGTACAACTGTACATCTTTGAATAGAAAATTGAAAACTCTGATCTTTTTTTTCCATACATAGCTGGGAATTTGATTTTATTATTATGCATTCTGTGCTCCTTGACTACAGGAAATGCATTAATTTTGTTTAATCAGTTTCTATTTTCATTTCACAAATGATCTTTGGAATTGCAATGAAATATGCTCTGTGAAGCCTTTACATTTTGACATACAGAGAACTGAAGGATAACATTTCTTGTTTAGGAGCGTCACCAGCTGCAAAAACAACTTGAACTAAATGAAAAACAAATATCTGGAGCAAAATCTGAAAACAACTGTGACAGTGAAAGGTGAGATATGTCTTGTCTGTGGAAATTCTAGTATTGCTAGGAAACTTTAGGGGTGGATTGGTTTGTTTGGTTGGTTTTGAAGACACATGAATTTTATTTTTTCTAACTTTAAAACTGCAGTCTGGTAGGGATTGTCCATCTGAATATAAGTTTATTTACATACAAAATATTAAGAGGATTAATTTTTGCAACAAAAACCAGTTTTGTGCATTTTTCTTCAAAAGTTGTTAGCAAATATGCAGAGTACATTTTAGATGGAACGAGTTGTGATGTATTTGTGGATTGCATTTTTCTTAAATCTGCATTCCCACATTCAGCACAGTATGATTCTGACTATGAATACTTTCATTATCTCCTTCTAGAGAGAACTGCTCAACACAGTTCTAAAAGAAAAGACATTCTGTGTCCTGTATTAAGCTGTAAGACATGCGCTTTGAAAAGAATTCTTGAAGAGAGCAAGAGTTTTGCATATAACTGCCAGAGGCCTCTTTTCCTGTATAAAAGAGGGAAAGCAAGGGAATATATTTGAGGCTTGGAGGTGCAGGTCTACATGTGTGGTGCACATTAACATATGCACATGAACAAAATGAAGGTGTGGAAGAAATTTGTCATGTAGCATCACAGTGCAGAAATAAGCTATGAAGTTACTTGGGGAAAGTGAGGGTCATGTTATTGGCAGTGAGACCTCTGTGAATGCTTGTTCTCAAAAGCATGAGGCTTGGAAGAACGATCTAGTGGTGTGGTGGCACCTGGATGTGCTGTTTCTGCCCACAGGTGGCATGTGCATCCGTTACTACTTCTTTGAGACTGACAGAGCACCATGACCAGGCAGAAGAAAGCTTCAAGCAAAGCCAGAGACAAAGTTTCAAGAGAAGTCTATCCAGCACTGAAATAGTGTAACTGCCATTGGAGTGAAAATTGCATCTGCCACTCAAAGGTTTATATGACACTACTTGAGTGGGTAAAGATGGTTTATAAGCAGAGACTGAATAATTGTACTTGATTACTCTTTATATTTCTGTGGCACCCAAAAATTCAGTTTTAAGGTTTCGGTATCCCACTGTTCTTTGGAACAGCTCTCCCTGACGAGAGCTTCTCATTGCCTAGTTGTATTGATCTGAGACCAGCATATCCACTTTCAGGGTAATAACAGCTTTTCACAGCAGCCTGTTAAGATAATAATTTGTAGTGACTTGATGCCGCATACAATGTAGAATATGGAGATGAAAGATAATTGCTTTATTCCTTTACCTTTGGATAACACACTCTTCTCACTTCAGTGAATCCTGCCCTGTCCACTCAGCATGAAAAGTTGTGCTGCAGTAAAAAGGGTAAAGGCAATATTCAGACAGGAGTTTGTGCAATGCAAGCAAGCACACAGCTGTAATCTATGCAATACAAGCAATGAATCTGTGTTAAGATGTTCTTAAGTTCTCTTTACCTGTCTGTACCCAACCAGACACTTGAGCTCCACCTAAGGAAAGACCTCTGTTCCATTGCTATCAGTGCTTAAAATTCTGAATCTTTCAATGAGAGACCACATATGTTTTACAATCACAATCAAAATGTAAATTGTGGTTTTGTGAGATCTTAATATGCAGGATTGAAAAACCTGCAGCAATGCCTTGATTTTTTGAGTCCTTGTCAAAGTGCTGCAGTTACAGTTCTGTAGAGTACTTCACTGTTAGAGACTCTTTCTGGCGGGGAAACAGCATACAATTCAGTCATTCATTGGAATCATGTCATACAGTTTGCCATCTGCTGCTTTGCCTTAGAATGGTTGTTCTGTTTGCAACTTCAACACTTTCTTCTGCTGTGCACAGACCAAGATGAAATAGCCTTTTTGGTTTTGATTCCCTTCCTCCACTTCTCAAATTCTGTCCAGTCCTGAATCTAGGAGTTTGTTTTGTAAGCAAGCAATTGCTTTCTTTGAAGAATTTCAAGAATTGTACCTTTAGATAAAAATGGAGGCTCCCACAGCCAACATGCCAAAAAATTATTAAAAAGCTTCCCTCCTGTTTCTTTGCATATTCTAAAACTACTTTTCTGGCAAGCTGTCAAACGAGCTTGTGGCAGGAGTTCTGTGGTTGTTCAATTTCTGTGTTAGATTCTGCATTTCTTTGAATCTGCTTATCTAAGGAGTCATACATACAAACTTAAAACATCCAGAACAATTCCTGCTGACTGTTGATGAGTTAATACTACTACAGTTAGCATTCCGTTGCTGTTGGCAACTATGCCAAATCCTTGACTCAAGGCTTTCCTGTAGTAGGAGAGCTTTTAAAAGGATGCCAGCAGATGTGCTTCCTGGCTTTTATTTAGTATATATTTCCAAAAAGTTTGCAGGTGGTAATAAGTCAAGATAAATGTGTCTTCCTGGTGATAAAGATCTAGTTGTCTAAATGCCTTTCACTTCAAGGAAAAACAGATATCTTAAGGAGATAAGAGTTGTCACATTGTTTAACTGTCAGCACTTCAGGCTCTGAGTAAGCATGCCAATATGCAAGAGAAAGGTGAGTTGACTTGGGTGGAGACAACCACTTTATCTAAAAGACTACCATGAAAATATACTTTGGACAAATTGACACCTGTCAGTGGAATTTGACCTGCCTACCTCTTGACCTAGTCTTCCTGATTTATGGTGGGATTGTGTGGGTTGTTCTTGTTTTGCTTGTACTGCATAGCTCCCCACTTAAATGCTTAAATTCTTCCATGTTCTGCTAGGTCACAGCATTTGGAGGAGGTAGCAGCTAGTCTAAGAGAGCGGATCAAACATCTGGATGATATGGTCCACTGCCAACAGAAGAAAGTCAAGCACATGGTTGAGGAGGTGAGATCTAGTAAAACAATTCTGGGTCTTTTGGGAACACTGATTCTTTTAGTACATAATCAAAAGAGAGCTCTGTTCTGTGTGCAATTTCCTTATGCCACCTTAGTTACAAACACAGTGGAAGCATCTGGAGCTATTGAAGCAGAAAGACTGGGTGAAAGCAGTTTAATCCAGTGGCTGTGGGTTATATACTGTGATCTTTAGGCTGACACTAATTCTGGAACTCCTCATGGTAGTCCAGGAAATGCAACATACAACGTGCAACTCAGTTTGAAGCATTCAGAGGGTAACTGCAGAAACAACACAGACTAGGCATTAAGGGTCTCCTTGCTGTACAGAAGTGGAAGGCAAAAACTGCCCCCCCCCCCCTTTTTTTTTTTCTTTTTTAGTGTGGTTCGTCACAGAAATAGGCAGGCAAACACAGTTTTTCACCAATCATCTTTATTACCCTGGTCTTGGGACATCACCTTAGCTGATACAATTTCCTGTAAAATTTAAGTGGCTTTCTGCTGGAAAGCTGCTTTAGGTTACAGGCTACCTACGTGCCAAGAAACTGTTTAGCAGTCAGAAGGCTGTGATTGCAAACATTTCTGTTTCTCCAAGTGGATGAAAGAATGACTTGGGAAATAGGCAAATTAAGTTTAAATTGGAGCTTTACAAAGCAGACTGACAGCACTTTTACACTAAGCCTTCCAGTTGCACAGAGGATAGGCATTCATGAAATATCTTTTATTTGTATTTGGACATCACACATTCACAAAATCAAATGTTTGTAAACCATTTTAACCTAAGGCATTCTTTCTGCATTCACAATGTGTTTTTAGAGGATTCTTGATTAGACGTGGTTTTTTTCCATTTTTTATCAAGGCGGTATTTATATCTCTCTCTCTCTCCTATATATGTATCTATATATGTCCTATATGTTTATATAAATATTTACCTACATCTGTTTTGTTTTATAAGATTCTGATGTAGTCCTGCTGTATGATCAGATGTGTGATACTAAGCGTCTTTTACACAGAGGGATGCAAAAGTATCTCTTTGCATTAAAGTTCTTCTGTCCTATCATCAGTATAGAAGACTGGTATGAAGTCTTGAGGTTTTGTTTCTAGTTCAGCTTGCCATTTTCACTATTTTCAAGCATCATAGCAGGTGGTCTAAAACTGAGCTAACAATCTTTATGCCATGGTATTCTATTAAGGACAACTTCTCCAATCTAATAATCCAGTCCATCTAATTAATGGATTATGGAAACAATTCCTTAATCTGTTTTGTATCTCTGTAAGCCAACCATCATACCATGAGCTTTTTTTGTTCTAGCCAAAAGTTCTAAAGGACACGTCACTCTGTGATACATGTGGCAACCCAGATGATTCTAGTAATATGTAAGAGGATGGTGGGCTAAACTTTGTCCGTTATTACTAAACTTATTTTAAATTGCTCATCGTAACCTGACCTCTAGTGGGCTGCATTGGTATAACAAATACTATCAGTTCCATGGAGTATTTTGGGAAAAAACACTTAAAAAGCTTGGATCAATGATTATTATTTCATAAATATTAGGTTTAATGAGTGAGTTTAGCTTGCTGATTCCTTGTAATGTATCTGTGCTGGTGCCTTCATATACATAGAAAGCCCTTCTAGATCTTTTGGTTATCCTGTTTAACAGGTAGAATGTTAGGTGAGCAACTCACTACTTGGCTGTCAGATATGTCTACTTCTTATTGATGTCTGACTACCTGCTTTTCAAAATCGATTAAATGTCTGTACAAATCCTTGACTGCCATGTAGCCATAGGGAATATGTTTTTGCTCTTTCCTTTGGTCCCTGTGTGTCTTAGTTTTTCTTTTAATTCCGTTTCCTTGAGAACTGCATGAACACCTGTAGCTACATATGTATTTTCATTAGTGAGCTAACTAAAGACTCCTGTAACAGAGTTTTGATCAGGTCAGATGTTACCAAATACATTAGGCTCTTAAAGCTTTTTTCATTTTATGCTATCTGTGGTTTGTGTTTGTACTGTGTTTGAGGAAATATCTACAATATAGTTGGCATGCACTATTTTAAACTGGATTCTTTTAATTAAAGGCCTAAAAATAGCAGCTTTAGTAGTACAGAGAAGAGTAGCTGTCCACCATGGGGGCAGATAAAAAGCACTGCAGGTGTGTATGCCCTGAGCTGACCACACATGTGGTAGTTTGCATGATTTTGTGCTCTTCTCTACGTAAATATTAGAAAAGTATTTTTAGGCTCACTTTAAGCAACACTTACTAACTATGCCAGAAGCTGAAAAATCAGCAACGAAAATACTTCTTAAAAGGTAGACTGTTTAAAAGGAATGCTATCTGAAGAGTCTGTTCTTGAGTTAAGTTAAAAACTAGTGAGCAGCAGTACTAAACTTACTTTCTAGAGTAAATAGGGAAGATTTTGTAATTGTGCTACTATTTAAGTTCCAGAAAATGTGTTCATCAGGGTATATTTGAATGCAAGTCCTCACTACATTAAATTTAAGTGAATGCAGACTGTAACAGCTAGGGATATCTAGAAAAGCGTCATGAAAACCTGCCATGTTACTCGTTATTGCAATACTTTCATGGCTGGTACCTGTAAAGTAACATTCCATCTTAGGGTTTATGAGGGTATTATAATGATCAATAACTTGCATTTAAATAATATAATTGAGAAAGAATGATCAAAGCAGCTAGGAAGCCTGCTTTCTGAAATGCTTAGCTTCTCTGTTGCATGAGAATAGATTGAGAACAGGCCAAGCTGGGAAACTCAGAAGAGAAGTGGAAAGAAAGTAAATAGTCAAAATTATGAGCAGTGCTTTTGTTAGAAGCTGAAACAAAGATACTGTATGAACTAGATGAAAATGATGGCTAAGCCTATACTTGCTTGAGTACAGGATGAACTTTATTATAGTGTTACTCTTGGTATATTCGGACACAGAGATGAAGTATAAATTGAGGAGTTTATTCTTTCAGCGTAAACCACAACGGGTTTCATCTCCAATTTAGACAAAGTGCAACTTACAGAAATGAACGTCATTTCAAAGGGCTGTTGAACAAACAAGATATGCTGCTTCAAACTCATATGGAGAACTGTCAAAATCGAATAAATACTGAAAGATGAATCTGCTGGCTGAAAAATCACAAAATAGATTGCTCTACAGGCCTTTTTAGGGAAAAATAATGAATCATTTGCAAGTGACAGATGCAGGGCATTCTGTAAAAGAACAGCAAGCAGTCAGGAGGAAGTGAAAGAGAAGCTTTATAGTGGAGTTTTGTAATGCAGTAGGTAGCTCTAACACCTCCAGTGCTGTTTTGATGGCATTTAAAAATGTGTTAGGAGGCTGTGGCCAGTCCTAATCTAGGCATGCATGAAAGGGGATGCTGGCAGAGAAGCACCAAATGTAAGAGGCCATGGAGAAAAAGAATATTAAAGCCTTCATCTTCATAGGACCCATCTTGTTGTTACTGAACGCAGTAGATATGTGACCTGTGGAATTTAGGCCAGGCAGAGGACGATCATAGTTCAGTGTGTTTATACTCTTTAGCAAAGAAATAATTTGCTTCTAGGTTTTTTTCTCTCTGAAAATAAATCCTTCTATCTCAGGCATTAATAGAACCTTTTTCAACTTGACCTAGTCAGACCAGTCATAAATTAAATAAGAGCATGGAAAACAACTTTCAGAAGAAAATAAATGGAAGAAATAAAATGGGCATTTGCTGGAGTCAGTGACCTTCAACATCTCTGTGTGCTAGATCACACACACACACACATTTTTCAGCCTCGTAGGGATTCTCTGCTGTGAGAGCCAAGATCTCAGCCCATTAGAGCACCAGCTGATCGGAAAGTTATCCTGCATAGTCTTAAAGCCTCCTGTTCTCGTTAGAGAGATTGCAGCTTATTTAAGGCTAGCAGATTTATACCTGTGTTGAACTTGTTTGTTAAATAAACATATTTGTTCCCAGCTTAGTGCAGTACATTTTACATGAAGTGCTGGCAGTTGAAAGAGCAGGACCTGCATTTGGCAGGTGTGTAGAAACATACTATTTGTACATAGCAGGCTTTCAAAAAAAGAGTGAGAAGAGACAGATGGCCAGAGTGGGTCACCTAGAGCTCAGTGGTGAAGTCAGTGAACATCAGTAATGGTAGACTTGACTAGCTTTTTTATTTATTTGGTTTTAGCCCTTGCCTTTGTAGCCATCTTAAAGTACGGCTAGGCAGAGAGAGACTTTCAAAGACGATCCAGGAAAAAGCCAGTTCGATCAGAGGAAGAATTTGCAGGGAGACTCACAGCATGAAAGGTGGAAGCATGCAAACTTCAGGGCCTCCCACTAAGGAGTTTCCAATGCAGAGACCGAATTGGGCAGCCAGATGCAGGCACAGAGGCACTATGGGAGGGCATGGGAAGCTGCTACCACATTGTTTCTTTCAGGGTTGAAATTGGTGTTGTTCTGCGAGAGGGGTGAAAGCTTGTCTTTTAAGTTATCTATTCGATATGGTCAATCGGTTTATCCCATCTGTGCCAGTGTAGGAGATGGAAGAGAGTTTAGTGTAAGACAAAGCTAAAAGTCTTCAAATGACATACAAAACATTGATTTTTAAATCAGCAGCAAAAGTATTTCCTGGTTTGATCTCAATTTAAAACCTGGAGAGATTTAAGAGAGTTTTAGTTTTGAGATCTGTGCAATTGACATTGAAATGGATTGCAGTTTCATGGCACAATAAGTTTATTTTATATGTAATACTGTTTCATTGTTGAGAAGCAGGAGAGGGAAGGAAATAAGCATTCACATTTTGTGAGCAAGGCGAGTGGGTTCATGCAGACATAGGGAGTTGTTCTGAAGAGGACTGAGATAAGAAAAGGATATTTTATTCCATGCCAAGAAATTATCTACAGAACTCACATTTCGCATGAAATTCCCCTAACTACTGAATTGAACTGTCTCTAGGTCATGGCCCATGAGCTGTTCTCCAGTTTTAGTCTCAGATTCGTTGGATAATAAATGGTGACCAAACACCAGGGAGAAGCTGTATCCTCTTCTGTTGTGGAAGATACTTGCATGAAAGGACAAAGTGCTAATGAGCAAATGATATCCCAAATACAGAAGATACTTTGTATTGCACAGATGGGGAATAAAGAAGAATTTTTTCCACCAAAGACTTAATGACCAGCTGAAAACTTCTGTGTCAAGATACTCCAACTCCAGATATAAAGCAAAATATCCCAGTTTTAATATGGAAGAACAGTTTCAATTTTAGGTAAAGTAAAAAGCCACACAGAAGCATAGAGGAAGAGAAGATGGAATTACCAGCCACAGACAGATGCCAAATTTTTATTAACCAAAATCTGCATTACATGGTACCTACATTAAAAACAAAACAACAACAAAACACACAACAAAAAAAAAATGTAGAAAGAGAAACCCACCTTTGGAGCTTGGAGGAAGAGGATAAACAGCAGAACATAAATAACTTGCCAGCCTCCCAGTTCAAGCATTTGGCATACCTCAGTGGACTTGAGCAATGCCGTACATTGCTTATCTATTGGCAGAAGTATAATCACTGCTGGTGTTGGTTGAGAGTGTTTATACATGCATAGCATCAGCTCTTTCAGCTGGGAATTGCCTGGCCAAGTCATTAATTAGAAAACTTGCACATTACTAAGGTAGCTCTTGATAAGGTGTGTTGAACTGTTAGACAATGTGCCAATGTCTATAACTCGTTAGGACATATAGGCCCTGCAGGCCTGCGTTAGCAATAGATGTACATCAAAGACTGGTGTAATGTGTTCATACGGCTCATTAGTTTAGGAAGGTCTCAAAGGTGGTGCATTGACTTAAATCAATCAGCTGTTACTTTTTGTGTAAATACAATATGAGTTTTAAAATACAAGAAGTATTGAAGGATCGCTCAAGTGATTTAAGGAGGATTAAAAGGCAAAGGTGCTCATTCCTATTTACTGTATTATGTTCCCTGAAAAAATTTCAGCACTTGTCTAGCCTCTGATAAATACCACTTAAGGTTCAGTGAAATATTGGACTGAGTCAAATCTTGTTCCTGTACAGCAATTACAGCCTGAGAGTTCAGGCTGATGTTGCAATGTCTTGTTTTGTATCATATAGTATGTGTTTGTCCTGTGTTTTATCGTATTTATGACCAGTTTGTTCATGTCTCTATATCAGTGTTACAGATGCCTAATCCATTAATGGCAGATGAATAAGGAAAATACACGATGCTTGAATAATATATAATACTTAAATATATTAACATTGTCATGTTCTCATAAATATTTTAAACTAATGGATGACAATATCAAGTGGTAAATATTGACTGAATTTACCTAACAGCTGGATCTGATCCAATGCAATAGATCACTGTATATTTCAAGCCTCCAGAACTGTGTCTGAGTACACAGAATAAAATAAAGTTTGCCATTTCAGACTTTCTTTACAAAGGCTCTGCAATTGGACAGATCTTTAACTTTCTCTTAAGATGCTTTTTCCTTCTGTTTTAATTGCTATGTAATTCTGTTGACTTCCCTTCTAATATCACTACTCACATCTCCAGCGTTTCTCTTTCTTTGAGGTCTTGCAATTCTCTTGACTGTTCTTCTTAGGTGTTCTATCCATGTGTCCTGGTTTCAGCTGGGATAGAGTTAATTGTCTTCCTAGTAGCTGGTACAGTGCTGTGTTTTGAGTTCAGTATGAGAAGAATGTTGATAATGCTGATGTTTTTGGTTGTTGCTAAGTAGTGTTTAGTCTAAAATCAAGGACTTTTCAGCTTCTGATGCCCAGCCAGAGAGAAGAGCTGGAGGGGCACGAGAAGTTGGGAGGGGACACAGCCAGGGCAGCTGACCCAAACTGGCCAAAGGGGTATTCCCTTTGGGATGTCACATCTAGTATAGAAACTGGGGGAGTGGGGGCAGGGAGATCACCGCTTGGGGGCGAACTGGATGTCAATTGGCGGGTGGCGAGCAATTGCACTGCGCATCATCTGTACATTCCAATCCCTTTATTATTACTGCTGTCATTTTATTAGTGTTATCGTTGTCATTATTAGTTTCTTCTGTTTCTATTCTATTAAAATGTTCTTATCTCAACCCACGAGTTTTACTTCTTTTCCCGATTTTCTCCCCCATCCCACTGAGTGAGGGGGGAGTGAGTGAGCAGCTGTGTGGTGCTTAGTTGCTGGCTGGGGTTAAACCACAACACCATGAGATCAATTTAATGCTGTTGACTCGTACATCTAGCTTTCCATCTTACTGAAGCAAAGTTTAGTTGCTTGGTGGAGCAAGAGAAATTCAGAAATTCAGCTCTTCCTAGAAAGTATTGACACAGTCCATTCAAGTAGCATGACAATTTTGTTTAGTATTTGAGGAAATGTATTGAAGACTCTAAAAAGTGGGGTAGTGAGAAAGAAACAGATCTTCATTGATGGGATGGACAAGAAGAATTTAATTTCCTGGGAGTTGCTACCAGATAAGGTGACAATCTGGGGGTTGAGGGAGTTTGAGAGAAATGACCTCAAGGTCTCAGAAGGAGGCAGACCCAGATTTGCTAGCAGCAGTAGGGCTGAATCAAGGAGCAGAGAGCTTGAGAAGAAGTGCTGTGGCCATATTAATCCTGAGCCAATGGATAAATCCAGGATGATTCATGTTGCATGTGGGGCCTTACATGCTGTTTCAGATCATTAGAAATTGCAGTGGGTTATGTGAAATGGAAGCTGCACCCCCAGCACAATCTGCAGGGAACTTCCAGCATCCTGCCGCGACGGGGAGAAATCAGGTGCCCTTTCTCTGCCTGACAGCCAAATGCTGGGGATTGAAGAGGGGTGGCCGCAGGGCTGAGCTCACGTGCACCCCACCGCATTGGCTGGTTGCCGGATACAGAGCTCCTGAGCAGCACGTGTGTACCGAGTGACCAGGCCAGGGATTTCATCTTTCCTAGTTGTTGCAGCACTGGGGGGAATGCTCCCCAACCCCCGGGATGGCCTAAGAGCACGTGATGCCCCTCAGTTGCTGGCAGACCAGATAAATTACAAACTGTAGCTTGGGCCTTGTAGCTCTTCCCTTCCCAGTTTTGGAATGGTCAGATGTCTTCTCTTCCCAGTTTTGGAATGGTCAGTTGTCTCCCAAGGGGAGAAGGGAGAGCAGCAGCAATGAATACAGTGGGGTGGGGGAGGCAAGAGAGAATGAAGTGATAGGAAAAAGGGTGATGGTATGACCCAAGGTTGCTAAACTCACATTTTTACTGTTAGCAGAACTGTTTTGAAAGGAATGAGTGGTTGATATGATATTGCTAGTAGGTTGCCAGTTTTGTTTGACTGCTTAATGTGGACATGAATGTTGTAAAAACACTAGTAGAAATGTGGAGGGGAAAGAACAGCTAGTGAGTCTAAGTGCAAGTCAGGTCAAGAGGTAAGTGCTAGGGAAGGTCTGTCTGGGCATTACCAGAGAAGGTTGGAGGAGGAGAGGCTGAAGGGTGTACCTGAATAGTGCTTGTAGAAAATGATGGAGAAAGCTGAGAGGATAGTTGTGCAAAAAACAGATTTGGCAACAAATTGCTGAGTTGGCAGTGAGCTGAAATGCTAAAGTCTGCAGACACAGCAAGGATGAGGTAGATTATAGGCCTTGGGCGTTGAGCAAAGAAAATGTAGGAACATCTCGGTGATAAGTTTGTCCTGGAGTCAGTCCAGAAGTGACTCAGATCCAAGAGTCAGTCCATGGAAGTTGAGAGTCTTTGGCTTGCACTTATTTGTTTCTGACCCTAGACTACTCTGGCCACCACCTGGGCCCTCAGTTCAGTATTGTGTTTGACCTATCTTGCTTCTTTCTCCTCCTTACCTTATATTCAACCAAAAGTCAAAATCTATTGCTCTGTCACCTGCTAGTCATTCTCTTGCTTTATGCAACTCCTTGAAACAAAAACATTCTCAAGACTTGGGTTTGTGCAATACAGGTTTATGGTGCTGTAAGTATTACCATCTTATTTTAGTTTGCCATAACTAACATTTTCTTGGAAAAATCAACATGATATTAAGTAGCAAGGCATGAATTTTATTTTTGAAGTGCTTTTACCCAATATCAGCATTATGATCCAGTGTTCTTGTTACATTCCTCTCTCAAAGGAAACCATCACTTTTACTTTATGCAATGTGACATATAAATGTATTGAATTAAGGCTGCGTTTTATTTAATATAGTAATATATTAATGTAATCCTCTAAAGTTATTCCTGTTTTTCCTGGTTTCCTGGGACATATTCCCCTCAAGGTTTAATCAAATCAGGTTTGCTTACTCCTGGTCCTAATGGCATAAGGTGATGTGTACTCAAGTCCTTGTTCAGTAAATAAACTTCTTTTGTAGTAAACCACTCTGGTGGGATGTGTCATCGATGTCTGGTTTGTGGGTAGATTTCAAGGTGAGTCATAACTTTGGAAATTGTTTCAGCCCTTGGACTGCAGTAGCTGCTGAGACAACTAGTTGGACATTTGTCGGGGGGGGGGCAGCATGCCTGTATGAAGTAATACAGGTGCCCTGCTACATTCTGGCCATGCTTTCCTTCTGCAGCAGCCTCAAAGGGTGGCTCTGCTGCATGTGGGGAGCAGGGACTACAGGACTTTTTTCCTGGTGCTGGAACAGCCTCTCATTTTAGCTACTGCTGAATTTATTTTTCCCGGAATGTGTTTGGTCTGTGTTGGCTGTGTCTTTGAGTTCATAATGTTCTGAAGATCCACCAAAAGGTTTTATATGTTACCCTCATCATATCTGTAATATGCATGGTCTAATCATTCCATTCTGTTTTACTACTAGACTAAGACTTTGTGCATGTGATGATACAGTACCACATTGTCTCTTCTCCATACCGTAGAAGAGAAGGCATATTTTAAAATTCTGGCATAATTCTTCAGAGGGACGAAGTAGATAGATATAATGGCTTCTGACTGGTACTATGTAAACATGTTAAAATGAGGTAGGGAGTACTGTTATGTATAGCTCAGTTTGCCAGTTCTTAGCAGATGCTCACAAAAAAAAAAAAAAAAAGGAAAAGCAGTAACATTCCTGCCAAATGACAGAATGTCTTTCTGGAGTTCAGGTTTATGTTTGGGAAGGGGAGGAAACTGAGGTCTTCGTCTTTGTATTCTCTGTTTGATTTTTAGATTTTAAGCTGCCTATGCTCATTTTTGCCTTTAGACTATTCTAGTTAAAATAACTCAAAAACATCCTTAGGGAGTTTGTGTCTCTGTAGCCAATGTGAAGAATAAACAAATAAAAGTTTGGTTTTAACTTACGCTAAATCTATTTGTACATAATACTGGTAAACATAAGGGTTACAATCATAGCTTATTTCACATCTGTCCTGGTTTCAGCTGGGATAGAGTTAATTGTCTTCCTAGTAGCTGGTACAGTGCTGTGTTTTGAGTTCAG
>JAVJGG010000002.1:8259148-8276115 GCA_035590195.1 Aviceda cuculoides | reverse complement strand
TCAGCAGAGGACTGAATTCAAGAAGGGGTGTCTGAGGATGAGCCACGTAACTGATCTTTATGCTGTACTTCTTAAAACCCAAACCTGGATATTGAAAATGTTTGATATAGTCAGTTTTTTCTTAAAACTTCAACATTTCAGCTATGGGAAGGGCTCATTAGAAACCCCATAAATATATGTGTTATTAAGTGGTAACCCCAGTGTTATTTGGGGACTGTTTTTTGAGCGCTTGGGGCAGTTAATCCTTGTGGAATGCCCCATAGTTTTCAGCTATAGCAAAGTGAGCTCTTTAATAGGCTTTTGCCAGCTATGATGAGTCATCTACAAGAGAAGGTTTCTTCTGCACAGAAATGTGATTGCAGAGGGCATCGGCACACATGTCGGTAAATTAAGCCAAGGTGCCTGTGAAATGCTCACGTGTGTGAAAGCTCTTGTCTTGTATAAATACGAGATACTTCTGTTATCTATTTAAGATTATCTTGCTTTTACTGTATGGTGAAAATACCTGCACAGACAGCTACAATAAATATGTGATAGGTAGGCTGTAAGTTAGCTTCGTACCACATGAGAACTTGTTTCTGTGCCTGCACCTTAAAATAACATTTTCTGCCCTTATGTTGTAAATAGGTAAGAATTTCAAGTTATTTTGTAACTCAAATCCTGTTTGGGGTTTAAGGGACTCTGCTGTTTCATTTTTTGGTTATTACTGCAAAGCACATTAAGAGATCAAGTTAATCTGAAGACTTTAATATTTTTATTAAAGGTCTCAGTGTTTTTCCATGGTTTTGTACACTGCTTTCATACTTTGGAATACTATTTTTTCATAGCCTCATACTGTAAAAATTAAGAGATCCACCCTCTGGTTTTCTTTGAGAAAATGTTCTGTGTATTTTGAAGTTTTAGCTGTTCTTTGAAGATAAAAAAAGAATTCTTCCTTACAATAACATTTTCTGCCTTTTAATATGAATTTTGAAAGATAAGGAACACACCTGAGAAATATTTCACAATGATATTCCACTGTTGACTAGGTTATTCCAAGCCTTGTATGAGTTCAGTTCTAAAAAACAAACCTCAGAGATTCCTTATATAGCCTGGCAACACCTGTTTTCCAAGATGCTGCAGCAGCATTGTGTGCAGGGCAGCAGTGTGTGCAAGGCTGTCCTTGGATGTGTACGTATTCCTGCAGGAATGGTGTCTCTGGAAACCGAGGTTGCTCAGTCATTCAAAAAGCTGCACAATATCATCTAGAAATGGGGGATGAAAGTCTCTGCCACTTCTTCAGTGCCTACAGCACTTTACTAGCAGGCAGTAACTCTCTTCCAAATGCTCCACAAGCTCTCCCGGGCAGTCCCTGTGGCAGAGTCCATACCCTGGCAATGCAGTTTGTCAGGTGGAACTGCTGCTAAGCTAGTATGTGGTATATTTTGACTAGGTCATCTGTGATGCCTCTTTCCTGTACCCTTTCCTGTCACAGGTTTCTTGTTCTCATTGTTCATTGTCTTCTCATCAGCTGTCTGCTCTTCCCTTTTCCTCATAAGGCTTACCTTCCATCACTAAAGCAAATTCATATTCTGCATCCCTGCACCACCCATCCCCTTTTATATATCACTGCCTGTGTCTACATTTAACTTGGGCCATGTGTCGTGCATCCTTCTGCCATTGCTATCTTCTCTGGCTTTCTGTAACTCCATCTAAATATCAGCTGGGCACCTGGGCACCCTCTACATACCTCAGTCACTTGAATAGCTCACAGAGACCTGAATGTCTTTGTGTTTTTGCCACAGCTCCCCCACTGAGGCTTTTCTTTCTTAGTTCTTATTTTGGTTTCAGACTGTGCAGGTGTTTGCCACTTCCAGGCCTTATATCTTCCATTTTACCACCTTTTCCTGTTTGGGGTTTTTTTTTTCCCCTCTCTTCTGTGCTCCTGCTTCATCCTCCCAGCTTCTCACCATCACTTGTCTTTGTTAGCACTATTTTTTGGCAGGTTTTCAGTCATTCATATTCATCTTTTGGCATGCATGCTGATGACCCATCTGATTGTCAGCTGTATGTATTTCTGCCTTCAACATGTGGCTCTGACTCCACAGGCCAGTGGAGTGCTCTTCTCTTGTGGATCCAGTTCATCTCTCAGATCATCATTGTCCATGCTGCCACCTGCTCGTCAGCTGGGTCTTCTCATCAGTCCTCCCATTATTTCAGTCTGTTGTACTGCTTAAGGATGAGAGGCCTCCGAAGTGTATTGGCTTTCCCTTTGCTGTTGCATGAAGCACAAGTTACCACTTCCAGGCCTGTATGCATCTTTCCCCCTTGTTAATATCGCTGTCCTTGTCCCTGTACTGACTGTGCTGTCACACCTTTTTAAGTTACTGTGTGTGGTTTTTCCAAGCTGGCTTTTCTGTGCTAAAGGAATTTACATAAAGCTACACAGTTAAGAATTTGTTTTCTAGATTACTGAAATCTAGCTCAACATAGGCTTCTGCTGACCGCTCTCGTATGCTATCTAAAATTATGTTCTTTCCTTGCGCTTTCAAGGCTTACTTTTGCACTCTAAACTTTGCGAAGCAGAGGCAGTTTTCTTGGTCTGTATTTTGATTGTATTCAACATGTTGGGACTTTGCCAAAGTGGATCCCCTGAATGGGCAAACTTCACCCTTAAGAGCAGGGGGTGGGGGTGGGGTGTGGGGGGGTGGCAGGCAGGGAATCATCACTGTAGTAACAGGTGAAGTCCATTACATATTTGTTATACAATTAGCAGCTGTTCAGCACAGTGCTGGGGGAGTCCTTGTGGAAGAGAGTGCTGTATAAAAAAAACCCCAAGCTTAAGGTATGAATATTAAGTTATTGATAAAGAGTTTGTATTACTGCAAAACCTGGAAGCTTTCATGGGGGGTTGTTGGTCCTAGGTTCTGAGCACAGGTAGGTACTTTGAATTAAGATTTTGTGTATGATAAGAAAGCAGAGAGTCAGGTATAAAGAGTCCCATGGTAAGGAGGATGTGCAATCCAGAAGTTTGTAAGAAGTTAGAGAATAAGAGGATGAATCATGGAATGGTTTAGTCATACTGAATTAAGTTTCTGATCGAATATGGTGTTGCTGTTTTGTATTTCACTATCCTCCAGTTCCAGAACATTTCAAAATGTACACTGAGAATTGAGGAGCTTGCTCTCTTTTTTGGGAGTGGACTGTTTTATTGGAGTGGGCTGTTAACCCAGTAGAAAATAAAGAATTGATAATATGTTTCTGAAGTTCCTCGTGTGAATAATGTTTTGTTTTGACCATGTAAAGTTTGCAGTCAAATTTGGGGGAAAACTGGAACCTTTTGCTTCAGTGCTCCAAAAGGAAAACACTGGAGATGCGGTTAGGAAACAATTGCTATATAGGGAAAGAAAACTTTTGGGAATGCAAATGGATGAGAAAAGATCTGTAAGACCTAAAGCTGGGCAATCATGCAGGTCTGAAACATGGCACAGAGACAGAGCTTAAATGGCGTGCTGCAAGTCTGAGAGCTATAGCATGTGAGGCAGGTATCTGTGCAGCAGCAGCCGTAGTCCGTTGATTTTTGCATTGTTAGGAGTACCCAGTCCCCAGGCTGCACAGAAGAAAAGCACTGTAGTAGAGTTTCTGTTCACAGCTATAATCTTTCCTGAGGGCGAGAACATGCTGTCTGGTTTGCCAGCTGTGGTGATAACATGATCTAGAGGATTTAGCAACTTAAAAATTTATGTTAACTATTTGGGAAATAACATTTGAAAGAAGAAAGGCCTAACTGCTGCTTAATTATTTTGTGGGACTATAAGAGTACGTAAGGGTAGAGAAGATGCATAAGCTTTTCCTGGTTTTTAGACTTAGACCTACCTGACAGGTCAGCAGTTCTATCACTAAGTTTTCTGTCTGATGGCTTGTGGACTGCTTCTAGGGTCCATGCAATAAAAAACAAAAAAAAGTCGGTGACAGTAAGCTGCAAGTTCCTGTGTGGAGGAAATGGGGCCTGCAAACTGAGAGAATTTGAAAACCATGGCTCTGTGCAGTGGAATTTCTGAACCTGCCACAGGGATGCAGTATCAGGAGTCAGGGAAAAGAATATCTGGATGCTACAGACTGATGAATTGAAACTTGAGCAGGAAGCCATGGCAAAAGCTGGTCATGCTCCATGAGCAGCCCCCAGCAGTAGTTTGGGGGTTTCTGTTTGGAAATCGCAGACAATTCCTGTACCGCAGACACACCACAAGCTGGCAGCCTTTAGCAGTGTCTCGGAGAGGAGGTAGGACCTGACTATCCCGAGTTATAGGTGGAGGTCTGGCTGGCCTGTCAGTTGTTTTGTGTTGTGTACTGTGCTGGGTTTTGCCAGTGAAAATGATCTGTAGTGGAACCCCGTTCAGAACATTTTTTGGCTTAATTTGAGTGGCATCTGGCTCATAATCTGCCTTTAGCAAGTTAGTGCCTGCAAGGAGTGTCCTTGGGCCAGGGGAGTTGCAATGAATTCTTGGCCTTTTATACCAAATGAATGGCAGAAAGGGGTCAGGGAATGGGAGTCCAGTGCTGGAAGAAGCTGTGCCCTATCCTGTGGACTCTGCTGTAGGAAAAGGTGGCTTTTCTCTTCTTTGCCAGTCTTTCTTCTTTTTCAGAGCAGTATAAGAAGGAAGCGCCATTTCTCCAAAGTGTCTTGTAAGGACAAATTTTGTAGAGAGTAGATCTTGCATGGTATGGTCTTGTTCCAGGGAGGTGCTAACTGAACTGTATTTTTCCTGAGTTTGTGGTTCATGTTTTGTTGCAAGTCCACTGCTCTTAGGGTGGTATGTATGGAAATCACCACTGAGATTTCCTGGTTTCCTAATGTTTGTTTTTAGGTTGTGAACTCCCACAGTTCTGGGAGGGTAAGGGAAGTAGAATAGACAGCTGTGTGAAAACAACATTTATTTTGCTGTGGTATTTTTGTCTTTTTCAGTAAACTAATGATTGTGTTTTATTCTTGTACTTCTTCAGTGCTGTGTGACTGCTGACGTTGTGGCAGGCAAATGTTAGCTGACTGTTGTCCAAACACTTTACACTCACGTTGACTTTCTGTGTGATATGAGTGCTTAACTCCATTTGACTCCTTTGTAAATACTGTAATTATTATTCCATATGTATGCAAAGCTTTAGAGCATTTAGTCATCCCTTGTTTAAAGCAACTGTTTTAATCATTTAGTTATTAAAATTTTATTAAATTGGCCCTTGATTTGGTGAAGCATGAAAGCATGTACTGAAGTCAAAGCTTGATTACTCTAGGAACATTTATGTGCAGGTGAACTGTTGAACTGGGATATTGGCTCTGTGTTTTGTTTCATCTCTGTGTGCAAGGGAATTTGTGAATAAGAGTTGCGAACCAATTACTGAATGTGAGGAGACAACACAAATGAGCACACCAAAATGTGTTTGGGAAGCAAATTGATTTTCAACTTGCTAGAATCATTGAACTAAGTATTTCATTTTTAATACCGAAATATGAGTGAATGTGTCCTCCAGCAGTAAGTATAAGAGAGATTTCTTGACAGGGAAATTTATAAGAGTTTGTACTAAGTGGCACCCTCATTGCTTTTCTTTCAGGTTTGATATTGGGGACCATAATTGTGTCATGCACGAATTGGCACATCTCCACTGAAGTCATGAGGGAGATAAGTGGGGCCATAATGCTTAATGAACATATTCATATTTCCTCCCTCTATCCACACAGCTGGTATTAAGTAGTTGCTTATTAGATCAAGGCAGTGATATAATGTGGCAAGTAGTTGCAGTCCAAGGTTTTGCTGAGTCTCTAAAGCTGGGCACTTGATAGGAGATACTCTTTGTATGCTTCTCCTGAGTAGAAATTTCAGTTGCAAAATTTCTGTCCATGTTTTTCATCTGATTGTTTTTTTCTGAAAAATGTTTTCTCAATTTTTACTTGATGCTTGTAACATATACATTTAATTTACTCAGAGATTAGTCAGACAGTGGTGGAAGTTACTGCAGCTCTGGTTGTAACAGCATGTGATCTCCTGCATCCATCTCTGAATTGAAACTATCATCTGCACCGCCCTCCCAGTACATGCAGGTTGCATGCAACCTGTGCTGCAATGAGCACAAATTTTGTGACAAAACTTGTGATTCTGCAAGAAGCTATGGGATTTCTTACTGCACACACAGAATCACACTTGAATCTGGAGGTGCAACGACACCACTTGTAGATCTCTGTGAGGGAGAACGGCTCTCGGCAAGGCTGAATTAGCTGTTAGAGCTTTGTTAGGTGCATACGCCTTCCCAAACTGAGAGTGTGGAGAGAGAAGTAAATTACGTAATGAATGAGTTTGAATGAGTTTTACGTTTCCAAGTCATTCGGACCATTATCCATTGAAGTCGCAAGGTGTCCATCTCTTACTGATTGGTTAGAACTAAAATGGGTAACATTCCTTACCAAGAGAGGGGTGTTACTACCCAGGTACTAATATGAAAACATGAAATGGCATCGGCTCTGTTTTCTCCAGCCATCTTGTATTTCTGCTTCCATTTGTATTGAGTTAACATTGATCATCTTCTGTTTTCTTACAAATCTTTAAAAATAAATCTTCCAGAATTTGCCTGCAAACCAAATGAACCAACTGGTTTTGGGCAACATATATATATATAAAAATGAGCTGTGTTGGCCAACTGTTTGCATTTCAATATAGGAAATCTTCAGAGACTGTATGATAAGCTCTTTCTGTTTAAGTCATTGTTATGAGTGGCCTGTGTTGTCTCCTGGTTACTATAAAAGTCTCAATGTAATTGTGGTTTCCAGAGTTACAGATCCATCAATTCCATTTGTAATTATGTGTGAAATTACTTTGTCATTGGCTTTCCCCCTGCTTTTTCCTGAAGGGAAAAAAAAAAACAACCCAGCACAGATTCACAAAAGCTTCATTATAGGCAATAATATTTTCTTTACTGACCCAAGTTATTTCATATTGGTTAGAAGTTCTTATTCCCTGGTTTCACATGTATTTCTCTGAGCTGCTTTAAATTGGCATTGTACTGATTATAGTACTGCTTAAATGATAGCTGATGATAAATATTATCCTTGCACAGACATTGGGCATCATCATGTGTCATGTCTGCAGACCAGTTTTTTGCCTGCACGGCAGATTTTTGTGGCTGTTAGCCAGGAATTTTAATGAAAGAAAACATCAAAGATGCAGAAGAAATGAGAATATTAGTCAAGGAAGATACACAGTGATGCTCTCTGATAACCCCTGGTAATTGACATTAGAACTATGTGGGAGCAACTTAAATAAACATCTGGACACTGAGTTTAGACATTTCCAGTGACAAAACCCAGACAGATCTTCTGGACTTGCAATAATAAATATTTCAGCGCAGTCCACATGAATCAACTTAGAATTCTGTTTTCAATTATTCTAGTTTTATAAATATATCATAGTTAATTATTCAGGGATAGAATTTCTTTTGAAGATAAAGGAATTTGATGTTTACTTCATTCACATAAAGTTCCATTTTTTATTTATATCAAATTTACTTCTGTTTGTACAAAAACAATAGTGCAAGCTTGCCAAGAGCCATTAAAGCAGAATGCAACTGAACTTTTCCTGCGGTGGAAGGGCCTTTTCTGAAAATCCTGGTGGTGCACTGTAATTCATTCCAGCTATGGTAACCACTTAAATTGTGCTGAAAAGAAAATTAGAAATAATAATTTTAAAAAGTTATTCTAAATATTTTAATTTTTTTTTTTTTTTTTTTTTTTACTTTTGGTAAAATGGTAGTGCTAAGAACGTGGTATCCCTTACAGGCAGTGAAGAGATGTTTATATGTACCAAAGTATATAAAAGTGGTAGCAATGAAGCTACAAGACTGAATGAAACTCTGGTTGCAGTCCAGATCTGATCCTTACAGGCAGCAAAGAGATGTTTATATGTACCGAAGTATTTAAAAGAGGTAGCAATGAAGCTACAAGACTGAATGAAACACTGGTTGCAGTCCAGATCTGATCCTGATATTACAACTGTGATGAGGGAATGGCAAGTAAAAGCATGCTCAGATTTTGTGCAACTTTTATATTCCTTATAAAAGCCTCTAGTGTGGGCTATAATTGCAAAATCACTTATTTCAGAAGGAATGAATCATGTCTCTGAGGTTGAAGAGTTATTTACACATTATATTAAAATTGCTACATTCGTGCTGTATTTTTTTAAATTATTATTAATTTGAGACTATCTGTATCTCTGTTGCCAGGGGCCCTGGACAAGCTGAGGGATTCTTCTGAAGAGAATTCAGGATTTAGTAATCTTTATTGCCACTTTCAGTTTAATTTATGCTTCCCCACAGCCCAGGATTTCAACATCGGCACATGTTCCTACAGTTTCCTACCTTAGCTGTCACTAGCAGGAGCACTTGTGTAATCTGGCTGCCAATGTTGTTGAATTATGCTTTACCAACAGGTTAAGAAAGTTTTAGCAAACTGCTGCGTTAGCCTGACCTACAGGTCATCATCGCTTTCAGGGGTGGAAGAGGCAGAATTGTGTTTGAGTACAATTCAGAAAATCTGTTGTATGCTAGCTGTCAAAATTGTTGTGTCCGGAGTCAGACTTGAGTTCATACAGCAGTTCAAGTTAGAAGGGACCTCAGGAGTGCTCTTGGCCAACCTCCCGCACAAAGCAGTCAGCTATGAGGCCAGATGACGTTGCTCAGGGCTTTGATCCAGTCTGGTATTGAAAACCTCCAAGGATGGAGGCTATACAACCTCACAGGGCAACCTGTTCCTGTGTATGACTGTCCTCCTGGGCGGGAGTTTTCCTTAAACCCAGTCTGAACCTCTCTTGTTTCAGCTTATGCCTGGCTCTATCTTTTGATGACCTCCTCATAGGTACTGGAGGGCTGCTGTTCAATCCTCTTGAAGTCTCCCCTTCTCCAGGCTGAATAGGTACAGTGCTGGCTTGTGCAGCTTGCTCTTTACCAAGACCCTAAGAGCCTTTTCAGCAGGGCTACTCCCCAGTTTATTGTCATTTCTGGGCAAATCACAGGCAAGCATATTAGGAAGCTGCAGGCCAACAAGTGTATTGTGTTATTCAGTTCTGCCACAGCTCCCCTGGATCAATAAAATATGTTTTCTGATTTAATGTTTTGGGGAAAAAAGAAAAAGAACCTAGCCTGGTTATCCTCATCTAAGCCTATGTAAAACTTCAGCGTTAATTTAAAAAAGGCAATTTGTGCTTTGTAACCCTTTCTACATACTATAAAAATGATGGATAAGGAAGCACAGTGAAAGCTATAAATCAGGCTTGAGTCTGATAATCTAATAAGAGCATCTCTTCGGCAGTTTCACCTCTTGCTCATTGATCTATAGCTTGGTAATTAATTTCCCCTAGTTTTAACCTTGTGTTTATTAGAATATCTAATTCCTTATTGCTAAAATTATGCACCATAAATTTGTAGTGTTACAGTTCAGACAGTGTAATCTATTAATTGTTATAGGAACGTGGACAAGGAAGACAAACTATTTAGAGGTTTATTACTTGGAGAGATACATTTGAGGAAAGACAAGGAATAAAGCTGAATGGATAAAGCTAAGAGGAAAATGTAGATTGTGACTATTAAGCAAAAACTCTTGGAGCAGAGGAATTATCTGTTGAATGATCCCCTATGGGAAAGTGTTAGGTGTTCATCTGCAGGTGCTTAAAACTCCACTGGACAAAGTACTGACTGCAGAGAACAGGTCTATGCTGACCAGGTAAATGGGTAATCAGGATGTGCTGCTGTTGTTCTGTGTGCTGCCCCATGCCATAACTGCAGCATACCCCTCTCTTGCCACTGTTTTCAGTTCTATTTGTGATTAAAACCTGAGGGTCTGGTTTGGCTACCTTAACTCCCATGGAATTTAATGGAAATTGCATATCAGATATTGAATCTGAAATACACTGACAGTTCTGGTTTCCTCCTCCAGTTTTGTTTTCTGATCTTGCTGAAAAGATGGGGCAGTCTGGGTAACTGCCTTATCAGCTGTGCCCTGTTCCAACACTGATTACTTCTTCCCAAGAATGAAAAATGCTGATAGAAAACAGTAATAAGATTAACTTCAAATTACTTGTAGCAGATGTAAATTCTCTTTATGCATTCTTTTTGTGCTTTGTATAAAGGCAAAAGAGCTTGAGCTGACCCCTCCTTTGACTCAAACTGCCATACAATAGAGAGGAAGTGAACTTCATACGTTTTTATTTAGTGGCTGTTGAGACACTTGACATATGTACATTTAAAATGTTAAGTGATTCCTCTATTTGAGTATTTTTATTTCCTATATTATTATAAAGTTTTGTAGAGATCCAAAGATAACAAACCTTTAAGTACATACATTACAAGCTGACTTTTGTACTCATATGCCACATACCCACATTATATGCAGAGAAATTTTAAAAAAGAAGAAAAGGCAAGAGGTAGAATAAAAGTTAAGTAAATATTTCATTAGATGGTAAAGCTACAATTTGCTACTTTATAAATACCACTCTTTTTTGTGTCTTTTTTTTTTTTTTTTTTAAACAAAAACCCCACAACCAAAAAACCAACCAGCAAACAGCATATATTGTTATTAGGATATCAGACGACTCCTGCAAAGCAGAGTACAGGTCAGGTATATTAGCCAGATGTTCAGAGGAGCTCTCTTCTCTATCTTATAAGTAGTTGCTCAGGGTTATCAGTTGTGTTTGGCTTTTAGCATAAAGAGAGTCGACAAAGCACCATTTCAGATTTCACCCATTATGCCTGTCTTATGAGGTATCACACTCTTCTTCCACAGAAAAGGGTCTCTGCCTCTTGTTTTGTGCTAGAGAGATCAGACTGTGCTTTTACTGGTGGATTGAGGATCTGTGGGAGACTGTCACCCGAACTGCACATTTCCTACCTTTTAAAAACAGGAGATGAGAGATAAAGTTTCATAGGTCTGGAGGGAGCAACAGTTTGTGTTTCAGCCTGTGTCACATCTGTCTAACCTGTGTAATGTAGTCCGTAATTCTCTGCCACAGCTTAGGAGACAAGCGCTCCAGAGAACTTGGTGTGCTCTCTTTCAAGTGTTAGTGCATAAGAAAGGATAGCTCCGAAATATTTGGAGGCTCTAAGATTCAACGATGTAGAAATCAGGATGCAAGCCTAGAACACCTTTTCTAGCCATGTGCTAGGAAGGGGAGCATGACACTCACCCTTAAACCTAGCCTATACTTAATACTTACATGTTCCCTGCTAAACTCATGTCTAAATAAATAGCTTTACTGACGGGAGTAGAGGAGACATGAGTGTCAGATTACACTTTATCGTGGAACTTGATATGAAATCCATACTTCGTTGCCTGGACACTGCAGTGAGATGGATGTCTGTGGTAGTAATATAAGAGGATGTTTGTAGGAGTGCTATATGTCTCAGGGCTGCCCTTGATCAGATTGCATATAAATACATTGTACATGGGCTTTGATCAAGGACCACCTGGCCGTGCATAGCCAGTGGAGAACCAGGAGACTTACTGAAGGATAAACTCTCCGCTTTACAGCCTGCCACTGCAGCAGGAAATGTTTTTCCAGGTTATGGTTTTACTATTAGTAGTACTGGTGCTGTATAATACAGGATCACCCAACAGTACTAATTCAACCAGGATGGATGCTATGTGGACGCACAACTTACTCCTATTGTCTCTTTAGCTGAAGCAGCCAGTGTGCTGGTTATGCCGCCTTTATGATTTTATGCCAGCTGCATAAGGACAGGCAATACTCAGTCTGGCACAAAGCCTGCCAGGAGAAAGGTGTTTTTCAGAACAGCTGGATCAAATGTGAAACCTGTGGGGTCATCTGAACCAGGGTAGCCATTTGTTTCACCTGCATACTAGTGGGGTTTTTTTGTGGTCAGGACTAGATGCTTAAAAACAGGCTTGCCACCTGATTGAACCATGACCTCAGTAAAATCCCAATTTGTGCTTCTGACTGGAGAGTCAGTGTCCCCCCATGATCATCCTGTTCCCTGCTGCAGAGCTGAGCTGTGCCATGCAAGGCATTTTGTGGTTTTTGTCGTTGTGACGATGGTTCAAGGCTGCCATAGTAATTTTAAACCCTAAGGTAAAGAGAAACCAAAATTTTTTTTTTTTCTTTTCACAAAAATGGCCTCGTTTGGAACTTGCATTCGGATTTGAAAATTTTAACTAGTTTTTTGTATTCCTGGTGTAACGCCATTAGAGACATCAACATGGCACCAGGCAGCAGTCCAGAAAGCTGGCTGAGTTGTCAGGGCGCTGGAGGCAATGCAGCCCCATTAGCACCAAGCTCTGCCTGCGTTAATGAAGCCCTGCTAACGAACAACGTTGTGCTAGGTAGCATACCCTCATGTCAGTAGAGTAACCAACCAAGATAAATTCTGAATATTCTTTAAGAGGGTTTTCAAATGTCTTTTGATATTTTTACTGAAAAATACAGGTATATGCTACCCTGCCTGACGCTCTTTCCATTGCTTGATGAATGTAGCTGGCCTGTTTGCAATTTTCTGGGTAACGGCTTAACACCAACATTAAAACATTTTCCTCAGGATTTATGATGTTCTATCAAGCTAGGCTATCTGACATAATCATGTAATTAAATATCTTCTTTCATGATGCTTTAATCAAATATCAGACTTCCTTAGAGAGCTTAAGAAGAAGGGAAGTGCAGAAAGCAGGAATAACTCCCTGCAAGTCGCCCCCCAAGCCAGGGCCCGGGGCTCTGGGGAGAAATCCCAGCCTCAAGTACTGGCCCAGGGATTTTGTGAGGGGGCGGAAAACCCCGGGGTGACAGAAATCGGAACGATGGCTGAGCTGCAGTGCGGGTCTGGGGTTGCTGAGGCAGGGAAGAGCTGGCCTCACGACCACTGTGTGCCGGCAGGCTCAGGTGAGTGACTGCCGGGCTCTGCAGGTGCAGCGAGGAGCAGGGGGACAGGCCCTGTGGGGCACCCAGGGGGCCGGGCCCTGTGGCGCCTGGTGGCCGTGGCGGTTGCGTGGCGAGGCGGGATGGCGTGGCCTCCCCCGAGCTGCAGGAAAAGCTCAGCGAGAGCTGAGGAAAAACTTTAAATGGGCCATAGCCTGAAGATGTTATACTCTCCCTGGCTGACAGCCTCGGTCTGGAGACCGGCCAGGGAGGATGAGAATGGGGCCCTTGGGGTCTGAAGATATTAACAAAATAAATAACTCCGACCGCAGCGCCCCCTTCCACTCCCCTCAGCACATTCCGCGGAGGAGCCGGCAGCACCCTTCCTCTCCCGCTGCCTCCTGAGGTAAATCAGATGCACCGCGTCTGCTTTGTATTACTAAAAGAAGGAAAGAACAACAACAACAAAAAAGTCCAGTGTAAACACTTGTACAGTTGCTGCGGAAACTGGATATAACCAGGTTATTCAAAGGGAAAAAAATTAAGCCATCTGAATATGTCAAGTTTGCCTTCACATCTGTTAATTGTAAGGGGATGATTTTGGAAAAAAAGAGAAGTCATGGTTTAGGGCCTGGTTCAGCAAAGCCTGTAAATGTGTACTTCACAAAAACAGGCTTAAGTCTATCTCTTTTCAATGAAGCCCTCACACATGCTGGTGCTCATGGAAATAAAACATGTTTTTCAGGGCTGTGCTGCGGGAGGAGAGCCAGCCTCCATGGTGGGACTGGAGCTCAACAGTCTGCGTCCTGTGAAGCTATGAGGGCATGCCAGTCCGCCCTTAGCCAAGAAATTATTATTGTTGTAGTTGTCAGTACTGAGTTGCTATTATCCTGTCAGCATTATATGGTAAGAAGACACAAGCACTGTTTTAAAATCTTTAAAGTACAGAAAATGTCACTGTTGTTGCTACTATTATGTAATGATTGTATTGTTTTATTATTATGTTATTACATTGCTCTTATATCATCCACAACATCATGCTTCTGAGTTCAGCACGGTCATTTTAACATCAAATAGTTAAACTTTTACCTCAGAAAATCTTTTAGTTTAGCATGCACACAGGTTTAAACTTAAAATAAAGACAAGTCTTGTTTGGCACTGCTTGCTCAAATGAATGCGAGTTGGTGGCGTATTTTATAGAGTCATGATCCACTTCTTACTGAAATGTTGGTTTCAGTATGAAAATTAAAAAAATCAAAATCATTAGCTCAAACTGCTATGTTCCAGTTTCTTGGTTATTGACTTTAAAATATCATCCTATAAGTAACACAGTGTTGTTATTGCCCATTGTTTTTTGTTTTATTATGAGCTTTAAGATATTCAGTAGGGTTGGGGTGGTGGTAGTTTGGGGGGTTTTTTTAGCACACTATCACCTGAATATGTCATATATTAAAATTTTGGCTTAATTTATGTAAGGTGATTTTCAGTGCCTGAGATCTGGAAATGTCAGGTCTACTGGTAAAATCTTTTCTTAATTCTGTCAATTAAAAAGAATCCAATGCTTCCTATATTTACAAATAAATAAATAAGTAAATGAGCCAATCCCCATGATTTTCTGGAAGCTGGCTTAATTTTTACTATTTGGAATTGTCAATACTGAAAATAACTAGAGCAGAGGATGAAAGCATGTTCTGTGCCTGCTCAAATAAACTCTCAAGATACTTAGGTTTTCTAAGTGGTCTTCTAATTTTGGACAACAAGTTATTTTTATGTAAAGATTACTTTCATTAAGCTATTTAGCTGTTTTTCTAATAGGACTTTTTTTGTAAACTTTGTCAGTAGCATAATAATTAAAAGGTAAATAAATGAATACTCAACTGGAAAACCTTGCACACTTTCTGTGAAACAGAACAAAATGGTTTAAATAACAGACTATAAAAAGTCTGTTAAACTTTTAAACTGTTAAAAGCTCTAATTTTAAGGTACAAGGCTATTATCAAATTATGACACAATCCTCCTTTCTAACATCTTTAAGTGTACATATTTTATAAGTAAGTTTACATACATATACGGCATTTGGAAGCATTTGGACAAAATGCATTAATTTCATCTTTCATGAGCTTTTGTACATCTTGTCTTGCAGAGTACTTAGGGAGTATGAGTATTTTCAAATATATCTGTGACATCTGTTCTTAATATTCTAACATCTTTCTTCCATGTACGTTTGATAGACAACATACTTTTGGCAGTCTTTGTTATTAGAATTGCCAAAATGTTGATATTATTTTGAGTGCCTTGGTTTTCAATGAGTGCAAGCCAGAATGAGCCTTTTCAGAGACTCATCTTTGGAACCAAGTTATTTCTAGAAAGCCAAAAGTTTCAACATTCTTTTTAGGTAATCAGAAGTAGATTTATAATAGAATAAGGAAATTATTTCTGTTCAGGAACAGTTGTTCAAATATATCTGCTCCCTCATCTTTATTTCTGATCTGTGTATTTTTAAATATAACACCATGTTAGAACTCTATCCAGCTACCAGGCTGTGTGATTTTGCTTCGCTAGATACTTGACCCTCCTAAATGCCCATTTAAAGTGCACTGATATATGTGTATAAATGGTGTTTCATTAAGAGATTTTCTGAGACTTAGATGTTATGGTGTTGAGCGCTATGCTGTGCAGTTTTTAGAAGTCTGAGCACAGAGTGAAAGGCACAGCTGTGAGTTAAGTGCCAGGGCTGCTTATACAACATAGGAGAAGCTCCCTCTGAAAGGCCCATGCAAAGTCCAAATCACACCAAAAATCAAGAAGAGAACCAGTAAGGAAGTACCTCCAGGTACTCTGGATTTGCAGTCTGACAGGCAGGAGAAAAAGTTCCTAGGTATTTCTTTTCAGAAGTTAGGTGACTGTCATTTCTCTGAAATCACACCATCCAATGATTAGGTGACTGTAGAATTCAGCTGGAATTAAACCCCTTTATTGTAGAGAGCCTGTTCCCTTCAAGTCTATTTCTTTTATGTCTCTGAAGAATTCATTAGCCACAGGCCTGCAAACTATTCTGTACTGGTGTAAGCTTATCTTCTCTGGGGAAGCTGTTATTCAGTTTAGCAAGGCTTGGGGAGAGGGAGAACATGGCCTGGGTTTCTAACCTCTCTGACACATGGAAGGGAAAGATTAGGTTCCAGTCACTCTTCAAAGGATTATTGTGGACAAGCTATATAACCCACCTTTTCCTACTCCAGAAAGAAAGATGAGGCTGCAACTGCTTTTTCTGAGGAGGCCAGTGTGACCAATGAGAATGTATACTGGATGATATAAGTGATGACTGCATGAATCCTGATGGACCCCGGTGTGAGAAGTACGTGTTGAGTTGTACAGCCCTCCCAAGACTGTGGCATGTCAGAATGTATATAGAAGCCAAGCTTTAGGCACCAAGAAAACATCAAGGTGATAACTGGAGTATAGATGGAAATGAGGTACCTTCAGTTAGAGAACAATTGGGAGAAGGTTTTCAACGCTGCACTGCAATTTTTAATCTGTGTGATACTCAAAGCAGAACTTAAGTGATGGCTGAGTGTGTATCATCAGCTTTGTCCATTGGACCTACTCATGTAAAAAAGCTGAGGTTTAGCCCTCTGCGACCACGGATGACTGCTGGGGATATTTTATACATCAGATACATGAGCCAAAGATCTCATCTTGTGTTTATATCCATTTCAGAATCTGCAGAAACAAATGTGAAAACTCCTTTCAGACACTGAAATCCTGTCCCTGTCAAGGTAAGAGGGGCATTTCATAACAACTTAATCACAGATCAAATCTGGTAATGTGATATTTAATTTTGACTTTGGATGTTTCTCTTATTACAAAACCAAAATTAATTAAGCTGCCTTATTGATAGTGTTGCCCTATGTTACCGATATTTATTGGCCAAATTAGTTTTTATTTATAATCCTGTAAATTCAGTGTAACTTCAGTGATGAGAAATTCACCCAGAAATGGAGAAACATAAATCAACTCACAATCATTATCACCCTGACTCATTCCAACTCTATTACAATTTTATATGTTGTTTCTATTCCTCCTTCGCGG
>JAVJGG010000002.1:8243487-8259048 GCA_035590195.1 Aviceda cuculoides | reverse complement strand
CTCCTTCCCCCCGGCACCCCCCCCCCCCCAAATTAGTTTTGCTATTACCCAAACTGAGTTACACAGATCTGTTAACTTTGTAGAATGAAATCCCTAGACATGAGATCTGTAGTAATGGTTATTGTTCTGTGGCTGTAAGGATGGCTATGGATTCTGCTCTGTTCAGCATGGGGAAAGAATACACTTTATAATGCATGAGATACCAGCAAAAATTTTTCTAGAATTGCCTGAGTAGTTTAACTGCCATATGTCATCATGACAGCAGACACACATATGAGAAAGTATCTCTGAATTGTTATTTTGAGTACCGTTCTGTTAGTGGTGATATTTTTACTCCTGCCATAGTTTAGCTAAATTATCCACTTCCTATAGGAAACAAATGATACATAAATTTTCAATATCACTTGTGCAGCATGGTTTCCTTAATCCAGTATTTTGTACTATGTGGATTTTGGCTTCAGCTGCCATAATTTGAGGGCTTTACGTGCAGTCAGTATGATCTAGGTGTGCATCCTGATATACCTGATGCTGTGTGTCAATCTGGGCATTCAGACTTTTATAACTGTAAGAACAAGTCTGCAGCATTTATGTAAGGGATACAGCCTCATGAATGTCCCTTATATTTCCCCTTAAACGTTTCCTATAACGTCTCTGTTGACTCACTGACCTTAAATAAAGCAAATGAATATTGATACAAGATAAGTAATAAATAAATATGCAAACATGCATAAAATGTGGATGAAAACTAAAATGGCAAACAATAACAGCCAAGTCTCCCCACATCCCATTGCCAAGATGTGCAATTTCGCTTTCCCTCAGTAGATGTCAGCAAAACTACAAACGTGACCAGTTTACTGCTTCGAAAGTCCTGTTTACAAGTTTAGTTAGTTTTCCAATTTCAGTTTTGCAAAGGAATAGCCCATCTAAACCAGTGGAATCTATTGCCCCCTGAAACAGGATTACAGACTGCTATTCAGCATCTTAGAATAATATTGTATTCTCAGTAATGCAGAACTCATACAGAACTTAGTACAAGGGGCTTATTGCTACATTTTTAGAATTTTCTGAACATTTACCTCATATTTGCCCTCCAGGCAAACATGAAGTAATATAAGATGTCTAATATTTTGCTTCTTTCTGTGAAGTAAATCAAAACCGTGGGAATGTTTTCATATAATTTGATTTACTCCTGTCTCCTACAATACATCTCCTACTCTGTTCAATTAACTCTCTGCCTGCTACAAGAAAGGGGCACAATCATATTCTGACTGAAAGCAATGGCAAGTGTTCCGTTGGCTCTGCTGGGAGTTGTCAGCCCCAGAGGAGTTCACAACCACAGAGGAAGGATGTGGAAGGAAGTTTCTTACTAGAATTTTGTGTGTGTGTGGGAATCGGGGGGAGTAATTTTAACTTCTACCTACCTAAAGGAGATGGAGAGCTGTGCTCAACCTGTGTTGCCTTATCCACAACAACACTGACCAAGTACCATGCTGCTGGCAACATTGTACTTTGTTTTCCTTGTCCTCCTTGGAACATTTTGTTTCCTGTGTCACAAGCCACATTACAATGCGTTGTCTTCAAGCCATAGGTTGGGAGCCACCATGTCATAGTATTCCCTTTATGTTTTTGTTCCCCAAATTCTCTGTCCCTTTTGGTGTCCTCTCCTTCAGTGTCCTCTCCTGCCTCACTATCCTCTGTTCCTATGCTTATCAAGTGGTCTTTGATCCTTTTCTGCTTGTCAGTTGACACATTCTATATCACTCCTTTTCTTAGCTGCGCTTTTCTCATAACTCTGCAGGGGTGGTCTGGGAGATGCTCTCTGGCAGGCAAGCACTGCTAAAGGAATAACTACGCATTCTAGGGATGGGTCCAAAACACAGGGAAGCCAGTGGAGTTTGCGGCCCCCACATGGGCCCATTGACGTCTGGGTCTCAGCCTGGGTAGATGAAGCAAACAAGGAGAAGCAGTTTGCCAAAGTGAGCATGGGGTATGTGGCTCCAGGGCGACGAGGCAGCAGCAACGCAGAGCAAATTTTACTTAGAGGCATCTGTTAGCAGCCATCTGGGAGGTAAGCCAAATGACCCCAGTGTAATCCTGTTCTGCTGCCTCCATTTTTATGGGCTCCTTTCTTACTTGCATAGCCAGCACAAGGAAGCTGGTGGCTTTGGCTTTCTTTGTGACTCCTTCTTTGGCTCTCCTTGCTGAATGGATCTGTTTCTGCCTCTGTTGCTCAGCTGTTGAGCAAGACTGTTTCTTGGTTTTGGCTTGCTCTGCAGGGTGTGAAGTAGGGAGCGCCAAATCTGCTGCTGCTTTGCAGACGCTAGATTTGGAGGGCAGTCTTTGCCCCTTCACCTCAGACTGAAACTGGAAGGAAATAGAAAGATCATGTCTAGTTCTGCCTGAACGTGTTGCAGAAAATGTCCTAGCCATTTCTAGGGTTATGTGTATTGCTAATAATGTTCTGAATTTACATCTGAGTGTATCGGAAGGTCATGAACTAAACACACATCTCTCTGAAGTTAGGCAAGAGTTGCCTCTATATTGCTGGAGTTGAAATCAAGGTGCAAAATCTCAAGCAGTTCAGCAACAATGACAGGAAATCTCCCCATCTTCAGGGTTGTGCATAATGACAGAGCCAGAAGTACTAAAAAAGCTTAGCGCCGAATGCTGCTTTAGGTTTCATTGTCTTCATGTAGGTCTCCTAGGAAGCTTTTGAAAGCTGAACTTTTGCAATGAGATTGGGCATGCAGCTATACTGTTGGGTAATTTAGGATGGTAAGTAGTTGGTCCTTATGTCACAGGAAGAGTAAAAATTTAATGTCCTCAACTTCATACATACTACAGTATGAAAGAAGAGATGTCTGCCTTAGTTAAACGTGGTGCTTGTGACAACTTTTTCAGGTCGTGATTACTGCACTGGTGGATTGGTTTAGTTGAAAAGGGAGGTGGTGGCAGGTCTGAGTTTTCCTTTAAATATGACTTCACCAGAAGAACTGGCATAAGTTTTTATTAATATTAACAATATTGAGCATAACATCAAAGCAAAGTTTAACTATTATGCAGTTGCATAGCTAAATATGAAAAATAAGACCATGAGTCTTTCTGCATGTGAACAGTTTCCTGACACTGATTTTCAGGCCTTATGTACATCAACGATAATGGACCAATCCAGCCAAAATTTGCTTCCACAGCTGCTGGCCTTAGGAAGTTCCCTGGGCCTCCTGTGTTCTGCAGCTGTGGAGGCTATTCCCTGCTCTGAACGAAAGAATCTCCCCTCTCCTGTGACTGCAAATGCTGAATGAGACATCCTGTAACACCATGCTTAGAGGGGCAGAGCTGACAGCTGAAGGCCATCCTTGGCATTTTAGTCTTTGTAGATAATGACAGGTGGTGCATAACCATGAGCAAGGAACTCCTTATGTCCTAAAATAGGAGAAGAGATTTCTGGGGAATTATTATAAAAGTTCTTTGCCCAAAGGTCTTGGTGCTGGTTCTTCTCCAGAGGGAGTAAGGAGGAGACATATTAAGCAGAGGTTTAAAGAAAAAATAATCTGGCATATTAGAGTATTGCAACATCTTAAGCGAGTGCAGAGAGCACTTTTCTCCACATACACCAAGAGTAAGCCCAAGAGAACTGCTGCATGAAATGTTTCTTACAGAACCACACAAAACTTGCCTACTTTCAAGTTTTGCTCTGCATTTAGATACAAAACTGCCTGTTGTAAGTTTCACTTAAATTTCTTAATTTGCACCTTTCAAATGACTTGAAGCCCACTTATGGTTTTGCAAATGAAACCTGATGGTTTCAAGTGAGTTTCAATTTGAGCTTTTATCATTCTTGTTCAAACCTGAAACTCAAAGTGAAATTCAGGGGGTGCAAAAACACGTATATGGAAAAATCAAAGGAAAAATTCACAAGAACCTGTGCAAACCAAACTTGCAAAATTTCCTACAGCTCAGGCCCTATCTGTTTATGCAGATTATCTTAGTCTCCTCCTCTTTGCCATGTGGCTGTGGAGGCTAGAGGCCCTGATGGTGGTAGCTGTCAGGAGCAGTCCTGCCAAAGAACTGTGTTGTCTTTCCATGGTCAACTACTGTCCTTATGGGGACAGCAATTCATCCAAATCTAAATTTGTCTTCAGATTTCATACATGCATCAGTAAGGCAAAAACAGTTTAAGCTCTGTTGATAATGTGTAACTGAAGCTGAAGAAACAAGGTTTGAAGCTTATTTGGAGCAGGGAAAAGTTTTAGTAACTGAGCTGCAACAAATGGGTAATTACAAAGAGAGCTAGGTGGTGGGGGTGGGAAACCAGATGAATTATGAGGTTTTATCTAATTTCCATCCCTGTAGCACTTTTGGTTGGAAAACAGAAACTAAGCGTGCCTCGTTATTGTGTGAAATAAATAAAACAAAACCAGAATGCTGTGGTGGCTTCTTGATCTGTAAAGCATGCAAAGCTAAAACCACCACATGCAAAAACGATCACAAGAAGAGTGAGTGCAAGCTGAAGGGTTGGTGATACTTGCTCTTTGCAATGCACGCAGCTCACAGTTCTCAGCACAGCTGACCTCTTGGGAACTGATAGGAAGTCCTGGCTCTGCTTGAGTCAATGGGAATTTTGCTGTCGACTTCAGGAAAGCTGGAACTTCACAGCATAACCCATTTTGTGCAATATATTGTTCCTGGATCTTAAAACCTTGCAAAATCTCATAGGTGGGCAAATATGCATTTGTAGTGCTCTGGGTCTTCTGTTTAGCAAGAATGGGAAATTAAAGGCAACCCATTTTCACTACAGCTAGCTAGGCTCCTGGTATTGACATACTGTCTTACCCATGAAAATTAAATCCATAAATGTAGAACTACCATGACTAAGTGGTCTCATGTTCCTCATTCCACTTATTTGTATGTGCTGTCCCCTCCCTCTGTGCTGTCCTCTTAAACTGCTTCAGTGCACGCAGGCTTTGGCAATATTTAGAGGAAGGGGTCCTGGTCTTGTTTGGTCTTTAGACACTAAGGTCCACATCCTCACTCCCATTCACGTTGTGGGCCTCAAGTAGTAGTTGTGATACTTAATATTCAGTCCTGTTACTAAGATAAAGTACTTTCTGTTAAGTAAACTGACAGCTCTAATTGTAACACTAGCAACAGAGAAATGCCATATTCAGCAAGTGAATAAAGATTAATTTTTGGTCCTTGTTCTTGGATATCCTTAGAGATGTGCCACATCCCTAAGGGAGATATAAGAATGGTTTTTGCCTTAAGAATATCTTTTTGTCAGCTTTGAATGTGGAGTCCTATAAGGCTGTCCATATCATTACAAAAGTGTTTGCCCTGTTCACTCCATTTGTTGAGTTCTTCCTGCTAACTCAGCCAAACCTTTATTTTCACTGTATGTGAAAGATCTGGCTGGTTTCAGTAGTTTATGTTTGGGGGCAGGGGAAATTCAATTCATTGACCACTCAAAAGCCGTGTATTCATAACTGAAATGGCTGGGGTTCCTTGTGTCTCCTTCCCTTGTCTCTTATCTCTGCAAGGCTTAGGGACAAGGACAAGATTTAGAGTCCTTTGGAAAACTTAAAAATGGAAAAGCTACATACTGTATCTTTTTCATTTAAGTAAGTCTACCTAAATAAATGTACAGATGAAATGGCAAAAAGCTGGCAATAAAACGGTGTGAAGCCTAAGGTATGTATTTCTTGTATAGCATGTTGGTAGGGGTCCCAAAGCAGGTCCCTATATCCTCTTATATGCCAAAGCTGTAGATGAGTGGGAACTTAGGACTGAAATAGCACCATTAGTAGCTTCCAGTAATCTGTTCCTGTGGTGGGAAAGGCATTGCTAAGGAAAAAAACAACACTTATTTTAATGAGAGTTTGAAAATCACTTCAACAAATCACAGTATTCATAAGGTGACATGCCAGGGTGAATTGACCTTATAAGGTCCACTTCAGGAAATATCATGGTATTATTTCTCAATATTTTGAACCTGTCCTTTTCCTATAGAAGCTCCAAAAAGTTTAACATCTGTAGAGGAAGCAGCTGGGATCTTAGAGGTAGAGACAGCTTGCTACACCAGTCAATAGATATCCAAATTAAGATGGCACATCAAGAACTTTTCCTTTCAGGAAAAACAAAACAAAATAAAATGTAAGGTTTATTTCTGTGGTGGCCCATCCGGAGAAACCCTCTAATGATTGTATTGTGTTCATAAGTATGACAAAAAATCAGCAGGGTGTAGCTAGTGGTGTAGGATTTGGAACATTAACTTAAGGCAGAAAAATAAGCAGGAAGAGAACTGATTGCCAAGGGTGTGTGAGAATCAGTTGGGGTAGGATTTGCTTTGTCAGTGTTGTAACCAGCCTGTGAGTGCTCCTTCTGAAGTCTGCAAATTGCACACATAATATAGCTGCCCACACACTATGTGTTTAATGCCAGCTGTGGTTGGTTCTTTTTTTTTTTTTTTTTTTTTTTTTAAAGTATAGATGAATAAGGGAAATTATATTTAAGCTTGTTTAAGTTGGGCATATGACACACCAAAAAAATTGCCAGCTTGTTTTCCCAGCCTTGCTTTCTGCAAGAGCCCAAATAGCTTCAGTTGCCTCAGAAATCCACAGTGATTACAATGTATTCATTTATTATTATCTATGCAGACACAAAATGACCTCAGCAAAGAAGAAGCCAAAACAATTCCTTGATTTTGGGAGAAAAATGATTCAGCCCCCATCTCTCTTCCACCCACAGCCTCCTTCTGGGGGCTGTGACTTTGTCTTGTGCTTCAGCAGGAAACATATTTTTGGCTGAGTTTGAACTCTCTAGAATGTGTTGGATCTTACAGGTATACTGTCAAATGCAGTTTCTATTGGACAGAAGGTGCTTCACTTGAGTACATCAAAGTGCTAAGATTTCCTGTAAAATTGATCTTCATGGTTTTCCATACATGACTAGTTTTTTATGTTTTGTTATTACACAATTTCAAATAATGTAAAAGTTAAAGGGAAGAAACACTTTCTGTGCTCTGTAAGAGGGATGTGGGACCAAGTTCACTTCAGCAGAGAGCTAAGTAAATTGTTGGCAAGCATGATAAAATAGAATTGTACAGTCTTCTGGAATTTTGTGTGGGTCGATGAATAGAGTAGGGAAGTATGTTCCATTAATTTCTAAGGGATATTTCCTATGTATTGATGAAGGGGCCTGAGTTCTGTTCGAGACAATGGATGATATAATTGGAGATCATTAAATGAATTAGCTGTATTAGGTGTTCCACCCAGTTGTGTTTTACAGCGAAAATCACAGCATCAGACCAGATATTCATTTAATGAAGTACCAGCAGTGGCCTTTTCTTATAAGGTCAGGAATAGACCCTCTAAACTTTTGGAAATTGGCAGTTTAAGAATATCTTGTGCTGAGTTATTGTGTTTAATAGACATGAGCATATTTATCTTTCACGAACTGATCAAATCCCTTTCATAAGGCATTCTTACTTTTGACTTTCGCATATCCTATGGCAACAAATTATTTTGTTTTACATCATTTTATGTGGTAGTCCTACTTTATTCTTTTATTGTGAAAAATAATGACTAGTCATTCCCTGTTGAACCATGTTTCCTTCAAGTTATCTTTTTTCAGCTAAAGTGTTATTTTATTTTGTTTCCCACTGTGTAGAAGCTTTTTCATATCTGTTGTCTCTTTCTAGTAAAGATCTCGGTCAAACAAATGATCTTGAGTTAGAAAGTATCGAACAATCTCTGTGTCATACACTCTGACCACCAATCTGTTGATAGAAAAGCAATGAGAAAGAGAAATTATTTTAAAATATTCTTCAAGACTAGATACAATTCTGGATCTGAATCTGTGTGCCACTCCATACTCCCTCCTGTAGTGGATATAATGTGCTTTCAAGGCTTGAGAGCAAGTGTTAAAGACAAAATATAATTAAAGATGTAGATTTTAAAAAAAAGTAACATGTGAGATGTGCTTGCCAAAGTTAGATCATAGCCCATTAAACAGGTATTTAAAACAACAGCTTGTCTAGAAAAAGTGTATCTGTTCTAGATGTTTTGCAGCAAAACTTTTGCTAGAGAGCAACAGAGGACTCCAAGTGTTAGACTGTAGGATGTGAGGATTTGTACAGGCACTGCCGGTAAGGAACTGCTTGAAGGAGAGAGGAGAGTGGGTTCTGTTGAGAGGGGAAGTACGGGGCAGAAAGGAAGGCTACTAATGAAGTTCCTTGGTGATCAATCAGGGGAGTGGATAAGTTTTATACTTTTATTAATGACTTTGGCATAACAAGACATAGAATGTTGAGGAAATTCAGTGATGATATACACTTGGGACCTATTGCTAATGCAGAAAGGGCAAGAATATCTTGCAGGAAGAAACGGATATCCTCTACATTTGGAGTAATAGGAACAGGCTGAAAGTTAATGGAATGAAGTGCAATGTCATGCAATTTGGGATCACTGACAATTTCTGATATAAATTGGAAGCTCATTGTTCGGAAATAACGGAGGAAGGGACAGACCTGGGTATATTAGGTGATCACAGGATAGCTAGTAGCCAGCAATATGTTCCAGGCACAAAAGGGCAAACGGAATTTGAGATTGACCAAGTCTTCCCAGTTGAAATAAGGAAGTATTTGTGCCTGACAAGGCATGATAAAGCTGTATCTGAATACCATGTACAACTCCAATTTTCCTTGTTGAAAAAAGGGGAACTCAAGCTGCAACAAATCCACAGAAGAGTTACCAGGATCATGGGAATGATAAGCTTATCTGGAAGAAGAAACTAAATTGGCAATGGTTTATTTAGCCTAGCAAAATGAAATCTGAGATATGACTTATAAATATATCCATGGGAGAAAATGCCAGAAAAGCAGTGCTATTTAAAAGACAACAATTAAACACAAACAAATCGATATGAACTGGCCTTGAGGAACTTTGAGCTACAGTTTAGATTTCTAACTAACAGAAGAGCCAGGTTCTGGAACAAGCAGAGTGGGATGTAATGAGAAGAACTAACTAGTTTTATTACAGAGCTGTACCATTTTATTAGAGGAATAGTACAGTATGCTTTTCTGTGGATGAAGCTAATGGCATGACCCAAAAGTCTTATGGAGGAGCTTTATAATTTCTTGCTTAATCATAAGTTACTCCCCTTTGGTTAGCACTTGGATGGCAACATTTTAAGGAGTGTGTAGAAATTACATGAAATTTTATTTTTGATTCAGTGGTTAAACATGAGAATTGGTAATGCCTTAAGATATTTTCACTGTAGTGGATCAAACCTTGATGCTGTAGATAAAAATACCCTTTCTAGGAGGCCACAAAATGTAACAAATCCTTATGGTTTTGGAAGTGAAGGCATTAAAGCTGCACTAAAGGTTATCTGTCATTACCCCTCTTGAAAGACTAGCAAATCAGTGTACAGAACTAGAAGTTGCTCCACAGTGCCAGTATTTATTCCAAAGTTCATGGATTGCCAGATTTTCACATGCTTTGTTAGAATTTATTTTTTATAACATTCATTTTTCACCAATTAATAGTAGAAATGACATACTTATTCCACTTAATGCATTTAGATGGACCAGGCCTTTTTACTTCCCATTAAAGAAAATATTTGACATTCACAGTTTAACTTGTGTTTATAACTTCTCAAAAATACCTCTGCTAAAGTCCCTTCTTATATGCTTCCATCTCAGAGCACCCAAGGAAGGAAGGTATCATGAAACCAGAATAATTTTCTTCTTATTAAAAGGACTCTCGTAATTTATACACAGCCAAAATCTTGTTGATAAAATTGTAAACATATTTGTGGTCTAATCAGAATGACATGGTATTCAAAGAAGAATATTTCATAAGTATTCCCCATTAATAACAATAGAATGCAGCAGTGTATGAAAATAAATATGCTGTGTGGAAATTTATAGAGACGTCAATCAGTGTTTTATGTTCTCTGGTCAAGATAAGTTGTACTTTTGAAATCCTCTAAAAGCTGCTGTAATACTTCTGTTTCAGAAGAAAAACAATTGTCCTTCTGGCAGGATTAAGTCCATGACAGCTTTTCTCTTTATTTTTTTTTCCTTTTGATGTGTGTGTCACCATAGGTTCATATATGTAAGATTTTTAAAGTCCAGCAATGCCAAAACTCCTCCTCTTCTTTTAGCCAGATGTTTCATTTTAGAAACATCTTTTTCAATGAAAGTAAAGTAGATTCAAACTTTTGAAACGTGCGTTAACATAAAATAAATATCCCAGAATACTTGCAATTGAAATTTAAGTTCTTCTGACTGAAACAAAAAATGACACCAAAGGGCTTTTTAAATGATGATTCACGTGCTAATTGGCTAAAATTCTTTTTTTCATATGCTAACATTTGTGCAGCTGTGTTTGTAATATATCCTGAAAAATTTAACATGCATTACTTAAGATATGTTTCTATGCTCCTTGCGGTTTTAGGAGAACTTCTCTTGAAAGAAAGAGAAGTTGCTATTGTCAGGGAACTTGCTATGCTCATTACTTACAGGAAGGATGGTGATGTTTTTCTCAATGTTATATCTCAAAAAAAAATAATTGCAGAACTCACAGTCTCAAAGTTTGCATACTGGTTTGATACAGTAATGGTTTTCCATGTGAAGTTTTTATTTTGTATGACTTCTGCAGTTGGGACAATTACTGAACTGTGAAAAATTCTTCATATATATACCAGTGCACTGTACTCCAGATAAACATGAGTAACACTGTTGATCAGATCTTCCACATTAAATACAGAAATACCATTCTTTTATGTATGCATTCCTCATCCATATACAATGCAGGTTAATGCATTCTGACATTTCCACACAGCTCTCCTCTAGCAGCCTAATCTAGCTGCATGTTTCACAAATAATCCAATGTGTGCAGCTCTCTTGAAGTTTTTAGTACATAAGTCAGATAACATTTCCTTGATGAATGGTTAAATAAAGTGACTGTTTTTTTAAGGTCATCTAAATAAGAAAATAAGAAATGCCTTACTGGATCGGAGGAGCTCTGTGGCTCCAACCATTGCAACAGGAGACACTACAGGGAGTGCACATGAGCCTTACCACTGTGTGCTGTGGTCCATTCTCCTTAGACTCCCCAGCATCTGCAGTTGTTATATAGGGATATCAGTGTGTACAGCCCACCAATAATCATTGTATATTATCCACTTATGTCTGTGAATTTGCATAATCCCTTTCTGAACCTGCTGGTACACTCTGTCCTTGCCACCTCCTCTGGCAGCAAGGTCAGGCAGCACACTGCCCGCTGTGTAAAGTACTTTATCTGTTTTGTTTTACGTGTTAATCCAGTGCCTCCTAATAGCCCCAAAATTGCAGGATTTTTGTAAATAAAATTTCTACATTAATTTTTTACATTTCCTTCATTGTTTGGGGAATTCTGATTGTACTCCCCCTTGATCTTCTCTCCAGATTGATAAATCCTAGACTTTTTGCTCTCCCCTTGTAAGTCAACTGCTGCAAACCATGGATTGATCACCCTAGCTACTCTCTCTACATATTCTCTACTTCTACTATTTCTTTTTCAAGATGCAAAGACCAGAAACCATGTAATTTCTGATGCTGAAATTACTGATTTCATTGCTGATTTCCCTAATGCTGATTTCCCTAAGGCTCTATTTCATCCTCTGTTGGGCTTAATAATATCTTACCTTTGGTGCTTAAAGGTAATGGTAAATTCACTGAATTTCAGTTCTCAAGAAAATGGACATTGCAGTAGAAGGATTAGAAGTAAGTAGCATAGCTGTTGACAAAATAAACACACAGAGCTAAATACACAGTTGTTTAGGCTTCCCTGAAGGAATCAAGTTTGACTGGATATGGAACGAAACTATCTGAACCTGACAAAATAGGTGAGTGGAATGTATACATGTGAAAATAGAATGAGAGTTTGATAAAGCTGGCTATATCTTTAAAACTTATTTTTAAATTAATGTAAGCAAGCTGATTGTACCTTAATGAGAAAGCTGTAGCCATCTCTATGAAACACGGAAATAACTAGATTATTTTGAATGGTTTGATAAAGCAGTTGCAGACTAGCTCATAAAAATCCTTTTCTAGTGCCATAGTCCTATGATGGGAAAAGGCCATAAAGAATTTAGCAGTTTTGAATGTGACCTCATCATTAATTGTGGCTTCTTTATTGATGGTTTAGAACAAAGCGTGGACGTAGTGCTGTTAGGGCTGATGCACCCCACAGTTTATAACTGTGTGGAGTAATCAGCCCTTCCTTCTACTGACTTCCCATGCAATTTAAAAAAAGTGAAAACAATTCCATCTTCTTCTCTTGATTGGTACTGACGGCTGTGATTATGAACTTCCTGAGTGGAAATTTCCTTCTGAGCTAAGAAGCTGACTCTGCTCTTAAGTCCAATAAAACTATTTTAATCCAAAAGCTCTAAATCTAAGCCATAGGGTTCTGGAAGAGTTATCTAACTAAGCTCAAAAGATATCTTTACTTAAGTCTTGAGTCTTTCCTTTTTTTTTCCTATCTCATTTTTGGTCTTTTCAAATATTGTTGGTAAACTGCTCTCCCTTTCCTAAGCTTCATCTTATCTTTCTCTCCCACTTTCTCCTTCTCTTTCTCATCAGACACAAACTCCTGATGTCTACAGATTATAACAGTTCATGTTTTTCCACTTTCCCTCATTTTCTCCTGTTTACTTGCTTCCTTCTTTCCCCAGCTTTTTCTCCTGACACAGGTGGTGTTCTCTCTTATTTTGGAATGGTTTTAAAAAACAATATAATATAGCTTTATCTTCAGTTTGGCAGCTGCTGGTGTACTTCACGTGCTTAAGGACAGGCGGGTACAAAAATTAGTTACTGTGAGGTACAAATGAAAGGGAAACCATAGTTCACAAGATATGCTGTGTTAACTGCCTTTGTCAGTGCTCTGGTTCTGCTGTAAGACGACATCAAGGTGCAGTTACAGGTAGAGGAGAGAAGGACAAGTTAAATCATACCTGTGACAGTTAGTGGTGTGTAAGAGCACACAAAGAATTTAACCACAGAATGACAGACATTTGAGGTATATATATCAGATATAACTCCAGATATAACTTAGCTTTCAGGTAACCTGGTAGTCTCTGAGGAATGCAAATAACTTGCCGTTTGACTGACATTATAATCTAACTCCGGTTGCCAAACTGGTAGCAGCAATGTAGAGAGTGCCTCACCGGGTGAGTGCTGAAGCATCTGCCCATGGCTAGCATGGGGTCATCATCCTAGAAGGAGCTTTGAGGCTAGAAGGAAGCAGAGCCACTGTGGCAGTGTAGCAGGGGCTATGGGCAAAGCAAGCTTACGGTTCCACTGGAAGGCAGAAAGAAACCTAGCTGTGATTTTTGGTTTTGCTTAAAAAAAAGAAAAAGTAGTCTTGGGGCATACATAGGAAGTAGTAGAGACAGAATGGAAAAGGCTACCTATAGTTTTGACTTGTTTACTTTCATCATTTTAAAGACGGTGCAAAGTTTGGTCTACAGCTGTGCCTTCCACCGATGAAGCCATGTGGGCTGCTTCACTGCCCCGTCTCCTTTAAGTTTCAGGTATCATCTCCTCTGCTGATGTATCCTTCATTGACTTGTTTGTCTTCTAAGCCTCATGTAAACTTACTGTATTTCTCTAACCAAGCCTGGAAAGCAGAAAAGAAATGAGCATATTCTGCCTCTATAGAGAAAGAATGAAGGGAAATAAACAAGGAAAATAAATAACAAATCAGGAACAAATATGAAGTTACTTTTTTATCCCTATTTTCCTGTTCATTCCTTGGAGTGTAGGAATAACTAATTTCTCATTTCCAGCACTAATAAATAACTGCTAGCACTTTAAAGTCAAGACCACATATCCCATAGTTCCCCAGGGCATTTCCCAGGAGTACAAAGAAAGAGCTCAGTATTTTTGAGAAGGCCATGTCTCTAGGGTAATGTTTAGCAGAGGTAGGACTGTTTTCAGTCTTGTGTCTTTGTTCTGTGTTAAGTGTAAGATAATAGCCTTCACTGAAGTTAATAAAATTGAGGTGAGCTGAGTTAATCCTTCAAAAATCTCTGCCACTTTTCCACCTCTCTTGCTCCATAGCAATGTATGTGTTTCACTACAAGTTACTGTTAGTCTTTACTGCACTCCTGTCTTACAACGTGAGGCTGGAGGGACAACTCCTCATAGCAAGAGACTAATTTCTGATTCTGTGTTCTAGGTAGTGAAATACAGGACTACTCATATATCTACTGGTTGAAAAACTTGATACTCTGATGGTAGGTGAGTGCATAAAAACACGTTTCTGCAATGCTTTGGGGGTAAGAGAGTGCTGTGCATCAGATGGAAGTAACTTCTGCCTGATTTACTCATGTGGGCTGTGTGATGCTATGCAGAGTTATAATCTGCATAAGTACATGGATTATTAATGGTTATATACTTAGCTAGTTCTGTTCTGTTACTGCCAAAACATTATTTATTTCAGTAACTCTATGTGGCGGTGGGTTTCACAGGTTGTATGGAGAAATGTTTCCTTTTCTTAGTTGTAAACTTAACTAAATGAAACTGGGCTCTAAATGTGTGTGTATAACTCTTGACCTTGCATTTTGAGAAGTGGAGCAGGTCCTCTTTTTTCTTCAGAAGATCTTCACTTGATTAAAAGTTTTCATTGCCTAAGTTTTGCTAGTCACATCACATACAGCAAAAATAAACACACCAGCTGATGAATGGAGGACAAGTTACAAGGCTAAGATAGGGGGGATTGTCACCTATATCTGCACAGGAAAATTAAAATTTATTCTTCCTTTGTTTCTGTATGCAGTATGTTTCTTGCAGCCAAGCTGAACTTCTGCATTTAAACATGTAAGTTGTGTATAAACTTCATTTTAAATACAAGGATAATCCTATCACTTACATTGAATTCATTTGTAGAGACTTTGCTGAGTTGCCGTTTTAATTGCACACATTTTCTTAAATCCTGTGACACTTAAAACAATGATTCAGGTATAGGATCTTTGCATTGACCTCCTAAGGTAACAGGAGCAGCATTTGAGAATATAAATTTACCTAACAGATTTGAAAATTAAATTAAAAATAACTATGAAATGTTTTCATCGACAGATGTCTAAGGACATTTCAAATTAAGGTAAGCATCATTATTGTCCCTTTATACCTGAGGAAACTGAAACATGTAGAGGTTAAGTGCTTGCCAGGAGTATTAGAACCAGGGAAACTTATGAAAGCCTTGTTAGTTCATCCCCTGAATCCAGGCCAGAGCCTTAGCCATAGGCCCAGACTGCTTCAAAATTCTGGCTAAGTATACTTCCATATATTTTCATAATTCTACTCCTCAATCAAATTAGATGTAAGAATTAGAGACCCAGTCATATATATCTTGAAGATTATGAAAGTCTTGTTCTCAAGTTCACTGGGAGTAAGAGTGAGCCTTCAATTCCCAGAAGTTATCTGTCATTTATTGTCCTTGTTTCAGGTGTGTTCTATTTCCCAAGCCTTTTCTATGGCCCTATGAAAGAGAAATGATTCCTATTTAACAGTTT
>JAVJGG010000002.1:8228500-8243387 GCA_035590195.1 Aviceda cuculoides | reverse complement strand
CGCGGGGGGGGGGGGGGGGGGGGGGGGGGTGGGGGGGAGGAGGTTAATTTATTCAGTACTGCCTCTTTTTAGTCAAAGTTGTTGATTCTTTGTGTGATTATCTGGAAGCATCACTATTTCTTCATTTATGGCTAGTTTACATATCTGGGGGGGGGGGACAGACTAGCGCTGGAAAGAGAAATGTTGTTTTTTTAACAACATGGCTAATTTAACAAAAACAGGCTATTAATGGAAACAAAAATATTCAAATGTTTGTTGGACCTACATGTATTTGAATCATTCAGTTGAAAGGATTTGAAGGCCAGGCTTGTATTCCACTTAAGACACAGTAGTGACAGAAAATGATTGCACTTCATTTAGGTATTTCTTCAAGTTACCTAAAGGCATAATATTTGCAACCCCTACTTAAATACCCAATGAAATTAATTTAATTGTAAGGAAGCTATTTGATATTGTTACGGCACTGTATGTCTTCTCATTTGACAAATACCAGCATTTAACCTTTTAATTGAAAATTACTTTGGGGATCCTGCCAGAAACTGCAAAATGAAAACACTAACCCCCATTACTGAGTCATGTAATACAATAGGTACAAAGTCAGATGTCCTTGACCGGCACACTCTGGGGCTGTGCGGGTGGGAAGTTCTGTGTCCTTCCAGAATGAACTTCCTTCTGCTACAAGGGCTGATTGTACAGTTCAAGGATCATTTCATTATTTCTGTATACTGATACTTGTAAGAAGATAAATTTATTATTCCCCCTTACAAAAGTGCTTTTACTTGATATTGTTTAAGGCAGGAGCAGTGCTTCAAGGGGAAGAAAAATTTTATTTTTTTTTATGTCTGGATTTTTTGAATATGTGGATTTTTATATGGGGTGGGGGTGCAGAGGGAGTGGAGGGAGACAGGGAGAGGTATTCCCTTATATCTTCCAAAACAATCAGAGTTGGAAGTTGCAATAAGGTATGGGATTAGTGAAGATCTCCAGTAGTAATAGCTTTGCACAGCTCAGGTCATGCAGCCACAGCACTTCCTAAGAGAGGTTGTGTGCAGCTCCAGACCATGCCACAAGGACTATGTAAGGGTTTCATTTAGCTCTGTGAAAGATTCTTAGTTAACAGCTGCTCAGTGTTGCTATTTTGTCTGTAACTGTGTTTTCAGAAGTTCTTTCTAAACTGGGACTTAAATTGATGATGATCCTTGACAGTTCCAGTGTTGTTATCTTGAGTTGGGTACCCAGAAGTTGAGATAAACAAGATGTGATTTCAGACCCTCAGAGTGTTTTGGCTGTTCTGAACACTGCAGCTGTAGGAAAGTGGAAGTTAAGAGTCCACAAAGCAGGAATTTTTACTCTGCTAATGTAATTCATGGAGAGGTACCAGGGTTACTTGCTGCCAGTTAAAGGCTTTTCAGCATTGCTGACAAAACTAGATTTCACTGCCTTGAGGAGTAAGGGGACAGGACCTGGGCTGTGTCTGAGCTGGGAATGGGAAGTTAAAGTTGATCTGGGGAACAGAGACTTGATGAAACAGATTTGCTGTTCTCTGGTGCTTTGAAGATGGTGACTGCTATTGCTTCTTTGAAGCTTCTTCCTGCCTTTGGTGGAAGTGAAAGGAGAAGGAACAAGGCTGGCTTTTTAAAGGTTTGCTGTAACAAAACAGGTCTCGGATTTGTAGCTGTTTTGCCTTCATTGCATTTAGTTGAAATGAGTGAATGGGTTCTAAATTTAATGACAGATGGAAAGAAGGATAGAGCATGTGATTGTTTAAGCTTCCTCCCGCTAGGAGACCAGTCTGAACTGGAGAAAAGTTAGTTTTAACTCAGTGTATCTAAAATTTAGATTGTGCAGCTTAAAAACCTGTGTTATTGTGAGCTCTTTTGAATAGAGGTCAATTTTATGAGACAGTATGCATGAGTGGTAAAAAAGCTTTTATGTAAAAATGTGAGCCATGGTTTGGTCAAAGTAGAATGCATATAAACTGATCTCATGCAAATTCTCTTGAAAAGCATGCAGTGGTATAAACCCTTTCCAGAAGGGAGACTCAAGTCAAGTGAAGAATTGTAGCTACATTGTTCTGCAGCCTGGTAGGGGAGCATACTGCAGCTTTAAGTGACTTGCATTGGTAACTCCTCTTTCCATGGTTAAGTTTCATGGAGTCCCATAGCTGCTGAGTAATTATCTATAAAGGCTGGAATTTTGGTTTCTAAATACATTCAAATCCAGTGTAGTATTTAACTGGAAATACAAAACATAAAAAAAAAAAATCTTGTCAAGTAAGGAAGAATTCAGTCTGTCAATAAACTGAACGTGCATAAATACCCTGTGAATGGGAAGTAGTAGGTGATATTGTTTAAAAGTAGAGGTTAAGCTGTGGTTATAGGAATAGGAAGGAATACACAAAACTTGGCTCTGTGAGTGTGTGCTGCAGAAATACCTGTGCCAAACTAAAGGAACATAGAGCCCCTGGAATTAGATCTGGAAATAAGCTGAAGTTAGTTACTGTTACTTGCATAGGCCTGGTTTGTGCATGTCATATCCAGATAAATTTTGTGAAAGGATCTACTTACATAAACATTTTGTCATGCAAGTGACTTTCGTTAATGCTGTGTCCTTAGTCAGATCAATGTGAGGTAGCAGAATTAGGCCACAAGCTAGTGCCAGTCAGCTTCTCTTTTCAAATCTGGGTGTTTTAGTCTTGTGGCCCAAAAGAAAATGCAGTGCTTCCCACCACCCTGGCTTTACTAACAACTTTGATTTTGTGAAAGGTCAGCACATGAATGTGTCTTGTAACATTACACATTGCCTTTACTAAAAAATTCACATGCACAAGGAAACTGACAAAACAGTTTATTTTGGAAAATTAGTAGATCCAAATGATGGATACCATGTGTCAAAATAATCCTTGGTGCACGTGCTTGCATTTTCACACAGACGTTTTTGAAAATTATACTGTGGAAACTAAATAGAGATATCAGTTTGCCAGGGAGCAGGCTTAAGCCACTTTTCTGTACAGACTGCAAGATGTGGTCTCTTTTACTAAACATAGAAGCAAAAGCAGTTCCATCTTTACTTTAGCCCTTCGGTATTGTTCTCCAGAGGTGCCAAACAAGATCGAAAGGACCAGTTAGTGGAGTTAGGCAGAGGAGGATTAAGGCTGAAATTTCAGAACTAAAGATGTAAAAATAGCTAAATGGTCTCATTTCACTGTAAAAAGTTGGTGCTTAGTTGAAGCTGATTCAATTCTAGAGCCAGTGGAGAGAGACAGGCATCTCCGGGAGGAGTTTATTTGATGTTCATCCTGTATATTCTAAAAGGGAAGAGGTGATGGAGGATGTTATAGTAAAGTTCTTAGCCTCTAAATGCTGACAAACATAGCACTGTTTAAACAAGTGAATAGTTTTTCTTTTACCTGCTTGCTTTAAAACCTTAGGTAGGTCTCATGTGAAACAGTTAACTTTCACCTTGGTCAAATGTGAATGGAGAATGATTTTGGGATGTTGAGACTGTGCTGCTGTGTTTATTACATTTCATTGGTGCCTTAAGGACAGGCTTGCATGTATTTGTATTTTTTTTTTCAAAAGCCCAAATACAAAAGTGCATGTAAGCTTTTTGCTGAACCTGTCCAGGGTGATACATAGCAAATCTTGAACTGGAAGAGTAATGCAGAATTCCTGAGTTCCACTACACTGAACTAACCAACAAGGTCATTACCTGGGAATAGAAGGATATGGACTTGTTTTGGTTGCTTTCTTAGGTGTTTTGAATATAGCTAGTAGGACATTTCCGCACATACATTAACAAGTATTTTGAAGTAGTAGCCGTCTGCTTCACCTGCACAATGTTCTACATGTGGGAATATAAATGGAAGTTCTTCATGTGGGAATATAAATGGAAGAGAAGTTGAGGTCTCTTTGGTAACAAGGCCCTAGCCTGCTTTTATTTTGATTCTGGTTAATGTTTGCTCAGTGAGCTGGAAATGGGAAATCCACCTTTGAAAGCATCATGTGAGTATCATGCTGACAACTGAAATCTCTTTTGTGGAGACTTAAATTTGCTCAAACATTTTAAAAGTTTGGTGGAGTTGGGTTTTCAGTCCTCTTTCTAAAGTAGAAAGAGGTTTACTACTGTCAGTCTACACTGTTGCCATAAGAACAGGGCATTGCCTGATTTTCCTTCCTATATATGCCTTAAAAAAGATGCTGGGACTGTAAAATAAATTACTGTTTTGTAATTTAGCTTTAAGCAAAAGGAATTTTTCAACAGTGACAGTTCTGGAAATGCTTTAACTTTTAAATGCTGACACCAAATAATAAGTAAAACCTTGTGATTAATGTTTCCAGAAGGGACTATTAACATTATCCTACATCTGTTCGTGATATAATCTCCAAATGAAAAACACTCACTTAAAAAAAAAAAAAAAAAAAAGAAAAGAAAAAAAGGAAATCCTAAAGAAGTATATGTTTATGCAGCATTTCAGTGCAGACTTAACTGTAATGTGTGGACATCCTTGGTAAGACTTAACCAACTAATTTTTCATCTGATCATTATTTAGTCAAACCTCTATGGTACTCCTGAGGTTGCTTAAATTTCATTGACAACATGTCGTTTCATTTGCTGAAAAATGTGGTCATTTTAAATTACACTACATGAAAGAGCTTTTTATTACTTAGAGTAAAATTAGCCATCATATTTGATGAAAATACTTAATGGTAGATCAGGCATAAAGTTCTGTTAAACATAATTTAATAATTAGTTCTTGCTGATATACATATTTGAGATGGTATAGGAGGGTTGTTTTTTGTGACTAGGAGGAATTTGCAGGAGTGCCATCATCTTTTAGGAAACATTTAGGAGTACCAAAGCAGAATTTGTAGAACATATGGCAGCAACTCATTCAGAAAATAATTATTCTGAAAATAATTACCTGTATTGCTTGGGAATAATTTGCTCACGTAAGACAAAACCCTAAATTGACGTATGTCACCAAGATAGCTGTATTAACTTCAGTCTGTATGTCTTGATCTCAAATTTATTTTACTTAATGAATAAAAGAGTATGGAATTCATGTGCTCTATGAAAATGTATGCTGAAAAATCATCCTTTTTTATGCAAGGTGGTGTTTTTGTTAGTATTAAACTACTGTTTGTACCATGCCAAATACTTTCTAAAATGTATAAATTTGCATTTCCGGTAGCTTTTTTAGATTCCTGTTGAATAGTCATTTTGATCTCTATTGAGTGCTGTTTCCCATGAACAACTGATTCACAGTTTTCAAGTTTTCTTGCTTTAGCTGGCATAAGAAATCAGTGATAACCTGGCAGTTATAGGCAGTATCACTTATAGGCCACCGTGTGTGGTTTTTTTTTTTTATCAATGCATCTTTTAATTTATGCTGTTTCCTGCTAGCATACTTTAGTTTCAATAAACAACCCTGTTGTGGTTTGGGTACAAAAGTGAGGTGCAAATTGTGAGGCATGGAACACAGGGTGCATATTGGTAGGTGTCTTATGCAAATTTAACATCTGCATGTGATAAAGCTAAAGTGCTGTCACAGGTGGTGTTGAGTATCATCCATGAACAAAATGAATGTATCTTCAAAATGAATGATAGAACAGGAGCAACAGGCTGATTAGGAATCTCAAAAGCCTCATTAAAGTGTTTAAAGTTAAATTAATGCCTTTATGCTTTGCTTGTGGTGGCCATGCTTCAGGCTAATTGGTTTGCTAGAAACCAAGTAAGTCCCCTTTAAAATGAGTGGAGTTGAAGGTTGTTCCATAATTTACCTTGGAACACCATTGTTCTAGTCTCTATGGATAGACAAACAAAATCCAGACAACTCTGACAGAAGACTGTCCATTATACTTCAGCTGCCTGAAAAGACTTTAATGGCATTGACGGTATTTTAAATCTAAGCTTCAAATAGGCAAATGATTTGTTTGACCAACTGTGTATACAAGACATGCAGGGTTTTTTTATTTCTCTCTGTTTACATATATACACACAACTTGCATATATTATATGCATGCAGTTCAGTACGAACAGATCCAATTACTTGTCTTTGCAAGAAAGAATATGTTGTACACTTAATTTATGTCAATAAGAAAACAAAGTTAAAACACCAATTAGAATAAAATTTACTCATATTTTTCACATAGTTTCTATCCTCAGTTATTGCATTAGAACAGAATGAAGGCATTGCCATTTGGGGAAATATATTTCTTCATATATAGGCATAGAACTGTATTGAAGAAAAGCTGACAAAGTAATGTCTTGCATACATCACTTCAGCTTTGTGTGAATGAGTGAACATATATTGTATCTGATCATAGGAGATGACGTTCAATTTATTTGGTTGTTCATACCTGGAAGAAAGCTATAAAGACAAAGCTTCTGTTTTCTGTGTGTTCTGGCCAGACTGTTTAACGTGCGGTGTGGCTCAGGTTGTCATCTTGTAAGCTGTAACACAGGCACTGTGCACTGTTTTCCTCGTTTCACTCATCTGTCCTGTTCAGAAAAAACTTGAGATCTCAAATGAACTGATAAGGATATTTTTTTTTTTCTTTTTGTCCTGGTTTCAGCTGGGATAGAGTTAATTGTCTTCCTAGTAGAATGCTATGTTTTGAGTTCAGTATGAGAAGAATGTTGATAACACTGATGTTTTCAGTTATTGCTAAATAGTGTCTAGTCTAAAGTCAAGGATTTTTCAGCTTCTCATGCCCAGCCAGTGAGAAAGCTGGAGGGGCACGAGAAGTTGGGAGGGGACACAGCCAGGACAGCTGACCCAAAGTGGCCAAGGGGGTATTCCATACCGTGTGATGACACATCTAGTATATAAACTGGGGGGCGTGGGGGCGGGGGGATCGCTGCTCAGGGACTAACTGGGAGTCGTTTGGCAGGTGGTGAGCAATTGCACTGCGCATCATTTGTACATTCCAATCCTTTTATTATTCTGCTGTCATTTTATTAGTGTTATCGTTATCATTATTAGTTTCTTCTTTTCTGTTCTATTAAGCCGTTCTTACTTCAACCCACGAGTTTTACTTCTTTTCCCAATTTTCTCCCCCATCCCACTGCGGTGGGGGGGAGTGAGTGAGCGGCTGTGTGGTGCTTAGTTGCTGGCTGGGGTTAAACCACGACACTTTTTAAAAAGATTTTTCTAAAACAGAAAATGAGCCAGAGCAAGAAAGAGTTTTAGCAAAATACATCTTTTATGACTGCCTCTTCCTTCAGTCCAATGTATTTGTTTCTACATGTTTCTGTGTATTAGAGGCTTGTTTACTGTGTCAGATTGTAATATGTCATATTTAGCACAGTTAACTTTTTTCCTTTGCATGGGATTATATAATGCATCTTTCCTGTTAGCATAAGTGATTGGGCATAACTGACTCCTTTCTGTTGTGTAATTATTCTCTTTTGACATACTTTTCTATGTGTGTGAGCTCTGATAATGTACATGTGATATTTACCTTACAGAAGTGGCCCTTTTCATTGCTATTTATGTTGTCATGTTAAACCTGTTTCTGAAACCAGTTTGTCGCTTGAACTACAGACAAAACATTGTTCAACATGTGCAACACAAACAACTGCCAAACTTCAAACTTGTATGTTCATGTCAGACTTCTTAGCCAGCAATATTGAAACAGCTGTGTATGCTAGGCTTCTTTATATCCATGATTACTGAATGAACTTGGAAAGAGTGAGTAGGGGGAAGGGAGACTCCAGTGAATATATACAGCAAGGTTTTGGCTTGTTGGTTATAAAAATGATTCTAATAACAGTCTCTCAACCTGCTGAGGACTTCATACGTTCATTATCAACGGAATTTACTCAAAGGTCCTTCATGGAAAAGAGGAACATTCCTGATGAGTAAACAGTAAAATGGTGATGATCATGTTTTCCTACAAAATATTTCTGCAACCAAGGCGGAAAGAATATTGCCGAGGTATTTTTAGGCTTAACGCTGCATGCATTGTTTAAAGTTAAATTTCAGAGGGACTTAAAAAGTAATGGTTGCAGAGGAAAGCTTAAGCAAAGCTATTTAGATATTTTTTAAAAATAATCATTCATAGCTTTTTCTGGTACTCTGGAGACAATGAAGACTTAAGTTGTAAAGAGATTATTTTTTTTAATATAATTTGGTGGTTAAATTTGTTTTGGAGGGAAACTGCAACCAGATGGAATGAGAAGAAAATGCATTTTCGTATATAAAAGCAACAGTGAATATTAGTTACTGTGGTGGTTATGCTCATCATGAAAATGAAGGAAATAAGACAAATGGAAGGATAAACTTCTGCCTAAGATGACCTTGTGTTTTAAAACAATCAAAAAATGTATATGTCTTTTCAGGAATGTCATATCCTACAAGGAGTTATGTCTGTCCTTAGGAAACTTGGTAACAGAAAAATTGTTAGCCTGCAACAAATACTGTCTATACTAGCAGGAAATAACAGGCATACTGTTGCCAGAGAGGATGATGAAGATTCAAGATGACTTTGTGGGTTTTGTACATAGCCTCATCTGCATCAGCATGGAACTAAACTCAGTACCGTTACCTTTCTCTACTGAGTGCAATTAAAGTTTGTTTGGCCTTGATAGAGGGTACAGATTGGTCAGCCTAAAGGCTAGGTGTAGTTGCTTCAGCTGACAGATCTGACAGCACAAAGGATGTGAGAGAGAATAGTCTGTATATGAGACCTATGAATGCAGACTAACTTTCTATAGCACATAAGGTTAAAGATACCACCATTATCCTCAGAGCATGCTGCAAGAGAAATGGCTCTTCTAAATAAAAAGTACTGTCTAATACACCCACTCATGATATACCCATGTGGAGTGCAAATCTTTGAAACATAGATATTGCACATAATAAGGATGGGCATAAAAGTACACAGAGTTAGGTATAACCTCAGATTTGTAGTTGGTAGGTCTAGAAAGGAAAGGTTTCACATAAATTATTTGATTCACATGAATAGAATGAAAATTAGGAGAGAGAATGAATGCATGGGGAAGAAAATTCTTAAAAGTGAGAGGAACTGGGCTGCAGAAGTGGTGAGTATTTTGTTGCTTGGAAATTCTGAAATGAGATTAAGAAAAACACTTGGAAATATGACTATATAGGAACGATCCTATAGAAGCCCTAAAAACTACAGATCTGGATAACCCAATACGTCTTCCGAGCTCTCTTTACCTGTTTTAAGGACTCATTTCTTCAATGGACAGATGCTAGCTTACCGCTCTGTCAGAATAATATCCATGCAAATAAGTACATTTTAGGGGTTTTTTTTGAAAGAGTTATTTTCTTTGTAATGGTCTACACTTTCAGGAAAAAGGATTATCTTGGTGTGTTTGAAATTGCCTGGCACATCTTGAACTCTAATTCTGTCTAGAACAACATTAGTAAAAGCCAAATGTATGCACATGTTTTTAGAAGGTATACTTCCACAGCATTTGTGCATGAGAAGAAAAATAGAGAACATGGCATATTCCAAGCAGGCTCTCAGCAAATATTCTAGACCTGAAAAAACATCTGCTTTGGATTCTGGGTAGGTGTCTTATTCTTTTATGTCTTATACTTAATTTGTCTGCGTGGTTTCCCTGAACACTGGTAGAGGTCTGGGTTTCTGTTGATAGAAACAAGAACAGAATTCAGCAAGTCCAGTTTAAATCAGTGGAAACCCAGAACTGTGTTATTAATGTTTAGATTAGTTACTTCAGGTTGCCTTCAGAATCGTAGAGTAGAATTTGAGCCAAAGATTGATAACTGGTTTGTACTTCTGTGATGTGGACTAAAGGCCAATAAGGGTTAAGAAGGTAGAAGTCCCAAATTCTTCTTCATTTTACCTTAGATAAATCTGAGCCCAGGCCTCCAGAGGTGAAAGGCTAGCACATTAACTAGGACCTTAAATGTGTGCTTCAGCACACAAACCTGCAGTATCTTTTGAAATCTATGCAGGTTTCTCCTGCCTGCTGTGCGTAATTTCAGAATATGCTGTCACCATTAAAGAAAAAAAACAAGTTTGCTCTTTCATCTGTGCACCCCACGGCACCGATTGGGGGAATCAGTCCCCAGGCTCCCCTAAAATTTGTGATCTTTGGCTCCTGCTGTAAATTGATTCCGTGCTGTGCCTCCTGACATGTGAACTGGGTAAAATCCATTTTGAAGTCTTTTAAAACCTGGCATTAACCCTGTGGCATCCTCTTAAGTGCCGATGTTTTCTCGTTATATTATTTACTGGGAAGAACTTGCCTTTAAAACTCTAGCAGCATTGCAAGCTAACTTGTTAAAATCTCAGTATTAAAGATAGACGCTATAGTGTGCTTTGAATTTCTCCTGAGACCTGATGTTGGGAAAAGTGAGTTCAATTAGTCATGAGTGAGGTGAGTGCCTCACTACTGTGCAAATTGCTTTGGGACCATTTGGCCCATGTCTACTCATGATTCTCCCCCCTCATAAATACAGATGTATAAAGTAGTCAATATTTTGTTTAAGCTTATCTTGGACTGATTATCTGAAACCCTCAAAAAATTTTTTTTGCTTCAGTGCCATGTAATAAAAGACTATTAAATTTTTCAGATTTTTCCCTCTGCTCTTTTATAGGGAGAGTAGTAATGTCTTTTGTACACATATGTCTCTCTCTTTACATCTATTCCGTATGACTTGGTTCACTGCCCACTGAAATGAAGTGGCCTTTGGGATTACAACATAGTAATGTTTTACTGAAGAGTTTGGGACAGGAAGTCAAAATGAATAACTCTTTGAAAACTTTAGGGATTTCTAAGTAGCCAGAACTTAATTCTAAGGAGAATATGGCTTTGGACAAAATAGCAAAACCAATAGAAATTCTTTAATGTTAGAAATGAGTTGCAACCCTGGTGTTACATCTTAAGACAACAGTGCTGGCAGTGGAGTATCCTTGCATTATAAAATCATAATAAAAGGAATTTGAATTTGAACTGATAGTCTTGCATGCTGGCAGATGCTGCTTGCTTTTGTGCAAAGGACTAATTGTGAAAATGGCCTCTCTGTTCTTTGAGCACCTACTCGCTTTGGTTCTGTTTTTAAAAGAGCTGAACTTCCCTTCAAGGAAGCCATGCTCAAACCAACTGGACGCCCACTACAGCAAGATTTTGAGAACTTGCCAAAGTCACGTCTTTTCTTCTCCATCTCCATGCTGCTGTTTATGTAGATGTCTGGCATACAGCTTAGTTGGTAGCAACTGATAAGGCATAATACAGCTTGTTGTTGTATACTAAAAGTGAGGTGAAACTATATTTCACTTTTCCTTTGAGAAAAAGGCTGGTAATACAGGACTTGTCAAGACCCTTTCCTGTGTTTGATAGCTTTATCACAGCCCCAGCTCGAAAGGTTAAATGTTTTGGATTACACATAATGTACATTATATGGAGGACTTACTATAAATCAACAAGGCAGGTATGTTAAACACAGAAAAATATCTACAGCTGTTCTCTTACTCATCCTGCTTGTTATTTAACTCTGTCTCTACCCAGAGGAATATTTTTAGTTGTACTGTCAACAGTTTCAAAACAAAGAAGCAACTACAACTGGCAAATGAGGAACCCAGCTGGTGCTGTGTTTAGGCTCCCAATGAATATACTCTAATCCTGACACCTGCAAGCTATTTAATCAGGATTTACAATTGAACATGAAGGATGAGAGGTCCAGAGGGCTGTGTTCTTGGTGTTTTGATTGCAAATGATGGAGAAAAACTTTGTTATCGGATGTTGTAGTTATTTGAAGTTTGGTGCCCTCTAACCCATGGGGGACCAAGAATCATTTATCACTTCACAGCAAAAGCCAAAAAAAGCCACTATGGCTTACACACTAGCATTCTCCTTTAGCTTTTCCTGTATTCCAGTGTAAACACGCCTTGGATTTATGAACAATGAAAAACAATTTCCAGCAGGCACATGGAAAGGAGAGGTTGTAAGGAAAGTATGCATTATCACTCCTGTGTCAAACGGAGAAGATCACATTAAATTCCTCAGCACCAGTAATGTACATAATGATGAAATGTACCTTAAAGATGAGGAGAAAGAATGTAAAGGAAACTGAATAAACCAAGATTTTTTTTTTTTAATAGAAGACCTTTTCCATATGTGATTCTTGAATCTCAAAGTGGCATTGTCAAGGGCTCTCTTCATAAAGGTCTTCATTGTTCCTCCTAAAACCTTCTGTTTCCCCAAACAAGTGATGTAACGTGCAGAAAGTTAACATTTCACTATACCATCTTGTAACAAGGCCTGATGTGCCATTATGTTGCTGTGCTTGTTTATTTATTTACTGAAGGTTTCTAAGTACTTCTAGCTGAGTTCATGACAAATTAAACACATCATTCTGGCAGTAGTATTAATGTGTGTACATGGGGTGTGTATGTGGGGGGTAGTATGCTTTTCTCTTGCTGTGTTGTGCTGTCAACAACATAGTTATGAACAAGCAGGGTGTGGTGTGATTGACACCCTACAAAAAGTGGTTCATCAGCTGTCTGAAGTTGTTAGGTAACAATGCTGTTGCCTCTGGGTCTGATCAGATGATGTAATGCCTCTAAGTTATTTTTTGTTGATTGAGGCTAATGTGTAACTCAATATCCTGCAGAGGGTTTGTATGGCTAGAGTCACAGAATAAGTCAGAACTTATTTCTAACTTGATTATGCTGTTTTATTTTGTTCTTAATTTAAGAGGGAAAAAAAAAGTATTCATTACTTTTCAAGGCAAATAACTAATGGGGAAAGCGAAAAAGGGCTTAAAGCAGTCATCTTCATGGATTCTGTAATCAGCTGGAGGCAGACTGGGGGCAGAGAGCTTTCCTCCAGAGCATCTTGTATTCTGGGCTGCTACAGGTCGTGCCAGCCAGGATGATCCCGTAAAGGCTCTTGTGCGATATGACCCCTCTCCTACACTCCTCCAGCAGGCCTATCCTGCACTGCCCAGCAGGCGGTCTTTTGGGCTTTAAAGTTGTACTTCACAGAGTTGACTACACAGAGGAACTTAATCTAGGGTCTCTTCAAACTTCTAATTATAACCGCAGAAACAAATATTTTGGCAGAATGACAGCACTGTCCCTTTCTAGATCAGATGCTGTCATCCCTTGGCATGTGGATGGATGACATCACTTATGCAGTACTAATGGTACAGGATCTTCAGTGCTTGTTGAACTGTTGCACTGAAAAAAAATTAAAACTGCTCCCTGAATTCTTCCTCAGCTTTATTTACCTGTTCAGGCTTTACAGGTTCTTTATTCCCACATTTCTTTAAACAAGAGACTGTGCTTTCTACAACTATTCTTCCTTCTCTCTCAACATGTTCCCTCTAGTCCAGGCATCCTGATGTTGGTCGCATTGACCAAATATTTCTTGTGGTGAATGCTCTGATTACAAGAAGTCCATCTCTCCTGAGGACCTACCAGCTTTGCAGACTTGCCCAAGGTTCTTCCTTTAGGGAATTATCAGATATTGTCAGTCTCATGCCAGCTCAGTTCTAGAGAATCTCCATTACAATCCCTCTGGTGTCCTTTGGTACCTATTACAACTTGACCTTCCCTTAGCTTGTTTGTCATATCTACTTCCTTCATTATGTACATTGCATGCACTCATTGTGCCTTTCTGTTGATTCCACAATTTAATTGCTACCGCCAATTCTGTCAGATTAATACAATACTGTCAAGTAACTTTTGCAAATAACTTTTTCATGTGGAGTTATACATGCCATTGTTTCTATGGACAAAGGAAACAATGCTCAGTACTGTCTAGGGAACCATAATGTGAAGATACAATAAAGTCACACATTCTGTTCTGATTGCAGCTTTGCAGGGTGAACAGGTTACTGCCTAGGGGCTCTCTCTGTTTCTTTTCCCACTCCCTAGAGATCTGCCATGATAACTGTGTGTAAATGCTCTCTAGTCTATCTGAGAAAAAAGTTATGCATATATTTTTTAAGTGTTCAAGCTAACCTAGTCATTTCAATTGAACTAGATTAGGAAACAAGTAGTGGGGCAGGGATCTTGGATATGCTGGGAGGCAGCTGGAACCAGTAACCTCTTCACTTGAATCAGCTGCAGCCAGAACAAGACTGCTGACTTCTGTATCTCTTGGCACTGGAGTAACAGCACACAGGTTGGCTTTTTGCACCCTTGAACTCTCATCCTGTTGTTCATCATGTCTGTGAGATCAGATATAAAATGTCTTAGAAGGCCATTTGAGTAAAGAACTAGCATTCTCAATCCTAAACCTGCATTTCTACAGTTGGGTTGCCTCTCTGAAAGCAGCAAGCAATGATATTGCCTGGAGTTCTGCTTGTTAAAGGGCTCTATGAGGAATGCCAATCGTGCTACAAAGATGCAAAAATAGCCTCTTCAGAACACAAAAGTCACTTAAGATATGTGGGGGGGAAAATGGAGAAATGAGACAAAGAAGGGTTAATCAAATGGAAAGTGTGGTGAGATACCAGAACTGCAGCACATCTGACAGATAAGGAGCCTAAATGACACACTTTCTACAGAGAAATCAAAACTTTTTTACTTCAAAGATTTGCCTTAGACACACCTATTTGGTAAAATAGCAAATTTCTTGAGTCATCTTTTTTTGTAGCTAAAAGGGATGTTTAGTTCCACTGGCACTCTGCTGAAAAATATCAGTGAGGCAGTCAGGTGTCCTACATGTTGACCTACATGCTTGAAATCTTGTCTGTCCTTCCCAGCTCTACCATTTTACCTGGTAAAAGGGTATTGGTATTGGTATTAGGTGGACCAGAGATGAGCCTGGAGGCAGCGTGCCGATGGTAGGGATAGACTCAATAGGCCACCTCAAATGCATCTATGCCAATGCATGCAGCATGGGCAATAAACAGGAGGAGCTGGAAGCCATCGTGCAG